>WEKX01009942.1:0-60576 GCA_013390025.1 Pitta sordida | reverse complement strand
GAAGGGCGACAAGGATGGTGAAGGGGCTGGAACACAAGCCCTATGAGGAGTGACTGAGAGAGCTGGAGTTGTTCAGTCTGGAGAAGAGGAGGCTGAGCCGAGACCTTATCGCTCTCCACAGCTACCTGAAAGGGAGTTGTAGCCAGGTGAGGGTCAGTCTCTTCTCTCCAGCTACAAGTGATAGAACAAGAGGACACAGTCTTAAACTGCATCAGGGGAGATTTAGACTGGACATTAGAAGGAATTTTTTCACAGAGAGGCTGATCTCTCAGTGGAATGGGCTGCCCAAGGAGGTGGTGGAGTCACTGTCCCCAGAGGCACTCAAGAAATGGTTGGATGATGTACTTGGTGGCATGACCTAGATATTAGGGTAGTGTGTTATAGGTAGGATGGTGTGTTGGTAGCAGGATGGCAACAGGTTAGTTAACAGGTTTGTCTAGGTTAGGTAATAGGTGATAGGTTGGACCTGATGACCTCCATGGTCTTTTCCAACCTTACTAATTCTGTGATTCTGTGAAATAATATTAGTGCCAATAAAGGATGTCTAATACCACTAAAATTAAACCCGAACATCTGATAGTTCCTAGGGCAAGATTTACATGGTTAATCCATAGATTATTCCCAAAACTACATCAAGAAATGAAACAAGTAAATGCCAGAATTAAAGTTGCCTTCCTATAATGCAGTTTTTGCATAATCACATTATCCTTCCACTGAGTCCGCTCCTCCTTCAGCTCACAGATTGGAAACTCCTTAAATGAGGAGATATTTTGTATTTTTAGTTTTACTATCTTTGTTCAAAGCACAGGCTTATGCTTCATTTACCACGTACTAATTAAAAGTGTTATTAAAAGTGTTATTAAAACAGAATTAGTATTTTTCCTAAGATCTTTCTGTCATGATTATCAGACACCCACTAATACAGTGTTATTTTCAGAACACTCAAGATGTGACAGGTCAGCATTATTTATATTTTGCTGATGTTGTACAAAAGTGGAGCAAAATTAAACCCTGAGGATTAAGAAAACTAAGGCTAGTTGTAGCAAAAATATTGTATTTATTACTACAAAATGCCCACTTAATCACCCCAAGTTGATATATCTGTCTTACAAATAAGTAGCACTTTCTGTGGGGAAAATGTCATGTTGGCACAATCAAATAATTACATTCTTTCATCTGATACATTCACATAAGGATCAGGCAAACAATTTTATTTTTCTACTGTTTGAGGGTTTGCCTTTGCAACCTAAAATACTTGATTCTGACACAGTATTTCTTTTCAGTTCTCTAGTTTAAAACAGACATCACATGAAAAACAGTAGTTCTGCTCTGGGTATTACACTGATGGTGCATGCTGCTGCTTTGCCTGGTGATCTCATAAGACAGATGTTCAAGGAGACTAAAATGCAAGGCTTTCCAGCTCTACAAGTTATGAATTTCCTGCTTTCTTCCCCATTCTCTGACTTCTCACCCAGCCTTATTTTCTCCAGACCTTAATCCCTGTCTGTCACCTCTTCACCTGGCCCTTCCAAATTCTCTCCAGATGCTTGTCCAGATGCTGTTAACAGATTAAATCGCTCCCTAAATTCACTCCTAATTCCTGTCATGTAGAGACACTTTATAACTTTGACTTCTTTACTTGGTCTCAGTAAACTATCCTGGAAACCAGGGTAAAATCCTGTCTTTCCCCAGCTCTTAACCTCACAGCTTAGTCAGAACCAGTTTCTTTTCCTTGTCTTCCACCCCACTTTCCACCAAATTCCAGGGACCAACCTGGAATTCCTTTCCATCTATTAGTGTTTCAACTACGTAGAATCACTGACTCTATATATACTCTGAAATCTGGAATCACTGGGAACACTGAAGAGACTGGTATTCTCAGTTGTTTGCCTTGCTTTCAAGAAGTCATTGTGGCTGAGAATGTTTTAGTTTGAGGTTTCTAAAGTATTCAGTGGAGATCGTGCTTGCTCATTCCACATGAGTTGCAAGAATTGCAAAATGACATAGATTATCTTAAGGCTCTAAATTGCCACTGGAAGAGTTATCTTGTGAAATAAAATATTTTTTGGCAGATAAGAGTGGGGTTTCATTAATTAGCACTCAAAAAAATTATGATTTGTAAGAAATGTCAGACAACAAATTGCTTCAGAGTGGAAGTCTCAAGAATAAAATTCCTTTTTATTCTGGATCAATATGGCTAGCACAAGACTATGTTTTAATCATCATCATTTATCATTTGTTTCACAGCTTTGAAATTTGTTAACACTTATTTAGAAAATGTACCACTAGCATGCAGGTTTTGGTAATTAAGTGTGCCCATCTATTTTTAACTCAATTATATTACCTATGGGTATTCATATCTCTGTAGGCATTGTCCATACCAAGTGCAACTCTGTCTGCAAAAATATATGATAAATGGGAAGCAAGGGTCTATTGCACTGTCATAAGTAATAACTGTTTACTGGACTATACTGATGAAACAGTTTTGTTTTACTTATCTCTTTAATTGAAATCATTGCATCAAATTACAGGGTACTATTGAAGTCATGGACAAAGAAAGTGATTTATTTAATTCATCCCATATAATTAAATCACTTCATGTTACATAAACACTAAGAACACTCATTCTTATATGAAACTCAATAGTGACATTTCACTTTCCGAATGTCAAGATGAGAGACAAAAATGAATTGATGTGACCAATTAAAAGTGACCTTTTATTGATAGAAGAATTTTCAGTTATCAAACTTTCTGAGACTCAAACAAGATAGTTTAAGCAGTACTGTGCACTAGTTTTTCTTTATTTCTCTTTATATCGAATAAAACAAATCTTGTTAAAATTAAAAGCCTTAAAAATTCATTGCTCTGAAACATGAGTGTCAGTTTTAAGGTCCCTTAAACTGACCATATTTTACTTCCAGTAATCAATTCTTACAAATACCAAACATTCAATAAACATATTCAATATCTTTTTATGTAAGAAGCAAAATTAAAGGAAGAAAGGACATGGTTACAAATTTCATGGCCTGTGTGCTGAGAGTGAAGAACAAAGTGTGCATCTTTTTTACAGTTGATTTAAATGCTTCAGATGGTAACCTAAAAAGCTGTTGACAGCAAAGAACAGTTTAAAACACTTTTGTTATGATATTAGCTAGGAAATAAACATTGGGAAATGATGACTAATGCCTATATAACCAAGTTCCTGTAAGCATAAGATAGTATGAGCTGAAAGAAACTGTCATTAGCTACTGTATTTTTCTACTAATTGACTGCTGGGCATTGACCAGATTTTGATCTGTGTTTTCTTACAGGATTAACTGAATAATTTAATATCATTTGAATTTGAATCTGGCTCTTTGTTCTTTTTAAAGAACTAGGTTGTAAAGTGACACAAAGTAGTATTTCTTGTTTAAATACTCATAAAAAAATCCAACCAGTCTGATAATTTCTTCATTCCATGCATATAGCCACACAATAGAAATGTCAGAAAAAGTAGATTCTTATATGTGGGCACACCTATAAAATACCTATGCCCAGGTCCCTTGATTCTCTTCCTATTTGCCATTTTGAAAACAAATGAAGACCAACAGCTATCTATTTAGCAAATATTTGATTCAATCCATAAATATTCTCAAAGAACCAATTCCTAAAACAGCCAAAATACTTTAAATAAAAATTATTTCACCAACCAATCTTATTCTCTATATTTCATTAGCTGCCTATTGTAAGATGATATAAAGCCACAAGCAAAAGTTAAGACAGAAAATACAGATATTGATCAGGCAACTACAGAAAAAAAATTAAACTACATGAAGAAATTTTATAAGATTTACTTCAAAGTGAAATTTAACAAAAGGAAGAGGAGAAATATATACAAAAAACTATAAATCACATAAAATATTTAAGATATTCATATGCCTGAAGTATGGTCTCTTCAGCCAGTCTCACAAATGTGAATAAACACAGAATAAAGGAAATGTACCCTGGAAATGTACTCTGTTCCATTTTGGTCAGTACAGTGCTTCAGCTTCAGAAAAAGTAGCTAAAGTAATTGTTTTGAAATATATCTGAACAAAACCAACTACTCTACCTTCTATATTTTTTAACTATCTACCAACACCATTGTTTTATCCCCCAATATTGCAAGACACGTGAAACCCACACATTTACATCAGAATATACTGATGTCATCGGTGGTTTGAATTTGCACTTTGGCCTCAGGAACACCAGACCTGCGTCACCCAACTGCATGCAGGCACCAAAACTCATGACACTCAGCTACATCAACACGCATTTCTGAAAACTTCAGGAACAATTTTCACAGAATCACAGAATCACAGAAAATTATGAGTTGGAAGGGACCCACAAGGATCATCTAGTCCAACTCACCATCTAATACCCATACAGCGACCGAGGGCACATCCCAGAGCATAGTAACAACCTAGATGCCTCACAGTCTAGCAGGCCACTCCGAGCCGGAGGGGGCCCAGGGTCATCCAGCCCTCACCCCCCAGCTAGACCAGCTAGACCATGTCACTAAGCTCCTCGTCCAGTCTTCTCTTAAACACTTCCAGGGATGGCGACTCCACCACCTCCCTGGGCAGCCCATTCCAATATGCAATTACTCTCTCCGTGAAAAACCGCTTCCTAACGTTAAGATTAAACCTCCCCTGGCGTAGCTTGAGNCGCTGTGTACAAGGGGAGGACAACCTCCCTGGACCGACTGACCACACTGTTCTTGATGCAGGCCAGGATGCCATTGGCCTTCTTAGCCACCTGGGCACACTGCTGGCTCATATTGAGTTTCCTATCAATCAGTACACCTAAGTCTCTCTCCACTTCACTAGTCTCGAGCCATTCCTCCCCCAGCCGGTAGCGGTGCATGGGGTTGTTATGGCCGAAGTGAAGAACCCGGCACTTAGTTATGTTAAATCTCATACTGTTAGAGCATGCCCATCTCTCCAGTCTGTTAAGGTCCCTCTGGAGGGCCTTCCTACCCTCTGGCAGTTCAACATTTGCCCCCAACTTAGTATCATCTGCAAACTTGCTGATGATGGATTGAATTCCCTCGTCCATGTCATCGATAAAGATGTTGAACAGTACTGGAGTTGCAGGAATTCGTGTATACATGAAAAGCCTTGCCATTGCCACAGCTGCCTCTTCTAACACAAGTACCTCACCCAGCTGGGAGGCAGACAATGGCAACACATGCAGTCCTGTCTATCGCCTGCCGAACCACCAAGCAGTGAGCTTGAACAACATCCAGAAGAAATTTGCCCTTCAAAAGTGAGTTCTCTTTTATCCAGAGTAACACATACACCAGTAGAAAGTATATGCAGTAATACCTCACCCTTTGTGAGGAACGGGTCTCACCGAGGTCTTGCAAAACGTCTAATTCACAAGCATGCGCGGGTCATTAATATGCATACAGGCCATGCCCCTCGCTCCACCCCCAGCCAATCAGGAGTGCCGGGGAGCATTTTTCGCTCCTTCCCATGGGCTCTTACAACACAGGGACACAAAGCGAAGTGTTTCTGAGCCTTCTCTGCCTGGGGAGACCCCCCAAGAATCCCTGGGCTTCTCTTCGGCCATGCTGCTGCTTCCGCAGCCGCTGCCAGGCTGCTGCCACCACTCAGGCTTGTACTGCCTCCACAGTGGGGAAGCCCCGAGGCCGCAGCAGGGAAGGGGTGTCCCTGGACTCAGGTCAGCACTCTTGGAGCCTGGGAAACCTTGTGGGCATGTCCTGCTGCTACGCCGTCCCGCACACAGTGCTTGCCCCACCACCACCATGGCCAGCCCACCCCCACTTTTGTGGGGCACTTTCCCTGGGGCTACATCATCACCAGGTGTGCCTGGTGCACAGTCCCCAAGCACAGACTGCATTGCCTTCCCTGGCTGTAGTCATGGAAACAGTAATATGTGCCCGGCGGGGGTCAGTCTCCTAGCTGGGCTTAGAGTAACAGGGGACAGTGTGACTTGTGGCAGTGCTGCGCTGGGTCTCAGCAGCCACCAAGGGGCATAATGTGACATGAGTCTTCCACTGTAGGGACCAGGCATGGAAACACATAGGAGCGGGGCAGGGACCGGCACATGGCGCCATGGGACCATAAATGCCATGGGAGCGAGAGGCACTGTGCGCCCTCCCCTCAAGGCTCGGCCAGTCCTGCCCCACAGGGAGCACCGGCACCACCCCTCAATGAAGCAGAGGCACTGTGCATGTGTCAGCCGAGAAGATCCGCAAATCTCTGAGGCAGATTTGAGAGAAAAATTTCTCGCAAACCAGTGAGGTCACAATGCAGTGATGTATTACTGTATTAAAGACTGTAAACTGATTTATTATTTACGCATTCTTACAAAATGAGCAGGTCCTTTCAGCTGACTGTCTGAAGACCAGAAGCGCACTACTGACACTACAGCCACTGTTAGTACCTGTGCTACAGACTTCAGCCCAAAGATAAAAACAAAAATGAATGAAACAAGCATTTTGTAGTTCTTTTCATCAATAGTTAATTTTGTGGATTTTTACAACAGAAATAAGTTTTCCCTAATGTGCTAATGCACTAATGTGTCTTTTAAGAGAGTGTAGAAGTGGCCTATTTTCCTACTATGGACTTCAAATAAATACTTAAATATAAATAATATTTAAAATATTTAAAGAAATATTTAGAAAATTGTATTCTTCATAGGTTGTCATAGCTACAGAGAAACAGAGCAAATTCACCTGTTCTAAAATCACTCTTCTGAACTGTATTAAAATATTTAATAATACAGAATATGTACATTTGTGTATGTGCGTATTCAAGTATGCCTTGCATATATAAAAAAGACAAATAATTTATATATAAAAAAGTCATTCTATGACTTTATAACACACCTCTAATTATTCAAATTATGTATATAATGGAGGAACTCTGATCAGTTTCTGTCCAGTCTGGAAGTTGCAAAAACTGAAAGGAGCTAAAGGAGCTCCTTTACTGGAAGACTTAATAAGAATATTTATTCTGAAAAGGTTCTTTCCACAGTAAAAGACAGAAGTTCCCTTTATATAGTAAAATACATCAAGGTTCATTATAACCCCTGCAATGACAATCTGGAGTACTGACTGTCATTTTTTATAGCCTGAATGAAAATTCTGATTACTGCCATCCACTCTGGAAAGAGAATGACATTCATAGGCCTCCAGCAATGAGACAGGAGGGTAATCTATTGTTTCCTACTGTCTCAAAGGCTTTAATGACTCTTATCTATACATAAAGTTGAAGAGATAATCTCATTCCAATTCTAAGAAACAATATCACAAACACTCCTGCTTCATCCTAATTGTGATGTAAAACATCCAGGTCAAAACGTGTTATCAAAACTAATTATGCTTTAAACATATTAAACGATGGAACAATGTTGGGTTTATCTTATGTTATGGCAGTACATTTAAAGTACAATGCTTACTCTGAAATATATACTACCAGCATTTTTCATGCTATAAAGCAGAAGCCAAGGAGAAATTACGCTTGTTTTCATACACTTAGGTCCTTTCAACCCAACCTTTCCTATCCAAGCAGTTTAAAATTTAAGATTTGCTTATTATTATTATAGTTATTATTACAATTAATAATTAATAATAATAATAAAGTTTTTGAAGAGATCGATGATAATGTTGTTAAGTAAAGATTAGTCCAGTTTGAGCAACATAGCAAAATTTGGCAATAATTATGTAATGCTTTCTAAATACTGTTTCTCTTCAGAGTAATTTTTACATTTTTACATTACCAAATGAAATTTCCTGTGTGCTATGTAGACAACAATTATAACAACTATAATTGTTATACAAATTATATAACGTTAGTTGAAGCACAGTCTTTAACTGACAGTCAATTCAGTCTTCTCCAAGAAATGCTCAAAGAACACTGAACATCACACATTTCTTATGATGTATAATTTAAATGATGATGTTTATACAATGGAAGAGTACCATTCTCCAAACTTATTTTACTGCAAACTACCCTACAGCTCTAGGCTTGAAGCAAAACATGTCCGACTGCAAAGCGTTGGTCTGTTGTATTTTGTAGAGCAGAATTTAGATGCTGTCAATAAGTGTTTGGTGAAGGACACCATGGATATTCTGTTGACTGCTGGGGTAGGAGGCCAAAACTCTAGATGGGAATTACCTAGGAAGAGGTGGTGGCATGTCTTTAGACAAGTATTTAAGAGTTGCCTACAGTATTTTTAGTGGGTTGGTGCTATGTGAGCCAGAGTAAGGGGATGCTTGAGCAGTTTGAAGGGAGAGACTGCAGAAAGTGGTGGGTCCTTACTTTGCATTTTCCTTTTACTGCATCATGCTATTATTTCTAAGGACAGAACTAAGCAAAAAATACTTGGTATTACAGTCAGCCTTCTTGCACTTTGTGCCCCTCATATTGCAGCTTCAGATCTTAGCATCATGATTTTTTCGTGATGAAGGAGGCCCCTTTTCGCAACTGCACATGCGCGACCTGCAGTGGCAGTGGCAGTGGCGGCGGCAGGGCCGCTCCCCCGAAGCCACCACCGTGCAGTTATGAAACTGTGTCCCTGGCTGAGCCGAAAAGGGGTTTTTCCCAGCGTGGGGTGGCTGCAGGCGCTGGGAAGGGTCCGGAGCCCTGATACACAGCAACACACTGCTGAAAAAGTGCCGGGGGGTCACATGAGGGTGTAGGGCAAATTTGCATATTAATGAGCTGCCATTCAACACGGAAGTAGGCTTTGCAGAACCCAATTAAGACTGTGGGTCCACGATATAGGAGACCCAACTATACTGGTGAAACACAGAAAATATTGTTTACTAAGAGAAGGATTTCGAAGAAAAACTGGGGCAATCGACTGCATTACCCTCCACTGCTGTTGCATTCTGTCAAAAGATATTGAACACATATCTTTTTGGGTGACTGGATCCCTAATTGCAATTTGTTTTCTCCTTTCTTTGGAACTATGCCCACAACCGTTTAACTTTACACATTGACAGGCATATGGCCAAAGCCTGACCTCTCACTCTTTCTGGGGAAGATTGCAGATATAGACAATGTATAATGCCATATACTTACAGCAATATATAATGCCATAAAATTCAGAAAGACAGAAAAACAAAAATTAATACTGGGAGTAAAAAAGTTAATTACAAGTCTTCAAAGTCAAATTTGGCCAAAGCCCATGCAGTACAGAGAGCAAATCCTATGAGTTTGCAATAAAAAACATAAAATACATAAAACATGTCTCAGAGTTTAGTGGCTCAATTGTATGCTCCAAATATAGAATAAATGATAGTCAATATAAATTACTATATTAAAATTTAGTAAAAAATTAGATTACACATGAAAATAAAACACTGCTCCTTAAAAAAAGAAAAGTAAGCCAAATTAACCAAAATCTAGTAAAACAAAAAATACACTTTGTTTTTGGTTTTCATATTTTTCTTTGCTACTGAAAACAGAAAAAAACCACCATTAGTAAGGAAACACTTTTGAGGAAAAGGCCAGTTTTCATCTGAAAACATATACAAACAAAACTAAATAGTTTCAGTGTTGTCAAGAAATTATTACATTGCAAAAGGAAATTTTTTGAGATAAGGACAAAAAATATAGTTAATTCACTATAATAAATTTAGGTTCATCTCTTTCTGAGCTGTAAAACTAGTTGCCAGTTCTCTTAGGTATATGCAGAAAAATAAAGTTTACACCCCAGTCTAAGCTTTTCAATTTAAGTCTCAAAATTCAATTATGATCCAAATTTTTCAGCATGAAAAGTCAAGATTTAAATATCTCTATAATCAGACCTTATTACTTCTGATCAATTTAATTTCAAAATACTTTGGGCAGCTGTTAACAGTCATCAGAGGTATCCTCTTACCTAATCCTCTGTAGGGAGTAGAAGCATCTTACCATACCACACTGTAGTCAGTACAATTGTATTAATTTATATGCTTCTCTGGACTATAATAGCACTAATGAATAACAAATCTTTTCACAATAGTTATTAATGAATCTTCTGTAGATGAAAGTATTCTCTGTAAGCAGCTTTCAAAGTTGGCTTTCATGACTGTGTCATGCAAAATCTGTTTTCTGTCACAGAGGATAATTGAATAATGGTGGTATTTTTTTTACCTCTTGTAGAAGCAAGACCACTCAGACTGTCAAACTAACACCATAACACATATCAAAACATCCTTTTTAATAAACACATTATTATTATTTTTCTTCCAGCTATACTTATTTCAATGCATCTTACTTTATTCCCACTTTATTTGTTTCTGGATGGAGCAGATCAGCTTTGTTAGTGGGATTACATCAGGGAATTCAGTCAAGCCACTGCAGGCAGGAGTCTGATCCACTGACAAACAATAGCTGTTTTCTATTTAATTTTCTCAAAGCCTCCTCATGAAGCTTTGAAAACCTACAGCGTGTAGGTGAAGGAGCTTGATCCTAGAGCAACTAGGGGTCTTACCCTTCCTAGCCAGTACTAAAGAACATTCATCTCTATTCCAGACAGCTTGGTTTTAAGGATTGAGCAAGCTGAGAACAAAAACTGCTACCTTTTTGGACTAATTTGAACATCTTCCCTCTAGCTGGTGTGGACTGTGGGAAAAAATATCTTACCATCACTGTTGACACAGACGACAACAGGAACCTGAGTACCAGGGCCACACGGCTTTTCATTGTCGGGAATGCATTCCTCCAGCCCAGTGATTCTCCAGTCATAGCACGAAGGCTCTTCACACGGGATGGCTTCCAACAGGTGAGGGCAGTTTCCTGTTCCTCCTGTAGGCTCATTGGTGATGCGACGTTTCCTTAGTTTAAAGCCTGAATATCCACGAAAATAAAAATTCAATTCTAAAACGCGAAGTGAAGCATTTTTTATCTATTTAGACCTGAGTGAACAATTCTATTTCTCTTCTGTGTAAGACATACCCCAGGCACTAACACCACACTGCATTGTAGATAACTGGGTAGAAAAGCTTGTTAAAACTGGACTAGAGGTGAAACTTAACAAGAAATCCAAAAGTTTTGAGCTTGCTTAGCAGGCTTTGCCTTAAACCCCTGATTATGACAGTCATACATACTCCAAGAGGGAGACAGGATCATTTCCTGTGCATCACTCCTGCCAGATCCATCACATACAATAAATCTTGACTATTACTGATTTGCCATTTCTCAAATATGTCTCTTTGCTTCTCAAGTATCTTCCAACAGGGATGGATTAGCAAGTGAAATCAGCTTATAAACACTCCCTTTCTGCTCTAACCACCAAAAATAAAATAGAATAATAAAAAAACTGCACTGCGAGAAAAAGGAAGACATGGAAATAAACACAAGAAGTTCTACAAACAAATTTTCTGTAATAAATATCACAAGATCCCTTTGCAAGCATTTACAAATTTCCTTAAGACTACTCAAATTCATTTTGGAATGGGGGAACTGATGGGCTTTTATACAGTGTGTCATCTTGATGAGGAGTTCAGTGACATGGTCTAGTTGGTGGGGAGTTGGACTAGATGGTCCTGGGGGTCCCTTCCAACTTGGAATAGCCTATGAGCCTATAAGCCTATCTGCCAGGTCAATGTCTGTCACCAAGAGCAATCCCCTCTGTCATGTTCAGGAGGACAGCATGTTGAAAAGTCAGACTACATATAGTCAGAACAACCTAACCAAATTGAACGGATTCAAGAAATAGTTGCTCATGTAATAACTTTCTACAGTTTCTGATATATCTGCTCAGAATATTTTAACTTTGGCAATGTTTTGTTTCCTTTCACATCATTTCACAATCTCTTTTGTTTTATATCAGTATCCAGGTAGGTTAGTAATATACAGCATTTTTTATGAAATACNAAATAGTGGACCGTGAATACATGGGGGCTCACTGTAACTCATTTCTATCAGGACACAAACTAAACAGGACAGTTTTAAAACATGTCCAAGAATTACCTGTTTGAAGACTCATCTCTTAATGAAATTATAATAAATATTATTTTCAAAATACATTTCCTTGTATCTTCAATTGTCATCTGTATTTCAGTTGAGTTTTTTGTCTAAATTGATCAGTCAAATTATGAGCAAATGATTTAGTAAGCCTGACACAAAAGGCTGATATAATTTGAAAAATAAAGAACTCTAGTGTCTACAGGAATAAAGGAGGCAAGTGATCTGGAAATATGTAGAGACACGCTGCTAAAAGTGGAAGTGCCTGTACAACGTTTACGCCATTTTCTCAGAAGAACTGTCAATGTAATTATAAAATAAAATGTAAGAATTTCCAGATAAGAGGAAAATATTGGCAGTTGAGAAAAGATCCCTGTTCATGTGTGCAGGAATAAAGGTTTGCATTCTAATATATTTCCATTAGGCAGATGTTCAAATCAGTTTGAACCTAAACCATACTCCCCAAAATGTAGTAAATCTTTCAGTGACAGAACAGAAATAATAGTATACTTGACAGCTGTGCTGAGAGGAGACTTAATCCAATAAGCTTACACAATGAACTGCTTTTTCCTTCTTGAATTGATCAAGGTTGGGTCAGAGTTCTGCAAAACAGCTTTGTAAAACTTGCAGTATTTCTGCCCAGATAGAAATGTAGCTAGCATATGCCAGAAAGACACAGCTAAACTAACATACTAATCCTAGTTTCTCCTTCAAGTGGACATATCTCGCTGCCCTTATGTCTATTGTCAATCAAGGAATCAAGTCTGTATTCCAAACTTTTGCTGATGAACACATTCACCAATGACTAGGGCAGTATTTCTTATTTACAACCAGAAACCCTCAGACTTGTACCATAAGGTCACTGTATTTTTGCTTTCCTATTTTGATGTCAGGTTACTATGATCTGTTCTACATGGGAATAGGCCGTAAAATATGCTGATATTGAAACCAGCACATATCATCTGTAAAACAGTGTCACATATCAACAACAAATGGTCCCATTTCTTTCTCAGATCAAGCTTTATGGTCTAATGTTGAATTCTTAAGCCATTACTGAACTGTAAATCTTTGAGTGACTTGGCCACACTACACACCTCAAAGGCTCCTTCTTTCCTCCTTTCAAGACAATGCCAGAATTATCATTTGAACACACAGACAAACAATATACCTTTCCATCTGAGAGAAACTGGAATTGACCTGCAAAAACTCAAGCTGATCTTGAGAGTCTAGTAAACAGGCTACATTTTTGACAGCTTTGGTGTAACAGTAATGCTAAATATAGTCCTAATTCAATGACCTTATTTCCATGCTCAGAGGCTCTGGATATACACTTCTTGGTACAAAAGTTAATGTGCTTGCATAACCAGAGCTTCCTAGTGACTGGAATATTAAAATGATCACCATTAAAAGGTTCTGCTGAAGTTTTACATACCCTTCTTGGCCTGAGGGTCATCACAGCTTTCATAGGTGCACGGTCCCCAGGCTGACCATGACGAGGTCTCACACTCTGTAGGACATGGAACATGGCACAGCTGGGAGGTGCTGGGAAGAGGTCCTGTACACAGTTTACGGTCCACTGGCCTTGAAGCTGTCAAAACAAAGTTAAAACATTTCTCACATGCCACTGGTCATGACTCTCAGCTTTAAGTGGACAGAACTGCCCTTCAGTCAGAAAGTCTGCTATATCACCATTTTAATCTGATAAAATGATAGAAAAATGCCTGCCTTGAAAAAAACCCAACATTTAGTTTACACTCTGCATGATAAGAGTCAAACCAAATTACATGGAGTCAGGAAGACTGTAGATATTGCAGCACCTTCTTGGACCTAGTCTTTTCATTTGAGGGATAAATTACTCTACTACAACCATTGTTGACTTTGTGCTCTGCATAAATCAATGTCTGCTGTCTCATTATTTCTTCTCTTAAGAAAATGAACAAAAAGCTGCATAAAGCCCTTTGCACTTGTATATGTGAAGGACATGATACTATAACTTCAATCGCCTAGTTAATTAATTTTTAAAAGATTATTTTAAGCTATAACCTGAAACACAGCTAAAAGTATGATAAAAAATTGTTTTTTCTTTTACTCTAAAGGCCATAAGGTGCACACTCAGCAGTAAGATTTGTGCAGCAGCTGCTTTACTTCAAGAAAGGCTTTGTTTCAGATATATATATGGTTTGCATATACTTTAAATATATATGCATAATATATTCAAGATAATTAAAACTGAACAATGCAATTTATTTTTTCATGAAAGTATTATTAATCTATAAAGACACATGTGAAGCCAGATTCTTCTCTTCTTTAGGGATCAATAAGACAGGTAAAAATCAACCTTCTCCTTCCATACTTTATTCTTTGACTTTCCAGGTCATAAAAATATTAGAACTCCAGAAAATGCCAGAGTAAGGCAGAGAACTCTAACTCAAAATGTACCATTTCACTGCAAGCAAGTTTTAATTTTCTTTTATAATACCAGATTTGAAAAAATATTCCACTAAGCAGAGAATATCTGCTAGAAGGCAAAGCGAAACCTGGCACATTAATTCACTTTGGTTGATTGAAGAAACGTGCTATTCCTTAACTTAAAACACTCTCATCCTACTCCCTCAGCAATTTTTTTCACAGCAAAGATACCTCATTAATTTTTTGCCACCACTACAAATAATTTCTTTTGATGGAAAGAGTTCTCTGATGAAATAAGTTAATAATATGACAAAATATCCTTCTGAAAGAGGAGATCAATAAGAACTGATATAATGTGAAAGTAATCACCAGCTTGTTAAAGTATGGTCTCACTTGCAGACGTGTGTGTCTTTCCATTCAGACCTTCTAAGTGGATGATCTTTCCAGTTTACAAAAAGAAAAGGATTCAATTCTTGTTTTTCTAAGGGGAAAAATGAATGAAAAGTCCTCCTGCTATTCAGGTTTCCCATATTGCCTCCTTTGGAACAGTTTCACACTCTGTTTTTCCACATAATGAAGGCATGAAGATGGCACATAGTCCTTCAACATTAGTGCCTCCAGCTCACCAATCTCTTAACACAAAGTTAAATATTTCAATGTTTGCATAATGCTGGCATTAAATTTTATGACAGAACATTCCATTTTACAATAAGTTTGACATTCAACCTAACATGCATGATAATCAACATAATATGCATACATTGTGTAAAAAAATGGATATACATAAACATAATTTGCCTGTAATTGAGTTTGTATTGAATATTTTCTAATAAAAAAAGAAAACCAGTAAGTAATTGCTGTCTGTAATTTTTTAACCTTGATTTAATCAGGAGATTGTCCAAGCGAGACAGTTGAAATTAAGGGTCAATTACACCCCTGAGACACAGCCTTGCTTTATGGAACAGAGAAAGTGTTTTGAGAAATGCCATGCCTCATTTCCAGTCTGTATCTGGATAAAGAACCTACCATCACACTAATTTGTGGGATTTTACTCAGAAAAATAACACAGATCTTTCATTGGGAAGCTTTAAATAGTAGGCTTTTCATATCACGGGTATCAATAAATGCCTAAATATGCCAAAATGTTTTTGAAATGCTGCTTTTAGACTGTAAGTAATGTATAAATGTTTGGTAACAGATTTGTTATATATTGCCTTTAAACCAAAAGAACTCAACAGTAGGTTAGATGTTATCTTTCAAGTAATTAAAAAATGTTTCCGTCACTGAGCACTCAGGATACATTTCACGCAGGATTGCACAGAATTTTTCTTTGCGATGACAGTAACATAAGAAAATAGTCGTGCCTGGATATCTTATGACCATCTTGCTCCCATCAATTTAAATGCATTTCTTTCAGCATTAAAAAAGTATAAATGAGCTTAGCGTTTGTTGCTTATTATTTAGGAAAGACGCTTTGAGAAAAGATCATGCAGGCTGTAGATATTTACACTTTAAAACCTTGTCTTATCTCTGTCCTTTCATACTCAATTGTGGCAGCAATAACTTCCTTTTTCCTTGGAAGTTATGCTGAATGCTGATTAGACTATATGTAAACCTACAAGATCTACTATATGAAATTTGACCAAATTTTGAGCCAAGAATGAAGAGAAAATTGAATGCATTTTGATAATCTCTCTTTCTCCTTCAGTCTAACTGAAAAATTAGATTCAGTTTTCAATGATTTTCAGGTTGGAGAGTATTGATCTAAAAATTAAAATAAGATTCAATTACCTGGTTCTCAAATCATCTGCTATAGTAAGAAATTTTAGCTGAATATATGTTATACCCTTGTAAAACACCTCCTCAAATTACTGCTGAAAAGAAAAACAACAGCTCTGTTCTTACGCATTTTCTACGTTTATCAAGATTTCTAACTCCCCATCCTTCTCTAG
This sequence comes from Pitta sordida, assembly GCA_013390025.1. Taxonomy (NCBI): domain Eukaryota; kingdom Metazoa; phylum Chordata; class Aves; order Passeriformes; family Pittidae; genus Pitta; species Pitta sordida. The sequence goes on along the minus strand of WEKX01009942.1, from coordinate 44,270 downwards.
AAACCCTCAAAAGACTAGCGCCCAGTAACGACAAGGCTGGCAAACACAAACAGAGTGAATTTGTATGTGACTGCATGTTTGTAAGCAGATGCAACTTCATATTTCTCTTTCTGGCCATTTGTCACACTGGTTTCATAGCAAACAACAGAAGGAAATTTCTTCAAGTACTTTCACTTAGAGAAACCTAGAAAAATCCAAGCCCCAAACACATTCTGACCAGCAATTAAAGAATTCATATTGTCATTTTCTATAATGCCGAATTATACCACCAAAATTCATTAGTTAATTCAGAACCTGATGCTCTAAAAAACTGCACAATTCCATGCACCTAAGCAGTTCCCCTGTGTTGATAGGGCAATGACTGTATGTAGATGTAGAATAAATATGCCCATAAAGGAACTTTTCTTCCATCCTTATTCTACATTGAGAGTTTTAAAGGTACTCAGAAAAAGATGACATGATCCACTCATAGGCTTACAGTGAGAGAAACTTCATAACTAAAACAGTTAAGCAGGTGAACAGAGATGAAACAATTTAAGTCAGTGGCAGGAAAATGGCAGAATGACAGTGGCCTCCACGAATCCTGATTGCCACCTGCTAAATCGCTACATCCAATATCCCTTGTTCTTAATAGTGACCTGAATGACATGAGGGATTCTGTTTCAGCTAAGTATTAAAAGTTCAAAATCTTACTGGAGCCCTAACTTGGTGTTTTAAATCTACATAATGGACTGGAAACAGCTGCTATGATGAAAGCTGCAAAACAACTCCCCGAGCTCAGAATTGAAAGGAAAAACAGTCACTTGCTAAAACAGTTCAGGAGTGGAGAAGGAAACGGTCACAGCACCCCAGCTGGCTCATGAACTTTATCAGTTTCAGTTTGGGCCTGTCACTTTCAAACTGATCTAAAATTTCCTGAGAATGACAAATCCATTTAACTATTTCAGAACTACATAAGTATTAATTATACACAAATAGTCAACAAGGTCTCCCAAAAGGGCCATTGCTTCCTTTGCACGTTTTTAATCAAAAGGCCAGGTCACAGGCCTTAATTTACCTACCTGTTATTTCAAAAGTGATTGACAGCAGAGGTGCAGCACTAGCCTTCGAGTTGCTCTGTGACTGACTTTCTGAAATAACAGGGAAACGCCACCATGAGTATATGAGAATAAAGGTCTTTAAAGCAGCCTTACCAAGACAGCATTCCCTACAATCCACCATAAACTACAGTGAAATGAAGGCGTTTGCCCAAGGTAAATCTGGTGGGTGTGTTCCCTGGCTTTTTCCCATCTTCACATTACTTTAGTTTTCTATGAGTATGTTTCTGTGAGGGGAGAGGGAGGAATAAGCAGAGCAGCAAACCTGCTGAAAAATCTGTCCCCAAATATGGAAACAGCCCAGAGCTCCTTTTTAAAACTAAGATCCACTTCACCCCCGGTTTGAGCGCTTGAAAAACTGTTCTCATGTTTATGCATCCAAAGGCTAGTTACATTTTAATCAGCTTTCCAAGGCCTGCAGAGATTACCTCCTGATGGGCTCTGCGTATTCCTGTCACAGTCTGATAAGGGTAGATTTCACACCCGCCTAAGCCGGTGAGACTTCACAGACTACCAAAATCCTAATCATCATTCTGAGCAGTAAACTGCCACTGGTTTTATTGTTACTTCTCCTTAGCAAGGAAGTTTTCCTTGTTCACACTATTACAGGGGCATCTAAACTTTGTTCCACAGAGGTGATTTACTAAAAACCCTAGGGCGGAAGCTGATCTGCATGAAAAGAAGAGGCTTGAAAGCTTCTTCTTTTATAAATACAGATGTGCGGCCAATGAAGCTCGTAAGTCGTACCTTACTGATCTGAGCAGTCATGCTGAAATGAATGTTGGCATTAACATTTCCCACAAACTCTACCTCTATGGCAAGTTTGAGAGTACCTTTAAACCACAGCAGAAACCCCACTAGCATGAAGTTGGGCCAGCCCTGGTCTAAACATACTACACAATGTAATATGCACAATGATGTTGCTTTTCCTGAAATATGTGGCTTCATTTATTTATTTATTAATAATAATGTTTACAGGTTATTCTGAGTTGGAAGGGACTCATAGGATCTTCTAATCCAAGTGTGTTTGTATGAAACAGGTACAGAAGAGAATAAAATTTAATTAAAAAGCTAAATGCATTTAGCTTAATTCCCTGATTTCTAAATCTATAGTGCTGTATTAGTATGCAGAAGTAAATGTAACATAAACTACTCATGTTGTTCTAATATATATATATATGAGTTAAAGATTTTGTATCCTAAGTTATGCTCTCTTTTCTTAAGAAATTGTACAAGCTGTAACAGCGACAAGGAATAATCTCTTTTCTCTTTCAGTTAGAGAAATAAACCCATGAAATTATTTTGGCTTGACACTCTGAAAGCTACTCAGAAACTTGACCAAATCAAGAAAAGAAAAAAAAAATCAACTGCCTGAGAATTAAACATAATCATACGTATTTCTATTTTTTTTTTTTATTTTGAGCTTACATGCCAAAATTGGCATCCACGTATCGAACAGCACAAACTCATCATCCAGCTGAAGGACATACAGGAAATTTACAGCAAATGAAGGAACCAAATCTAGGATTTCTGATTCACCTTCTCATGTTCTTTCTTATTGAGAGACATCCTTTACATAAGACAGTGCTTTTCAGTAGATACTAAGAAATAGTCATTTGTAACTGGGAACCTATATTTGCAACACAGAGAATTAAATCTTGGCTACCACAATTAAGCATTTCCATCAGAATTAGCAGTAACCCAGAAGGTAAGAAGGCACTCATGACAGAAGAGAATGGCTGCCAAGGAGCTCTGTAATGGTGACATGCTCTGATTTCACACTAATTCAATTGAAATTGAATCAAATTTACCTTCTTTATCCTTGAGGGTATTTAGGTAGGAGAGGAGGTTCTCATTAGCTTGCACGCAATACAATTCCCTTGTCTGAATGCCACCTCCACACAGCGCCGTCTGATTTCCTCGCCTCTTGTCCTGTTGGTTAAGGAGAGGATCGACACGGCATTCTGTCCACTCTGTGGTCCGCCAGCCATACCTGCATCAAATTTGGTTAATCAGGTCTTTAGAAATCATGAAGCTATTTTGCACAGCATGAAGTTATACAAGCTGAAACACCTTAGTAGCTTGATTAATTTCGTAAAAGATCAGAGCATCACAATTTCTTCTACACAGATATGAATTAACTCTTATGTAGGTGGAAACTTTTTTCTACTCTATTATTTAATTTTTTTAATCATTACCCTTTAGGAAGATCTTTTCTGTTCAACTCCTGAAACATACCACACATATAAATATTTTATTTAAGGGAAGAAGAACTTGATATACAGAGATATACAGTCCATATTCATATAAGTTAACTTTGAAGATTGTGACTGTCAGAATTTGTTTAGAGCTATAAAATTTCTGTGAACTAAAGACAGAATATTGAAGCAATGTGAATGCTGAGAAACATAAGAGGCAGAAAAGGAGGGGAAAACCCTACAACACAATCCTTCAAAAACAACCCAAAAACCTACTGCTCATCTTTGACAAGAGACTCAAAAGTTTCTCCTGATATAAAGAGAAAAGCATAATTGTGTATTTTTAATATTACTACAGATAAACCTTTCAGTAAGTTCCTTTTTCACAGTTAAGAGGAAGACTGTTCTGCAGTACTGAAGCATCCCTGGTGGGTACTGATGAATGATGAGATGCTGTGAGCTTTCTAATCAGTGAATGCACAGAGAAGATCTTTGACTCGCAGTTAAAACCCCAATAGGGATTATGAACTGCAAGAAATGCCACAGAATTTTCTATCCAACAAGTACTTTAAGGCTAAATCAAGTAAAGTGCTTCCTAATGTAGCTGGAGATAGGGAAAGATGACATTTCAACTCTTAAATGAAAAATAAGTACCACAGTCAAAGATGCTTAACATCAAATGACATTTCTGCAGACCCTCCTCTCAGTTTGATAAAGAAAAAGCACAGTCGGGACTTTAATATTAATCTTGATTAGTTGATAAGGATTACAGCAAGCTCTTGAATAGTAATGTGCTTACTGTCACTTCTAAACTTTATTTAATGTCTCTGTTAGCCTCTCCCACTTTCCATTTGGGGCCTAGCAATGCTTTTGTTGTGCTGAATACAAGTCTTACTAAAATAGTCTGTTTGCTAACCAGATGTTCATCTTTTCTGTGTTCAACATTTTGCCTGCAAACAGGTAAGTATTTCAGAAAACAATTATCCCGATAGAAATGTTATATAGGGAAAAGATTACTGACAAATAAGTACAATTAACTTATTTTTGTCTTGTCTGAGCCTGCATATGCACAAATATTGTTTTTTTAAAAATAAACAACAAAAAAGAAAAAATGTGGTTGTTATTTTTCCTATATTTAGAGGAGGAACTGGTTACACTATAATAGGAGCTATTTGCAGGCTTTGTGCTTTCTAGAACACAGATTAAACATATATGAGGGGAAAAAAATAAAGTCATGCCTAGTATTTCTTTAATAATGATTTGGTTCATATTCCATCACCCGCCCTGTATGTTTAATTGAAATTGTCTGTTTTAGTATAGAGAGAACTGAAATGAACCAGCTTACGTAATACACGGTGCTACGCCATCTCCTTGAGAAACACACTGCTCTGTTTCTTCTAATTGTGGGCATTCGCTTTCACTGCCAACAGGGAGCTGTTTAATGGTCCGTGATCTTGTACGATTCCCTTTAGGGGTTGTCATGTCAAAGCAGGTTTTGGAGCAGGGGGTCCATTCTGACCACTCTGACACCTGGCACTCCTTCGTGATCACACAGGACTGAAATGTAATGGGCAGCTTGTCCTGTTTGCAGAAGCTGTAACAAGAACATTACAATTTTCAGCACGCACATCCACAGACAGTCATGAGCTCCTATGGAAAAGTGATGCCTATTGTAACATGAAAGTCAGTAAATATTTTTAAAGCTTTTAAGCTTCACTCCATATGTATTTGATCCCAAAATGTCAGACAAAAGGGCTTCTGGCTAAAGTGACTCAAACCATGTAAGCTGAGATTTGTGACAGTTAAAAATTACCAGTTTTGCCATATTTGTGATCCAAATATTGCCATATTTGTGATCAAAATTAAAATATAAATCTTCATACATATATAGAAGTTCAACAAGGGATATAAATCAATTTTTCACTGCTTATCTTTTGTTCTTAGCTATACCCAATTTTTTTTCTTGGAACATAAACTAAGGGGGGGATAAATAACTGAGATGACTACAGATGTTTTTGGAAGACAACAAAGTGCTCAATGTCATCTCCTATTTTCCAGATTACAATTCAGTAAAAACCACAATGTTAACTATGTTGAATGCTTGTTCACTAATAACTTACTTTGTTAAGAGACATTATATTGCCACAGTGATGTCTCATGGTCTAAATAGGGAATGATATCTACCTTAAATTGGACACCTGAAATGGACACTGCTGCTACAATGAACTCATAGCCTTGATTTTCTGTTTGTTGTGAACATGGTTCCACGCTTGTGGGCCTGATCCCTGCGTGGGCATTTGCTTGGGAGTTGGACTAGATGACCCTGTGGGTCCCTTCCAACTCAGAATAACCTGTGAACCTGTGAATTATATTGTATTATATCCTTAATTATAATTACAACATAGTTATTTTAAATTTTTTTCATTATGTCTTATTTGGGATAAAAATCTGGCTTCTGAAGCAGTTAAACAGGTAGGAAAAGGATTTACTGGCACTGCAGATGGAACAATGCAATGCTCTGTTCAGTACCAGTCATACAAACAATACAACAAAGGCTCATTTTTCCCTTTTAAATGAACACAAAATAATATAGAAAACTGAATACTTAGAACTATTTCGTTGCTATACAAAATTTTGCCCTATCCACATATCCAACATTGTTTTGAACTGCCATTCACAAAATTTTTGTTATACTAGAACTATGGATACTTTATGAGACTAATTGGAGATTTAAAAACACAATAAATTAAAACACTTTTATGCGCAAGAGGCAGAGCAATTCTATATCTTGCTAACAGAAGGTCCTGCTTGTGGAGACAGACAGTACAAATATGTTCAAAAAGAGGTCATCAAATTTGTGGGCTGTTGGTCTACACATGGATACTAAAATGATTGAGCAGTGATATAGTAGCCACCATCCCTAGTACTTTTGGATATTGGAAAAATGCAAAGGGAATGGACTAAAAGAGGTAGTCAGGTCTCACATGCTTGGTCTTTAAATGGTATCTCCCTCTACTACGGCTGGAGACAATAACCTGGTGACACTTCTGTGCTTGACAAACTATAGGGGATTACTCAGTAGGAGTTTTCTAATGTTCTTATTGTGTCAGTGGTGGTGGTGGTGGGAATATCCTAACACATGATAATCAACATTTATCCTGCTTAAGGACAGAAACTACATTCTGTTTGCGGTAAAATACACTCCAAGCTTTTGAGAAAGTTTTTCTTTAATAATGGAATTTTTCACCTACATGCAGCCCCATCTGGCACAGAACTACAGTACTGTCAAAATCAATATATCAATATATCAATTTCCGTACCTTTAACAAAACATAAAGACTCATCCCACAAAGACATATTTTAATGACCCAAGAAAATACACATTCCTTACAGTTTCTAGTATGGGCAGTATTTGAAAATTCTTCTGTAAAAGAGATGAAATATCCTCACCTCCTAAGTTCCTATCCATTGTGACACCTCTGAGAGCAGACAAAAGCAAACTCTTCACCTGCACTGTGACTGGGTCTGAGTTTAATTATAGATACATACTGCCAGGAAATATGAACAAAATTGACACCACAAAGTAGCTTTGGTGAGGAGGGAAGAGATCAATTAATGATGTGTAACAGTCCCTGGGGTTTGCATCTGCTTCAAAACCTATTTGGGAGAAGTGTTACATGAGAAACTCATTCTCAGAAGATGGATAGATAGATAGATAGATAGATAGATAGATAGATAGATAGATAGATAGATAGATAGATACTTTTTATTTGCTGAAGTTACCTTCAACATAGGTGTATTCCCTGACTGTTACCAACCCTAAAGGTGTCCCTCGTTGTGACTAGCTGTGATTCCTACATGCATTCCTGCAAGAATAGTTTTCTTCTCTGAGAAGGGAAACCACCCCCACAGCATAAGGGGTTAAAGTTCAGAGAATCCCAGAACCACAGAATTGTTAGTGCTAGAAGGATCATCTGGTCCAAACCCCCCTGCTAAGGTAGGGTCATCTAGAGCAGTTTACACAGGTAATCGGTATAGGGGGTACACATGATGTGTTCAGGTTTTGAATGTCTCCAAGAAAGGAGATTCTACAGCCTCTCTAGGCAGCCCGTCCCAGTGGTCTGCTATCCTCAACGAATAGTTAATCTTTGTGTTGAGGTGAAACTTAGCGTGTTTCAGTTTACAGCCATTCCTCTGTCTTTCTCTGGGCGCCAGTGAAAAAAGTCTAGCACCATCCTCTTAGAACCTGCCTTTGAGATACTTATATGCATTAATGAGATCCCCTGTCAGCCTTTTCTTCTTTAGAGTTAGCAGATCCAGCTAACACAGTCTCTTCTCATAAGAGAGATGCTCCAGGCCCCTAATCCTCTTTGTGACCCTCCACTGGACTCTTTTCAGTAACACCTTGTCTTTCCAGTATTGAGGAGCACAGAACTGGACACAGTATTCCAGATGTGGCCTCATTAGGGCCAAGTAGAGGGGGAAGATCACTTCCTTTGAGCTGCTGACCACACTCTTTCCAATGCACCTCGGGATACTATTGGCCCTCCTGCATGGAAGGTCATATTGCCAGCTCAGCATCAGCCTGCCATCCACCAATACTCTCAGGTCATTCTCAGCAGAAATACTCTCTAGCAGGTCAGACCTCAGCTGGTACTTGGACTAATTCCTCTCCAGGTGCAATACTCTGCACTTGTCCTTGTTGGCCTTTTTGTTGACGGTTCTTGTTGTTCTTGATGTCTTTTGCCAGACTCAGTTCCAAGTGGGTCTTGGTCTTCCTTGTCAGACTATGGTTCCCATAATCCTCCCATGTGGCCTGTCCCTTTTTCCTCATCCCATGAATTTCTTTTGTAGAGATTTTCTAGGAGCTCCCTCCCTATCCATGCAGATCTCCTGCCACCTCTGCCTGATTTCTTCATGGGGATACACTGTCTTGAGCATGGAGGAAATGGTGCTTAAATAATAACGAGCTCTCTTGGACTGCCTTCTCTTCTAGAGCCCATTCCAACAGGACTCCTATAACCCGTTTCCTGAATAAGTCTAAGTTAGGTCTCTGGAAATTTAAGGTTCTAGTCCTGCTTACTGTTTTGCTTCCCCCACAAAAGATTCTGAGTTCCACCATTTTTTGATCAGTACAGCCAAGGCTGACCCCAGCCTTTATGTCTTCAACCAGTCCCTACTGGTCTGTTAATGTAAGATCTAGCAACACACCTTTCCCTTGTTGGTTCCTCCACCACTTCCATCAAAAAGTTATCTTCAATAATCTGCAAGAACTTCCTGGATTGTGTGTGCCAGGCCATGCTGCCAACAAATAACAGGGTGGTTTAAGACTCCAGGAGTTTTTCAGGATGATTTATGTATAGCAGAAGTGAGAACTTGAGCAGAAATCAAGCTTAAAACTAATGCACCTAAACATTTTTTTTAAAATGTATTTTGAGCTAGTTGAATTCAAAAGGAAATTTTATCACAGATTTACTGAACCAAGTGGAACAAATTGACAAAATTGAGCCAATGTACTGATAAAAAAGCTTTCCCATAACCCATTCCCAAGATGGGTTGAAAAAACCCATTTTAACAGGAAGTGGTTAATCAACTCCATATAAAAATTAAGCCCAGCCTGCACATCATATCTATCGCTTTTTAAAGGATATAGTCACTTTCTGAAAGCCTCCTGTAGGTCCCAGGCCTTTTTCAGATTGCAGGTATCACTAGATCATTCACAAAGAATTCACTGCAACCATTACTGCAATTTTAGATAGTAAATTTTAGTTTCACAGATCCTTAAACTGTAATTGCTATACAGTAATCCCTCAAATTTCACAGGGTTTGGGTGTGGGAACATGCAGAGATAAGTGAAACCCCCAAAAGAGCAATTCATATATATGTAACTATGGTTAGCCCCCCCATCCCTCAGCTCCAAGCAGCAGAAGCAGCAGTAGCAAGCAAGAGCATGCAGGAGAAAACAGCAAGCAGCAGCAAGCTAGCAAGTTGCTGCTAGCTGTTGCATGCTCCTGCTTGCTGCTGAATGCTCTGCTTGCAACAGGTAGCAACAGCTAGGAGCAGCTAGCAGAGGAGGGCTCCGCATGGCATAGCTTGGTTAATATACTTTTGAGACAGTGTTATAAAGCTTCCTCATCATTTTATTGATCTTAGCAACTGTTATAAGCAAGTGAGCTCTAGGTGGCCCCAGAGTGAGCAGCACCTCCTGGTGCCACCCCCCCCCACCCCACATGTGGCACAAAAGGGGGAAAGGTGGAAAATGTCTTTGCAAAAAAAACCCCTGTGATGTACTGAAGCCACGATAGGTGAAGGCCAAAGTAGCAAGGGATTACTGTATATGCAAAAAGATCTGAAGTTTCTCACTTTTCAGTACCTTGTAATCTTGAATGCCATGATGCTGAAATTACTCTTTCCATCATGATGCAAAATGTTTTAAAAAATTTAGACCTACATTCTTCCACAGGACTCAGATGAAGAGCTAGTTGGTCAATGGCCCAGATTCAGTAGTCTAGTACCTTCCACATCATGCTCATATTATATTCCAATAAAAGNCAAAATTGAGCCAATGTACTGATAAAAAAGCTTTCCCATAACCCATTCCCAAGATGGGTTGAAAAAACCCATTTTAACAGGAAGTGGTTAATCAACTCCATATAAAAATTAAGCCCAGCCTGCACATCATATCTATCGCTTTTTAAAGGATATAGTCACTTTCTGAAAGCCTCCTGTAGGTCCCAGGCCTTTTTCAGATTGCAGGTATCACTAGATCATTCACAAAGAATTCACTGCAACCATTACTGCAATTTTAGATAGTAAATTTTAGTTTCACAGATCCTTAAACTGTAATTGCTATACAGTAATCCCTCAAATTTCACAGGGTTCGGGTGTGGGAACATGCAGAGATAAGTGAAACCCCCAAAAGAGCAATTCATATATATGTAACTATGGTTAGCCCCCCCATCCCTCAGCTCCAAGCAGCAGAAGCAGCAGTAGCAAGCAAGAGCATGCAGGAGAAAACAGCAAGCAGCAGCAAGCTAGCAAGTTGCTGCTAGCTGTTGCATGCTCCTGCTTGCTGCTGAATGCTCTGCTTGCAACAGGTAGCAACAGCTAGGAGCAGCTAGCAGAGGAGGGCTCCGCATGGCATAGCTTGGTTAATATACTTTTGAGACAGTGTTATAAAGCTTCCTCATCATTTTATTGATCTTAGCAACTGTTATAAGCAAGTGAGCTCTAGGTGGCCCCAGAGTGAGCAGCACCTCCTGGTGCCACCCCCCCCCACCCCACATGTGGCACAAAAGGGGGAAAGGTGGAAAATGTCTTTGCAAAAAAAACCCCTGTGATGTACTGAAGCCACGATAGGTGAAGGCCAAAGTAGCAAGGGATTACTGTATATGCAAAAAGATCTGAAGTTTCTCACTTTTCAGTACCTTGTAATCTTGAATGCCATGATGCTGAAATTACTCTTTCCATCATGATGCAAAATGTTTTAAAAAATTTAGACCTACATTCTTCCACAGGACTCAGATGAAGAGCTAGTTGGTCAATGGCCCAGATTCAGTAGTCTAGTACCTTCCACATCATGCTCATATTATATTCCAATAAAAGCTCTTGTTGCTACAGCTTACATAAATAGAATGGTCCTTTTATCTTGTTTGGGATTAATTGTTTCCATATGTGGGCATGAAAAGGATCCAAATAGAATTGTACCATGTTACTAACTCCATTGTTTATTTATGATCCTTGATAGAGGTAAAGCAATAGAGTTAAAATATGCCTCACTTCAAATATTGACTTATAAAATTAATCAATTTAAAATGAAATATAAACCAAGTTCTTAAGTCTTGTAACCAGAACATCAGTATTACTAGGGAGACAAATGAGGTAAAGTGAGTTATCAATTTATTTCCTTACTTGTGTATTAAAACCATTCACTACTTGCAATACTATATAAATACCAACAAGTAACTGATATTGTAAGTCACAAGCAAACAATGTTCTTCCTTTTATACATATTGACATCATTTTGTGAGAGGGCAGAAACAATGACAGTTAGCAAAAGAAGTGTCACAAAAGGAAATTAGCTGCTGTTTCTTCTTTTAACACTCAGTTTTCTTTGAAGAAGTCAGAGAAACAATGAGAGCTAATTGGAAATGCCCATTATCAAGAGCTTTCCTTCATGTTGCAGGCAGCAGGAAGAGATATGCTGTACTATAGATCAAGTAAGGAAGGAAAGAATCACATTTAAACCCTCGGAATCACAAATCTCTCTAAACAAGACCAGTTAAAGCTCTTTAGTTAAGGAAATGATTATGGAAGGGCTTCACTTTCTTTGAAGGTACTAGAGAACAAATTACAATTCCTTTCCCTTCCCCTAGGGTATATATAACCACTACAGGCAACTGAACTAATCTAATTTTATGTTGCATGTCTACATATTTCTCTTTCCCAAGAAATTTGGGAACAATGAATTTGATGATTCAAAGTCCCCTGTCATTTTTCAAATTTTTTTTTTCACTCCTGACATCTTTAAAATATTTTCAAACTTTATTTTACTAGAAAAAAAAGATATTCATCATAACTTTCAGTGTAAATATATATGGCAGACATTAATAATTAAACTTACTAAATACTGTATGGTATAAAAACGCTAACTCTGAAAGATACATGTGCCATTTAAAATGTTCCATATATGCAATATACTAGTTGAGAAGGTGGGTCACATTTCCTTTAAATGTCTTATCCCAAAAATTGCATAGAATGGTTCTTAATCAAAACCTGGGAATGTCTTTGTTACAGAAAATAGTTTCTTCTGGGTTTGGTATCTAGTGCTACAGATTTGATCTTCACAAACAATTGAAAACAAGGCTTATTTTCCTGCACTTTCTGATGTATTGCTGCTCTAGTTTAGTTACTCAAACCTGTGCATTTTTGGTAACATTTAAGTACATATTATATGCAAAGTTAACCATTCAAGAAGCCCATTCAAGAAGTACAGGGAAGGCACAAATAAGTCCCCACTATCAGCCCAAACAGTCCTATCTAGCAAATTACTTGGAACACTCAAAGGAAAACACGAGTTAAAAGTCAACAGAGCAGACTGGATATAAGAAGCAGCAGCATAAAGGTACCATGTAAAGTCTGCAAGAACTTGTTCTCCATTCAGTGAATATGTTCAAAGCACAGTGCCCTAAGTGTCTATCTTTTGACAAGGAAGAAAGCTTTATACAACTTGAAGTACAGCTGTGGTTTGAGCAAGTACCATTTCAGACAACAGACAGATACAGTGTGGAATTGAAGCTTAAGGTATATAAGCACTTAAATGACACAGTGATTGACACAGGAGAAAGCAATTCCAAACAGAACAAAACATCATCGGGGATTAATGACTCCTATTGCTATTAAACCAACATTATTTCTAACCTCAAAGATGTAGATTAGATAAAACAGGGATAGAAAAAGTCAGTACTGGTTCAAAGGATGACCTACAGAATATAATCTGCTCAGCCTCTTCTGGAGATGTGTGGTTAGGAATTTGTGTCTCCTCACGTTCCATAGCCTCATTTTTGCTCCTACGGCAATAAATAAAAGCTAAATATTGCTTTGGATAGGAAGGTTTTGCTTGAGGATTTCAAAGTAATTTATGGGATAATTAAAGCTACAGACACATGGAGAACAAAGGTTGAGGCATAAACCTAGAGAAAATTACACCAATATACCTGTGTACAAATGAGAAAGTTGTGCAATTGAAAGCACTCTCCTCAGCCAAAGGTAAGCTTTAAAGAGCATTATAAAATTAGACTAAAAAAAACATAAAAGACATAAAAAAAGACATTTAAAAAATTCTTTCTGAAGTATCCTAAATTTCTATTAGCGTGAAAAATATGTTTAAAATTTTGAAAAATCAGTAAAACCTGATTTTATATGACAATGACCTGTATCAGTGTCTATAAATTCAGTCTCAAAATTTGTCTCTTAAGTTGTGTAGAAGAGTTATGGAAGAGACTATTGGAACTTCCTCTTCTACAAACTCAACTAGGAAAAAAAAAATATTTTTTAGAATTGCAATTTTTTTTTTTTTGCAATAGGTAAAGATGTGCATTTTGCATGCAAAAAGCCAAACACATGGTAATACATGAAGTTAGAACTGATCTCTACATTCAGGCAGGAAGAACAGAAAAAAATAAATATTATTAAAAATTATTAAAATTTTAAACTAGGCAGTAGGACTCTTTTTACTTCATGAGCATATTCCATACATAAATTGCTTGTACAACTTAGAGATTTTCTACTTTTGCTGGTGTTTCCTCCATATCATATGAGACCTGACAAAAGAGTTAATGAGAAAAGATTAACAGCAATATCAGAATGGCTGAGAGGTTCAACTAATAATCCATGAACACTGAAACCTGACTTGGCAATAGCAAATAGAAGGCAAAAATGGAAAGACAAGTATGTGGTCCTACTTTCCCAAGCGAATTACAGCTTCCTGGAGACAAGCCGTATCTTTGCACTAAAGAGTCCTTTACAGAGTTCTCCACCATGAATTAGTATAAATGTTTTCTGAACCTAGGTAAGAGTTTGGTATCTACACTATCTTAGAAACAACACATTACACACCTTTTTTACTCAACAGTAATTGTACATAGTTATTTTTGCTTTAAAAGTGCTCAGTTAATTTCATTTTCTGGCTTCAGGGCTTGCATAACTATATTCACTTTCTCTGTGGAATTTTTGAAGCTTATAGAAGTCTATAAGCTCTTTCCTCAACTGTGTCATTGCTGGAGACACCATTTTGAAGATCAATTTTGTGCTTTTCCCAGTGCAGCTGCTCTTCATACTCAAATGTAATAGAGCACCAATGTGAGGTTTGCAATTTAAATCTAAAATTGAACAATGCAGAATATGTTCTTTACAATACATTCAAATAATTCACCTATGCTGATATTACACAAGAAATGCTATTTAGTGGTTTTGACTATAACGTGAAGGAATGGAGCCCAATTAACAAGAAGCCTAATAGCTTCTTTAATAACTTTCATTTGTACTATTTTGCCTCTATTCCTTCACTGTTATCAACATTCAGCTTTGGTTTCCCTGTTATGCATGTTAAGCTTTAATTTTCCTTAATGAAATTTTCACAGCTACTATTCCTTACTTTCATTCACTATATGTATTCTCTTGGAATTCTGATTTTTTTTCTTTAGCTGATTTTCCATTTGATTACATACAGAGATTTTCATTGTTCTGAAATGAATAACATGGCTACGGTTCAGGAGACTGATGCCAACATAAACTTTTGGTATTCACGACATGGGTTAGGGCTCGACTGAAAAGGTCTTAGGAAAAATTTTTCAATTTTTTAAATTGAAGGCTGTATTTTTTCAATCCTGGATCACTATTTTTTGTGGTAGTAGATTTTGTTCACAGGCTCGTGGATCCCATGGCTCAAAACTTCTCTGCAGGTGCACCTACAGATCTACAGATCAGGCTGCTCCAGTCCTGGCAATGACCAGCTTGCCCGCAACTGTATTCCCTGGTAGAGAAAACAGACACTCCCAAATCAGAGAGCTCGTTGCAGCTGTCATTACTAAGAGACACTCAGTGGTCATTCATACTGTCAGACATCACACACAAAGCCTAGGAAAAAAAAGGCATTCTTGCTCCCCTTGACTCTCTCAGACTAAATAGTATCACCATGACTAGATATCACATATTCTTCATAATCAGGAAGGGCTGTGGGATCAGAACTTCTTCTGTATGCTAGATATTTCAACCCCAGCATGTTTTGGGAAAGAATTTTATTATTGTTTTTGAAGAAGCCTACTTCAACAAAACAAATTTCTGCTTATATTCTCCAAAGTAAAACCCCAGCAAAAAAATCCAATTACTATTCAATCCACAAGATTTAATGAATGAATTAAAAACTTCAGAGGATTGAAGAAGACATAACCAAAAAATCTAGGCTAATTACTTGGAAGAAACCTACACTGAGTATCATCCAAGTAGGTTCAGCAGTTCAGCAGAAAATGGGAGCTGCTTCTGAAGCTTTCAGATAAAGGCAGAATCAATAAGCTAAGAAAATCCAGAATCCTTTAACAGGTTTTTAGGTAGCTTCATTAATTATTAAAGAAGAAGAGCCCCTATAGAGGGCTCCCTCAGAGCAGAATAATTTAACTATTGACTAGCCTTGAATATCACCAGGTATCTCCTACAACCAGTTGCATCATCAGGAACTATGAGAGTCTCTCTTGAATTCTTGTTGATCTCATGAGACATTACATCATTGAATAGCATTAGCAAAATGGTCTTCAATCTTTCCCATAAGCCACAAAATGAGAACTATTGACATACAAGCCCATTACTTATATAACACCAAAACTGCATGTTAGTTTAGCGCTTAAAATCAAAATTACCCACACAAACACAAATACACAGAAGCAGGCCTGTAAAGGCTGTCATTTTTGACTGAAAGGCAAACTAAAGCTAGAGGAAGCTTTTGGAAAAGAATAAGAAAGTAAATTTGTGATTGAAAATACAGTTGGATCTCCTATATCGCACACCCATGGTCTTATTTGGGACCTGCGCAGCCTGACTTCAGCGTTGAGTGGTGGCCATGCCACCACCACCCGGGCCAGTGATGAATGAACATTGGCTCAACTCCCAAAGGATCCTTAGAACAAAACAAAAAGAACTAAAGCAGGATTTGAATATAAATGTATTTTACTTTTCCCAGTATGGAGAATATCAGTAATTTGATGAAAGTTTGCTTGAATCTCTGTAAATTGCTACAAGAAATGAGAGACTGTAAGGAACACTTTCCAAACACTATGTCTCATAATCGTAATCTTAGAGTGAAGAAAAGGGTAAAACCTGTACCACATCACGCATCAGGATCACATCCTAGAAAAGCTCACACTTATACTGCTAGGAAATTTGACTACTCACAGGCAGTCCCACAGCCTGGATGCTCACACCCTTAACAGAACTACCTCACAGAAATAATCTGGTTGGGTCACAAGGTCAAATCAACTGATATATCCACGTGTGCAATTTTCTATGGCAACTTTGAATAAGCACTGTAGTGGTCAGGCGGCCTTAGGAGATACAGCGATACTTATGCTGAATATTAATCCTTTGTGTTATCTGGAATTACATTCAGATCTTTATATTGCATGTGTAGGATCTCCTTCTTGCTCTTTTTGACCACCAAGGAACCTTAAAAGATTTTCTATATGAGTAAGAGGGATTTTGGAGTTAATTTCTGGATACAAGTATCAAGCAGAATTTCCCAGTAATGGTGCTACAGACTACAGTGATCCTCTACATAGTCGGGGTTCGTAATTTGCGAGATCCCATACTCGTTGTTGATTTTCCAGCGAGTTGCGGGACCTGGCGCGTGCACAGAATCTACTGCGATCTCAGTCTGATCGGCCCCCAGCCCCGCTGCTCGCACAGCTCGCGGTGCTGGCCTCGCCCCCCCCGCCTCCCCACTCGCATGGCTCGCACAGCCAGCCCATTCCCCGCTCCCCCCCGNCCCCCCATCGCTCACAGGACCTGGGACTCGCCGCTGCCACGGCGCCAGGACACACTCGCCTCTGCAGCAGCCCCGCTTCCCCTCCACTGCTTGCAGGACCCGGGACTTGCTGCAGCCACAGCGCCAGGACACACTCGCTGCTGCCATGGTGCTGGGATTCCCCGCTCACACGGCGCTGGCAGCCACCACTTGCCCCCACCTCGGCAGGGCACAGCCAGACATCTGAAACAAGCCCCGCTCTCAGGACCCTCCTCCAGACCTTATTAAGGGAGGGGGTGTGGCTACGGGCATGGCATACTCGACTACGTAGTGTGTTCGCTATCTTTGCAGATTTCACGACTCACATGAGGTGGACCAGACCCAATAGCCCACGAGTAACGGGGGTTCACTGAATTCATTTTTCATGAAGTGTTTTCAGACTCCATACAGCTGCTGGATGGGTTAAATTTTAAAGCAAAGTAATCAAATTAACTCTATGAAATTCCTGGATTAAAGCTATAGCTGGATTTCAAAAGAGACTGTGATAAATGATATGGCATAAGGAAAATAAAGGGTTTTTTTCTCATAAATATAATCAAATTTTAAAAATCTGTTGAATTTGCAGGTACTAGACAGCACAATAATAGAAAGGTGATTTAAATCTGGAGGCTCGATAACCCTTGTGAGCTAGTCTGAAGATATAAAACGTCATTTTTAAAGGCAGTCAAGATGAAGATTCAGTTTATGGCTGGTACACACTTGCTTCTTTAAAGAAGTTAGCAAAAATACAATGCTTGTACTTTTCTCTAGTGAAAAATGACATAGTCCTGATTCATTTTCCCTACAGCTGCACTGTTTAGTATTGGTCATATTGTGCATTGTTCTGAGAAACTGTTTGTACCTCCCTGTATAATCTGCTCTTATAATCACACAAACAATGAGGCCACTTTTATTCATTTACCATTCAAGTACTGTCCACCCAAGTGCTTTTCACAAGACTACTTTACCATGATCCTTTCACGACTTTGACTAATTCTGGCAACAAGGATGAACAGCCAAAACGGTTTTGAAACAAACAAAACCACTCAGGCATTCTACATTACGGAATAAAATAGAGATTACATGCAACTACTGCATCAAGAAAAAAATATATTGGTTAATGTAGGCAAAACATAAAGAAGTTGTGCTACACCCAAAGAAGTGCCAACAACAGCTGTTGTGGGGCTGTCACAGACACAGAGAGTGTTTGAGGGAACAAGAAAGAAGTGCTTACAGAGAGGTGCTGTCTTTCATATTTGAGTTACACAGTAACATGCATGCCCATCTCATGCGATAGAGAATTTTGAAATTGGTAGAGCAGGTTTTTTGAGAAGAGTTTACACAGATGACCCCTTTGACAGTGCGAATTTTTGGTACATAACATTAATTAGCATTTACTTTGACCGAAAATAACAGCTAGTTTCATGGAAGTATCAGCAAAGAAAAAATAAACACAATGTCAAACTTCATGAATAAAACTATGCAATATTGACTTTATGATATAAAGAAATACATTACTGAAAATTGTATTACTAATGTTAGTTGTATTTCAGCTATTATTTCAGATTTGTTCCCTTGTTTGATGCTTAGATTTGACAGTATCATTGGTTTCAACTCAGTCTTCAACATTTGGAAAAAAGTGGTCAATATTAGGATACAGGCTGTACATTTTATTTTCAGTGGAACCACTGAAAGTTTGGCAATGAAGTGCCCAACCCTGCCATTCTTGGGATCTGTAAGTGAAAAACTGCAGCTTCTCACTCTGGGCAGTCCCCACCTTGAGGGACAATATGTCCCATGAGGATGCTCATCTCATGTGTTGCCATACCATAACTTCCTATAGCTGGTCAAGAATAGAGAAATGACCCAGATTATGCCTAGCAGTTACATAACAATAATAACAAAAAACAATAAAAAAACAAAAACCAAGAAACCAAACCAAACCAACCCCAAAACCAACCAACCAAAAACCCAAAACCAAACTTCAAAATAAATCTGAAAAAGTAATACATTCTAGTGTGTTCCTTATGGGAATATTTATTATGATATCAATATAAAGAAGACCAAAATTTAGAAAAATACTGCTTGATGCATATGTAGTTAGCCAGTCATATTGAAGTCAATTAACATAAAAATTACCTGACAACAAGGCAGAACACATGCATAAAAGTACAGTACAGAAGAATCTCCACTGAAGATCACAGTGCCTAATTCAATTTACCACTGTGCATCTTAATCTCTCACCAGATTAAGGCTAGAAATTCAAAATCACATTCATTCACAGAATTCATTTATTTACTCATAGGATTTATGGCCACGAGGGATTATCAGAACATGTAGTTCAACTCTTATTACATTAGAAGCTATTATATTTTGCTAAGGAAGATTTTTTATTTGAATAAAAACCGTAGAAAGACATCCAATCTTGATGCTTTGCACAACAATATATGAATGTCATACACCTAAATGACAGAGCAACTGTTCACTGTATGAAAGGAGTTAAAATATGGTGTGGAAAAAGAAATTGTTTGTTGCTGATGTTTCAATTATTCAGCACAGTGTGTACATTTCCATCTTAAATCTAGATTTTGGCATGGTATGTCAAATGCGTAGCAATACTGACAAACCGCTGTCAAAACAGCAGCCTCTGTAAGATGATGGAGCAGGTACTTAGAATAGACAGGAACACCCATTAAATAATATCATGCATATCCACAGAAAATCCTGTCTCCATCAAAATCACACTAAAAAACTACAGGATGCTTCTGAGTTTCAAATTTTTGGAAATTTGAAAGGCACAGTGGAAAACAGTAGGAAACCAATATGTTTGCATTCTGTTTCTCCAATAATATTTTACATTTTTATTATCTGAATGCACCTGACAATTAACTCTGCTGTTTTTAGTCATCAAGAGGTTTTTCTTCCAAGATTACTTTGCTCTTCCCTGTTCTCCATTTGTTAACAGTATGTGCTCTAAGTGATTCCAAGTTAATGAATCAAGATAACTGCATATAGCTCTTTATCCAAATATGTGATGTATTTACAGATGTTCCGTAAGTGAACCACTTACGCTTCTAAACCCTTACAGTGTCCTGAATGTGGACGCTTCCTCTACAAAAACAGCTGTAGAGGTGCCTTTCCAACATAAAAAGCACGTGGAGATACAGAAGCTTTCATCCGGTCCTCAACGAACTAACAAGAGTTTGCTTCTGCTCCTGCATCATTACAACTCATCCTCTCTGCATTGCTATTCTCTCAACTTCCCACAACCCATCTCCTTAAAGTTATTGCACCTTAAGTATTGTCACCTTCATACACATCACTCATTCAGCCTGTTGCCTCATGGAAGCACTCAGAGAAGCACATCGAATCTCTTAAGATTTTTTTCTAAGCAAAGAATACACAGGGTGCAACAAATTGAGCTGCTGTGCAATATGTCTCCATCTGTCTTTTGTTTGTTGTCTGACAGCATGTAACTCGGGAGGCTGCTTCTCCAAATCAATGGCAGAAATAAAACAACAGGCTTACACTGTTTTATTTTGTGTGGGTTTTATCTTCCTTCTTCAAATTGACTCTTCTTATAAATTATAGACTAAGTCCATTAAGTGGATGGAAAAATTGTGAGATTTGGAAGGGTTAAGAGGTTTCAGGACCAGATTTTCTCTCTTATTTTTCTGCTGCCAATACCTCTTGAGTATCACTAGCTCATCAGTCTAAATATTCAGTTGGCCATTCCCATATTCCTCAGTTCCTGTGTATCCAGCTTCAGACCTGTGGCCAGTACTGAATATAGTGACTCTGCTTTATGCAGATAAGGTCTACTTGAAGTAAGCTGAAAAATTATGCATTATATATCTTCAACCACCACCACTATCCAGAGAAGAAATTTTATAAGCCACCTTTAATTATTGAATTATTTTTTCCTCCCGCATTTCTATTTTTAAAATACGCATTTTCAGTGCACCAGAATTCAGACTAAGAGGAACAGAAGGCAAACGCAGGCCATGTAACACATACATTATTGCAGAATGAGCAATACAAAATCCAGTATTTTATCCTCCATGGAAGACTATCTATTGTTCACTCGGCAATAAAGTGTATAAATTAAACTTTGATTTTCTTGTTTCATTTCTCTTTACCATGTCTGGTGTGCTGATGTGTCGAGAGACTTTGCCTTTTTGAAGTTTTGCTGACAGCGTTACAGAACCAGTTTCTCTGGAGCACCCTTCTGAAAGTTGTTATTTTTTAAAAACCCTCTTTATACTATAACAATTTTGCTACCTCTGCAAAAAATACTACTCGCCTGAGGGGTTTTATTCTCGTTTCAGTCATGCTGCCAGGGGGCTGATTGTTTCTGATTGTTAAAGTCAAAACTCACTGAAAATGGACTATTCAAGCTGAAAAGCATTTCACATAAGAATGGCAGGTTTTCCAGTCACCTTACTTGTCTATATTATTTAGTAACAGAGTTACTATATGATGGAGATTATAAAATCATGTGATCTGGCTGCATTGACACTCTGAGAACAAAAAACAATTCTTTTGTTCCAGATTCTGGAATGCTAGTCCTAGAGTAAAGCAGTTGACCACTTAGTGAAGAGTGTAGTGTAAATGAGGCAAATGCATACATAGGTGACACACATACACAGGTCTCTGAAAGCCCAGTTATCGGTGCCAGAATTTCTCAGGTGAGTTATTTAGCCAAATTTTCTTGTTTATACTATAGAATTGGAAAAAAAAATCTATATTAAACTTGATGTGAAAACAACTGGAAATCTTTTGTGCTTTCAGAACATAAAATTTTATCAATTAGACATAAAAATGCACACTGCAAAATTTGTATAATTTTCTCCCCTGTGAAGAATTGCTCCTACATTGTATTATCTATTGTTTCACTGCCTCAGACAAAAGAGTTCCATGCGTTTCCCTGCAACAGCGTAAAATGTTGAGTAGAGACAGTGACATATCTCAGCTTAAGACAGTATTACTGATCTAAGTGAATTCAAAACTGAGTGTAAAATTATGAGTAAAATATGCCATTGACTTCCACTGACGTTTTTACCATTTATCAGACTTTCAGTGCATGACTGTGTCATTCTTTCCTCTTTTTCTTTCTTTTTTTCTTCTCAGTAAATTTTTTAGACATCCAAAAACTTTGGGACTTTCAATAAGAATGGCTGGCTGCTATCTGACAGCAACTGATGATTAATAAATTGCTCCCTGTATTTAAAGGCTACTGATGTTCCTGGACTAGGCACAGTGCGGGCTGCATGATGTGAGGCTGGAAAAGGAATGAGTAAATTCCTGGACCAAGAGAATAGCTGGTTCCATTCTTCCTTGTGATGGGTTTATACATAGTCATAGACACTTTATATCTTCACCAGGTATCTCTTCTTCCAACTAAACAACCTAAACCTTCCAGTTCTTCCCTTAAGCCAGGGGCCTCTCATCATTTTCCTTTTTTACTGCTAGATCCTCTCTTGACAGCAACATACTCAAAAATTTTTTTCTTCGCTTGAGAAAATACTAATATATGGTTGAAAGGTTGAAACTATTACAAGTACTCTGATAGAATGCTTAACTGGCACAACAAAAACTCTAAAGTAAAATATTCTGAAAAAAAGTTGATCAACGCTAACATATCAGCAGTGGGTGTCAGCCTCATTCAGTAAGATATCTCAGCCATTTCAAAGCTGGAGTTGATTAATCACAGAATATTCTGAGTTGGAAGGGACCCACAAGGATGATCGAGTCCAACTCTGAAACGGCACCACTGTCTCCCTGGCAGGAATTGAATCCCAGTCTCCCACATGAGAGGCAGGGACACTCACCACTCTACTAAAGTGGATCAGGTAGGAAATAGAAAGAATCACACCAAAGACAGGAAGATTAGACTGAAAGAAGATTTTTGAGTTGGACAAACACATGGTGGGGAATAGGAAAGAAACACATAAGCTACCAAGAGAACACCAGATCAAACAAACAAACAAAAAGGATAATACTATTTTAGAAATGCACCCACAAGACTGTGGAAAGAATTAGCAAAAAATCTGTGACTGCCAGAGCTCTTGAAAAGTAAAATAATAAATTAATTAATAAATAAAAATATAAATATGAGGAGGAGGGGGAAAAACAACAAACAATACAAAACCAGGCATCCAGCATAAGGTGTGGATAAGAAAGAAACAGAGGAGGTATGTGGAAGAAGCAAAGCAGTTTTACAGTCTCCCTTTCAGGAATTTTGCCATAGGAATCAAGAAGGACAAAAAATATTTCATGGTCTTCTATTACAAACCAAAAGGTACTGGAATGAGTACATACTGCCTTCTGGTGCAGCATCTTTCTCTCTCGTTCTCTACTTTTACCGTAAGTCTGACCCAGCCCAGTCTCCTATTACTCTTTGTGCCCAGAGTCTCAAAGGCAGTAACATCACCTCTTCCAAAAATGCGGGACATGTTAGAGAGCAAACAACTGCCTGAACCCACAGAAACAGAGCTAACATTTGAGAAATGTCTTCAAGCTTTTGGGGGAAATCCATTTAGAGAAAGAGAGGCCAGGGAGCTAGCATACTTTAACAGAGCATATGCATGTGATGCTTACTTAGTATGAGCCCCAACATGGTTTGCATGTTTCATGTCACAGAAAAAACTTGATCTTGATGATGGATGTTCAATTGGAAACAGACTGAGTGCCATTTTGAAATTCAGGCTTGTGTAAAAGATCCACTTATGCATGCTTTACTTTAAAGAGATAAAAATTTAGTTATGCAAATATGTAAACAATGATTACCTCAGAGCAGCAGTTTTCCCATTTCTGTGAGTACATGTAACCTGCCTTGTTTGGTACCCAATTTGTATGTCCCAATATTTGTTCTCCTGTCTATTCTGTCTGTTACGATTCCTCTTCTTCTTAATTAACTCACGAGCCTCAGGATCCCGAACTGCCTTTTCTCTCTCCTTTTCCTTCTCTTTGTTCTTCCCTCGTTTCCTTGCTTGCCTTATTTGTCTTGAATGGGGCACTGAGCATGCGCTCCAGGGTCCCACATTTAGACTATACAGGCTTTCTTCAACAGCACATGGGCTAGACTGACAGATCTGAAATTCAGTGAGGTTAGGACAAGCAGACCCACCAAACTGTGGTGGAGCCACAATGTGCCGAGTTCGATGCTGAAGCCCACTGCCACAGGTTTTCGAGCATTCCGACCAGGGAGAGAATTCGGCCACGATGCAGTCCTGCCGGCATGGGATGAGGCACGCCTGCTCCTGACGGGGCTTCGGCTCAAAGTACTCACAGATGACATCCTCAGCTGGAACTCCATTGGACTTCTGTATACAGGTGATGTCCCTTGTCTGGATCCCTTCCTCCCCTCTGAGGCACTCCAGGGGCTTCTCGTGGCTGCGGGAGAGGACAGGCCGGCACTGGTTCCAGCTGCCAATCTGCCAGTCGTACAGCTCCTTGTGCCAGTCACAGACCCGAAAACAGCTCTGCTGGTTGTCTGGCCGCTCTGGCTGCTTGCAGTTCGTGGGCAGTGTGGTCCAGCCCTCCACATGGGCGCACCACACCGCTCGTGTCTGGATGCCTCCTGGACCGCATTCATCTCCCATGCATCTCCCCCATGGACCTGAAAAACAAGAAAATATGCTAACACTGCACATATAAATTATTTTTCTGCTATAGTGCAAAAGCAAGTTCAGAGCACTTCTTGTCTCTAAGAATTTAAGTCTTGGAGAAACTCAAACTTGGAAAACAAAAGTATGAGATTACTCTTCATCTTCTATTTTATGATTACAGATACATTTCACTTTTTATCCTAGACAAACTGAATATTTAATTTCTAGAATGTACACAGGAATTAGTTGCATTAAAGAACTAAGAACTGAGCAATCACAAATTCATTGCTTAGTTTTGACTATCAAAATAGGAGCCAAAGCTCTCCCCTCCAAGGCATGAATCTGATCTCTCTCATCTACTTGAATACCCTTTCCTAGACTCTTTTGTTTTGCATTTCTACTGCACTACACTTTATACCCTGATGCCGAACAATATTGTGTCCTCTTCCTTCCATAGTGTATACAAAAATGACAACAACATCACAATACATTTTGAAAAAGTTGTAATTCCAATTATTCCAATTTCTAGTCTTTTCTGTATTATAACTGAAATAAAAAATAAAAGCCACTTAAAAACTGTTTGTTTCATACAATCTGTGATATTGTTATAGAACAGAATAAGTTCCTGAAGACAGAAACATACCACCTGACAACTCTCCAGAGAACAGAAGCTATTGAATCCCAGACTCAAAGAACACCAGATTGGAAGGGACTTCAAGGATCATGTCTTCCAACCTTATTTGGCAAAATTAGATTCTCGACAAGATGGCTGAGCACTCTCTCCAGCTGGATCTTAAAAGTGTCCAGTGTTGAGGAATCCACCACTTCTCTGAGGAGATTATTTCAATTGCTGATTATTCTCACTATGAAAAAGTTTCCTCTTGTGTCCTGTCAGAATATCCCCAAGAGTAACTCATACCAAGAAGTAACTTGTTACCCATTGCTTTTTAAAATGTCCAAGATCTATGGTAAATACTCAACACAAAACACGTTGTTATAATAAATGTCAACGGAAATCAATATCCTTGAAAGGTGATGTAGTTGTTTTTTCCATTATTAAAACTGTAATATTCACCCAGTTCAACTCATGAAATCCACAATACACACTGTGCATTGACTTATTACATAAGAGCAAAAGAACAAACAGTTCAGAAAAACTCCTGTAATTATTTATCAAAGATAATCTGTCCATCTAAAGACACCTAATCACACAGAAGACATTTTCTGCCACACAATCCTCATTCATCTGAGTGACCCCAGTAACTAGACTATTTGTGTAAATAAAGCTGGCCTGAGCCTTTGCTATTTCCAAAACAGGTTAACGGTATCATTTTAACACTGCACAAGAATAAGTGAAATGAACTATCAGAGACACAAATTATTTACAATGTGTTCTTATTGAATGACTATAAGGAATATGAAGTCACATCTGATTACTGATTCCCATGAGCTTTAAAACTCTCAAAATTGACTTTAACACAATTTTCATCTGCTCATCCAACATTAACCTCAGTACAAGTTTGGGAATGGTCTGATGATACACTTAGTCTCTGCTCCTCATTGTCTCTTTTTTAAACAGACACTGTGGTTGAAGAGTTTGTTTGTAGTTCCAAAACCCTAAGCATGTACACTAAATAGCAGTGTCAGCTGGCAAATTCAGACCACAGAAACCCACCCATGGAAACTCATATTTTCTGGAAATTAGGTTTGAATTATGGTTTCCAAGATTCAGCTAGCTATCCAGAAAAATGAATGTATACTAAATACAAATACATTTCAGTTTCCATTTCAGCAAGACTGTACTACTTTATTTCTAACCAGCCTTCCACAAATGTCATAATCATTGTTGTATTTAATTTAGGAGTATTTACACTGAGTTGAGAGATATCAGTTCCTCAGCACATCACTTTGAATGCTTGCCAATTTTTAAAGAATAAAGGCCGCAGAAAATATCCAGCTAGAGCAGAGATTAAAAAAAAAAAAATCATTATTGAAACAAAGCTAAATTGTTCATCTTCCAAACTGCAAATTTCTGTCTTACCAGGTCACTACACCATGTGAATTGTTATGTGTGCTCAATTAAGAAATCCTTCTTCTAAAAGATAGGTCCTTACCATAGCCCAGATGAAAATTTTGCTCATTTGGCATTCTATCAAATTTCCCAGCCATCAATAATCCAAGAAATCACATTATATCTAAAAACCGTACTTGTCATCAAAGCATCTTCAATCTAATCTTTGACGGATTTACACTAATGCAAATGTTAATCTCAGCCTTGATACAATAAATATTGCCTTAAATAAGAATAAAATAAGAATAAGATAAGAATAAAATAAGAACTTAAATAATAAAAAATTAAATAAGAGTTTATTAAATAAATAAAACTTAAATAATAATAAAAATCCTGTATGTGACTGCAACTTGGCAAAAATAAGCCCTTTCATTATATTACAAGTG
Organism: Pitta sordida; assembly: GCA_013390025.1. Lineage (NCBI taxonomy): Eukaryota > Metazoa > Chordata > Aves > Passeriformes > Pittidae > Pitta > Pitta sordida. The sequence continues at coordinate 17,356 of WEKX01009942.1, read as the reverse complement.
TGTTGTTTATAGAATTGAACACAAAATAATGATGAGGTGCATAGGTAGGCTCATGTAGTAAATTGCATTATTTTGCTTGTGCTGTGAAGTAGTAAGCCATTTTATAAAAGCATTCCCACTGACTACCAACAAACCACATTTACATGGACAAACAACTCCTCAGCAGTTCCATGCTCATGTGCATGTTGACACAGAGCTCTTAGTGATAGTATATCTGACCATCCCTCTTATCTACATTAGGTTGATTTTTAAGTTCAAAACCAAAATAACTCATTCAGAGAACAACACTGCAAGTACACCAAAAGCTTATATTTTCACTCTACTGCATACTTCTTTGTATGACTATGACAAGGTCTAAAAGTGAACCACCATTCCTTAAAGGCTGCAGGAGGTGAGGGGGGTGGCTGGCCTTTCACAAATACTCAATTGATGTTGAACACTAGTAAAATAAGAACATATTTAGGAAAGCTGTCAAGCCTAATCAAGGCCTCACATAATATTTTAATGTGCTCTTTATGAATACTCTTTAGGTTCTCGCTTTCCCATTCAAGCAGTCTTCACACACACACTCTTCTCTCCTTGCTGATCCAGTTCTGCCTTGCCAATGGGATTTATGTGTGCTCAAACCATTTCACACTGGGGAAAAAAGGCTGCAGCTGTGAATGCAAAGTAGAGGGTTTTTTAGATTCTGCTTTAAAGATACTTAGATGAACTAATCATAGCTTGCCTATAGTGAGCTGAACTTGTTTCATGAAAATATTACTCTTTATCTGCTCTTTAATTAATCAACATATAACAAATGGCAATTACAGAAATAAATAGGAAGCTTGCTTCTTTTTGTTGCTGGGAGTTTAAGATGTCATTTGTAATTCTTTGTTTTCTAAAAAGATTACTCTAAAGCACAATATTAAGATTCTCTCTAAGTTTCTGGAAGATTAAAATTTATTTCTTTTAGGGAGCAGGAACATAAGTGAATTAACCACTACTGCAAGTTTATTCTGAAATCAAGGATTTATCACAATGGAGGTAAAAAGTGAAGATTAAACCCCCACCAAAGTACCAACAGTTTTGCAGCTAGCTGAGAACAAAATAAACTGTGGTTGTATGTATTTAATATTCTCTAATTTAATACTGCTTCAGGGATTAAATTTATCACTGTTTGAAAAAAAAAAGAACTTACTTTGAACTTTGATCCAGGGCAAATAAGGCTATCTGAAAATCCCTTAAGCTTTTCTCCTCATACAAATACAGACAAAACAATCCCTCAACTACTCCTAAACATAAAACTCCAAACATGACTTAAAGTATCAAGCAAGACATTACTTCCATTTTTAACAAATGAGGGTTATACCACTGATTTAATCTGAATTTTGGCATACTTTCTGTTAGAACTGGTTTTGACCCATTTTGTGTTACTGGTTTCGTGCCTGTAAGTAGCATTAACAGTTTAATACCACGTAGAGAGACTCAGACTGCACGAGACAATGAGCAGCTTAGTTTTCAGTATTTTGAAAGGATTGTATTTAAAGAGACTATTGAGAGACTGATTAGCAGAAATACACTTTTTCTGAATTCAGAAACAAGCTAATCTTACCCAGACCTCAAATTTCTTTATATGTCATGAAAAGGTTGTGATGAGGGCCAAAAGGTTAACTGGGCGATACAGGGCTGGGAGCCAGAAGGACAAAAGTATTACAAGACACAGTTCAAGCCTAAGCAGTAAATCTCGAGATCAGACACAGATCAGGAAGTATTTGAAGAACACAGGAGATGACTGAATGTACACTGCAGCTCTTGATAGCAGGGCTGGTCAAGGAGCTGGATGAACAGCAGGTCACCAAGAATACAACAACTTCAGAGCTATTGCCAAAATCTCTTGCAAATCTGCTTGGCTAAATTAAAATATGATAGGCATGTCTGTAACTTGGTACAATACACATATATTATCTTTATTTTCTTTAGACAGTTACAGCAACAAAAGAAAAACAACTACTGCTGCAACAAAGTATTTTTATCATAGGCAGTAGCTAATTGTGAAAGTCTAAACCAGAAACTGAGTCTCCCTGATACAGACACATTACCGATAAAAAGTAACACAGCAAAGCGCCATAATTCTAGATAACCTATATATAGCTTTTTTTTTTTTTTTTTAATACAGAATCTGATATGCTGCCAACACAACAAGCTGGCTGTATTTGGAGAGACAGATTATGCCACTTACACTATTGGGAGTGCCAAGGCAGTAGAAGAATATTGACAGACAAAACCTTTATTCTTCCATCTTTCCCACCCGTGGCAGGACTCCCTGGGTGCAGCACAACTTGCTGCCTGCTCTGTTTGCCAGCAAGTTCTCCCCTCCAGGAGTGCTATGGATCACCTTGACTGTCATTTCTATTTAATGCTTTTGTCTTTTTTGGCTTCTCTTTCAGAGATTGAGAAGAACATCCAAGGCAGTGTATACATCAAAGAAAATGGATTCAGGATATAGAAAAGAGAGAAAAAAAGGAAAATATTCTCCACGTAATAAAACATAACACCTGTGATTCAGAGAGATATAATGGAGAATGAAATATGCCTACACATGATTTGACTCTTAGATCAAACTTTTTACTTCCTAGGAGTACAAAGGAGAATGTTAGCCATGATAGAGTTCAAAGAATTACAGAATCTAAAGCACAAGTTGTTGAAATTTCTCAAATTAACAACAAAATATTAAAAAAATACCATTAAAAAGTAATGTTAATTAATCTAATTAATAAATTGCTCATTGCTTCCCCATTGCTTCCTCAGCTTTCTAGAGCACATTTTCAAACAATAGCATAAAGATAATGAGAAACCAAAGTATATAAATATCGTCCACTTAGTTATCTTTCTAGGTGTGCACTTAATTATTAAGGCACTTGATATTTTGTAGGCACTTTTATTTTTTCTCCTATTAATAGCCATTGAGAAAATACATTCACACATATTCATGGTATGCTAATTAACATTATCTATTTGCAAATTTCTCTTAAAATCATGAAACACATGTGAAATAATCCTAAGACTAATCACATCATTTTAAATTCTGACACCAACATCACAAAATGTCAAATGTTTATTCAGTTTCTCCAGTATTCAGTTTCTTCAGTTTCTAGTGTGACCAGCATTGTCACACTAGAAACTCACAAATTCTCAAACCAAATATTATCTCTTTTCCTCCAGTAAGGAGGAAAACAAATTTTGTATATTAGAAAACTGGTGAGTCTAAGACAACATTATATATTCAAAAAAATTTGAATTTAACATGCTTTCCCAGTGTTGATGCAGTGGCTTCTTGTGCTCAAATTCATGGTAGTTTTAACACTCACATTTTACTTGGCAGAGAGTTTATTTGGCTGTTTCATGCTTTTTTCTGTGCCTTAATATTGTGACAACTATAATAGATACTGATTTTTTTTCTATTTGTTATAAACTAAAAGAGGGTAAAAATTATCTATTTCTACAGTACAAAAAAAAAAAAGTTCCTGAAATTATTCTCCTCTTTTTATATAATATTAATTCTTCATTCTCCTCAGATATCTAGGTCTGAGAGCCTAATTGAAAACAAAAACAAAAACAAACCCCAAAACAACCATCAACCACTTTCTTCACCTTCTTATATTTGTCATTGTTTAATATATAGTTTCTAGCCCTGGCTCAAAAGCTTCAATTTTTTAAGAAACTGCATCAGGTTTGCATTTTTAATACCACATTTCTTCCCAAAGTAATTTGACTGTACAGTGGCATAACACCCTGAAAATCACTATCTGCAACGAAGCTATCAAGAGCCTTCAGCTTGCAGTAGTGGTGCAACATGTTTATCTGAAGTATACGCTGGCATATACCCAAACATGAAAGGGTGACAGCTCACAGTGCAGAGCTATCTGGCTTTATGTTGTTATCACCTGGAATGAAATCCTTTCCTTCACGTTTATTATAAACTTAAGCTAATTCTCAAAACATTATTCAGTTTTAAAACAGCTCTTCCTCCAAAACTTTCTTTTTAGCATTAGTTTCTCTCAGTCTTAATTTTTCCTTTACATAGGATAGCAGTAGCAGACAATATGAATACTAAATGAATACACAGAAGGAATATTTAATTGAAGCAGCATGCTTTAAAGAGAAATACAGCTTCTATGTTCTACAAAGCAATTACATTGCTTTGAGCCTCTAGTCATGTTGTAATAAATACTTCTGATATTGTAAAATATTGAATGCAGTTTCTTTCAGCCCTAGTCTGTTTACATATAAAGCTGGTTCGTGAACACTTCTTAGTTTCATTAGAGGTCGTATTGAACCATACTAACATATTACTCACGCCGCTCTCCTTATATTGACTCTCTAGTCACATTGCTGGCTGAAGAGCCAGATAATGCTCTTCTGACAAAGTGATGACTCCATACATAGCAAACACACTTGCAGGCTTTGTAAGTTGAATGAAAGGTTTTAACATTTGCTTGTACCTGTCCCACATGTCTGTTTTGGTTTTCTTCTGATTACCCACAGGTGAAAGCTGCTCTCTATGTCCCCTGTGTGGCAGATAGACCAAGTCAGACCAAAGACCTATCTACCCCAGTACCCATCTCTTACAGCAACCTTGAAGAAGGTATAAAAATGAAATGAACACATACGGTATCTTCCCTTGGACCTTCCCACCTTCCCACCAATGCCAGATCACATACCACAGTAAACATGTTGGTACAAACCTTTTCATACAACAAATACTTGAGTTTTTCAACCACTCCCTAAAAAAATGATCAGTTTTAGAAATCATACTAGAAACTCCTAAATTTATTGTTCTTTTTTCATGCTACCAGAATGTAATGATAGAAATCCAAAGAAATACCAGAAATGTAATGATAGAAAATGCATGGCATGAGCCTATTTTTATTTATCTAGTGGGCAAGGAAAAACAAAACAAAAACCATTCACATGAACAGCAGAGCCACTTACAAGTAAAACCATGAAATCAGCAATTACTCCCAATTATTATTCAGACTGTAATCATGAGTAAATAACAAAAAACAGATAACAAAAAACATCACTACAAATTCTTATCTATGTCCCTGTAGATTATTACTGGTCTATCTATGTCAGATTTTAAGAGATAGATTATTGAAAAAAACCCACCAATTCAGGACCCAAAGCCCATTAAAAGATAGGATTTTTTCTGGTAAAGATTAAGATGGGTTTTCTCCTTGGTTTTGTATTCACTGTTTTCTTCCCATCAATATTTTACATTCAATTTACTCACAAATCTCAATGTAAATTTTAATTGAAATACTGCTGAGATAACATCACACATAACCTGAAAATCTCATTGTTAGTCCTGTTCTCAGTGACAATACGTGAATACACAGATTTTTGCACTAATTTAACAAACTGAAGCCTGCCTTCTACTTTTCATCAGACTGAACCATAACTTGATCTTGAAAAAAACCACCACTAGCCCTTACCATCAGCATGTGTTGCAGCACAAATTTCTGGCTAATGTTAGGACAGTTTATTTATGTACATGTTTCATGTTATCTAGTGGTAATTAGCCATATTGAACAGGTAACAGAGACTTTAAATCAGATCACTTTCAGTTCCAGCATGAATGATTTTGCAATTCAGTTTGTTAAACATAATTTTATTCAACATAAACGGACTGATACATTAAAAAAAAGAAGGCAAAATCTTTCTGTTTCAATTTTCATCAAGACCAAGTGAATGCTTTTATTTTTCTGCCTCTGTCACATTTTCTGCCCTTCGATTTCTTTCCCTTGCTCATCATAGCCTCCTGCTGTGGTGCTGATGGCCAGAAGCGCTAGTGCGAGGCTGCCGCAACCACGGGGTACATCCTTCAACACGGGCCATCACACTTGTGCCAGCCCAGCGGTTTGTAATCTCAGTCTCTGCTTACATTAGCCAAGGGCAAAGAAGTCTAAAACCTCCTTCACTGAGATATGTAGAAATTTATTCTACAGCTTCTCAGAAACTGGCTACAGCTTTTCAATTAGGCTACTAGAACCAGAATTTAAATGTAGTATTTTTGGGCACTGACTTATTTAACGGGTCAAACTTCCTGCAAGGAATAAGGTCAGACAAGGTAGCAGGAAGCTGGTTATAAGAAAACACCACAATGCAGCACACGAAGTCAGAAAGAGATTTAGGTTGTACTCTCAACCATACTGTAGGATGATCTTCGTGCACCATTTCTGTCTCCTTGCATTTCAGCCTCTTCTGCATAAGGCACGGACAACAATATCAATTTTTAAAGCCCCCTTAGATGTATTGATGAAAAACGGTGTGCAAAAAGTAAATAGCAGCACGAATACATGCTCTGTCATTTTTTCTTTGGAAACACAGTTTTCTCAATATCTTTCCCTTGAGTTTTGTCACAGAATCACAGAAAATTATGAGTTGGAAGGGACCCACAAGGATCATCTAGTCCAACTCACCGTCTAATACCCGTACAGCGACCAAGAGCACATCCCAGAGTATAATAACAACCTAGATGCCTCACAGTCTAGCAGGCCACTCTGAGCCGGAGGGGGCCCAGGGTCATCCAGCCCTCACCCCCCAGCTAGACCAGCTAGACCATGTCACTAAGCTCCTCGTCCAGTCTTCTCTTAAACACTTCCAGGGACGGCGACTCCACCACCTCCCTGGGCAGCCCATTCCAATATGCAATTACTCTCTCCGTGAAAAACCGTTTCCTAACATTGAGATTAAACCTCCCCTGGCGTAGCTTGAGGCTGTGCCCTCTCGTTCTGGTGTCGTCAGCCTGGAAGAAGAGGTCTACACCCATCTGGCTGCAACCTCCCCGCAGGTAGTTGTAAACAGCAATGAGGTCCCCTCTGAGCCTCCTCTTCTCCAGACTGAACAGTCCCAGTTCCTGTAGTCGCTCCTCATAGGGCCTGCCCTCCAGTCCCTTCACCATCCTCGTTGCCCTTCTCTGCACCCTCTCAAGCAGCTCAACATCCCTTTTAAACTGGGGAGCCCAGAACTGCACGCAGTATTCAAGATGGGGTCTGACCAGCGCTGTGTACAGGGGGAGGACAACCTCCCTGGACCGACTGACCACACTGTTCTTGATGCAGGCCAGGATGCCATTGGCCTTCTTAGCCACCTGGGCACACTGCTGGCTCATATTGAGTTTCCTATCAATCAGTACACCTAAGTCTCTCTCCACTTCACTAGTCTCGAGCCATTCCTCCCCCAGCCGGTAGCGGTGCATGGGGTTGTTATGGCCGAAGTCCTAAGTCCTAAGTCCTAGCTGTGTTGAAAGGTGTGTTTTAATACAAAAGCAAGAAGCCCAGACAATAAACTGCAGCTTTTACTTACTCTTGACAGAAATCTTATTCACAGAGCACAGCATGTGTACTTCTCATCTGTGTCTTCCTTCTGACTCCTTGGCCACAAGAGAGCTAATACAGATATTCTATGATCAAATAGGAAGGTTTTTCATATCTTTGGATTCTTTATAGTTTTCTTTGCCACTAATGGAATGAACTAAAATAGGAGACCTGAACTTAATAAATATTACTTAGATAATGCAATGGACCTGCCATCCCTTCGGTTTTTTTCTAATTCATTGGAGTGAAGAGAGTTTAATGAAATTGCTTCTAAGTACAGAACACTACGCAAAGGGTCAAATTTATATATTTATTTGTATTTATCTTTAAATATTTCATTACGTAAATTGCCTCTATGTTGGGCTGAAATAACAATCCAGTCAACTCTCTTGAAGTGCACTAAGACTTTACGTCTTGCTGAGACACATTCTGCCAAGCATAAACTCTGCTCATTTATTATTCATCATCTACATTTTGCTAAATTCCTTTGAAACCCATTTCCAATTTTAAATGGCAACTTTCCCCTAAAATTGTGGTGCGTTCATTATGCAGACAAAGTGTATCCGACAAGAATAGATCTATATTAGCTTTGAAGAAATCTTATCCGGACCATACGATACCTGTCACTGCAATTTATGCAAAATAAGCAATGTCTTCATCTGAGTGCCCTACAATCAATCATTTTCATTCCATACAAAAATGAATGAAATAATTAGTTCAAGAAAGTGACTATTACTTTGTCACTTACTTCAATCTGGCAAATGTGTTGTAAAACTGTACTAAAATAAGTAGATTTGCCTATTTTTGTGATGTTGGATATATAACACATCTTCTGTGTAAATAGCTTTTTCAAATTTGGTTTAAGAAATAAGTAACAACTTCTATAAAATATTAGTGTAGCCATCATTTCAGTATCTCAAACTATATAATAACTTTGGATTTCAAACAGAACTCACCATTAATCACAGCAGGGATTTCTGCTTAAAAAGACAGACTCTATCGGCTATTATCACACTGATCTATGGCATGAAAAAAGATGTCCTGTTAAAAATGTAACAAATCACTATTACAGAAAAAACAAAAGTACACAAGGATTTTAAGGAGTGCATCGCAAGAATATGCTCATATTAGAAATATCCAGATTTCTTAAAATTCCTCTCACTCAAAGAATTAGAGGCAGAAACACAGCAACCAACACCTGTTTTAGTCTTCCATCCTACCACAAAACCCATTTACCTTCATACTGCTAGTACCACCTTTGACTTCTAGAGTTACTTCACAGAGGTTATTTCATAAATAACAGCAGAATCTTTTAGTAGATGCTACTAGGAAACACCACCCCTTTTACCCTTTTCCTTGATAAATAACATTTTTCTTTAACATCACCTTAAACCTTCTGCAAATTTGGAAGGATTTATTTGATTTACATTGGCAAACCTTCTAGCTGGGAGAAGGTGAAAGATGCAGAGTGAATTAGACTTCAAACATGAAAACCTAGACAGCTGAGAAATCAACAGGGTATTGGGGACAAACTGCATGTGTCTCTCCAGAAAGAAAAACACAAGAAATGAATTTTTGTATTTTCTAATAATTCACTGCTTCTTTGAAAATTGTGCTAAAGCAGTGAAGTTATGGACTTCAGTTATTGTTGTGGGTCCCTTCCAGCTCAGGATATTCTGTGATTCTAAGACACTATAAAGCTGGAGGAAGAAGGAAAGGGAGAATGTTCTGAATGATGATGCTTGTCTTCCCAAATAGCCATTATGCATGATGGAGCCCTGCATTCCTGGAGAAGGATGAACATTTGCTTGTCCATGGGAGGAGGTGAATGAATTCCTTGCTTTGTTCTGCTTGTGCACGTGGCTTTTGTTTTACCTATCAAACTGTCTTTATCCCAACATACAGGTTTTCTCACTTCTATCCTTCCAATTATCTCCCCCATCTCAACAGGGAAAGTGAGTGGCCAGCTGTGTAGGGCTTAGTTGCCATCTGAGCCTAAAGGACAACAGTCAGGAAACACTTTTTTATTGTGAGGGTGACTGAGCAGTGGAACAGGTTGTCCAGAGATGACATGGATTCTCCATCCTTGGAGATGTTCAAAAGCTGTGTGGACACAGTCCTGGGCTCTGGGTAGCCCCTCCGGAGCAAGGCATTTGCATAAGGTGACTTCCACTGGTCCCTTTTAACCTCATCTGTTCTGTGATTCTGTGAAATACATATATCAATATGAAACACAAAAGTCACAAAGACAATAGGTATTTGGTTATGTATTTTCCAAACTCTAAGACTAAAAGACGCCATGAATTTTTGTGTAGGTATATCAAGAAAGTAGATCATATTTTTACAATTGTTAACTCCAGTTGAATAGAGAAAGAAATGAGACAGATATAAAATAGCAGAAAATATTTAAAATTATAGATCAAGAAATCTTTATAATGCACTCATTATGGATTGTCACAGTTTTTAAATCTCATTGTTTAAGATTAATTGAACAACCTATACTTATATTCATTCTTAAAATCCTTCCTCCTAGTACTTCAAAGTATTAGATAAATGTACATTCATTTTATGCATGGGGAAGGAACAGTCCTTGTATTAGTTTTATTTAAAGAAGAAAACTGTTGAGAGAAATCTATACATCTAAACTGGAAGATGATCATTTGTAGTCAGTCACACTAGGGGCACTGTCTGAATACTTCTTAAGAAGCCCCTGTAAGTGGAACTAGGAAAAAAAAAATTGAAAAATGTCTGCAGAGTCCAGGTCATCAAAACTGATTAAATGATGCTGTGATATCAGGTCAGTCAAATTTCTAGGTAGCTAAATATTTTACTTCATATACTTCAGTTTTGTTAATGATTGATTAGACCTGAATTCCATGTTAATTTACAACAGAACTTCAAGAAAGAGAGACAAATCCAAGAGCATCTCTTTGTGATATAATAATATTCAATTAAAAGCCATTCCAGAAGGCAACAGCACCGGAGTGGAAAGCTATTGTTTCACAGCTCAAGAAGTCTCACCGAACTAAATAACAAACAACCTTTTAAAAGACTGTGCTAACATTATACCACTTAGGCACAGCTCCTTTGGCTACATCACTTAGGAAATTAGAAATGTCATTCTCTATTTTAATTCACCTTCAGGAAAGAAGGTTAACTTGTTGGCAAAGAAATTTTAACAGGTCAGATCTTTCAAAATCAATAATAAACTGCACTGGAGATACCTTTCAGAAAGGATAGCTTCAATTAAAGCAGCCCTCACCAGAGATAATGAGTACAGAAGGAAGGTTACTGTTGGACAAAGAAACACTCGTCCCCTCGCCAAATAACTGATGCAAAGATCCTTATCAGCCTGAATTATGCTGACAAATCTTCAAAAGGCTCTGAAAAACAGAAAGGTCATTTTGTCTCAAGGAGACCCTCTACAAAGGGCGACGACCGACTGCAAAGTCTTTCCCAATAATTTTAAAAACTCATCAACATGAAAATGTTCACTGGGCTCAGAAAGAAAGAAAAAAACCTGTTGTGGGGATTTCAATGTCACAAAGGACATTTGCAGAGATCATATGGCCACGGTTTATTTGTCTGGAAGACATATAGGAGGTAATTATCTATCTAGGCTACATTAAGAGGCATAAAATCTCTCTTGCCTTCTTCAGATGCACTAAGAACAAATGTGTCCAAGCAGGGACACACAAAAATTTGGCCTAAGTATCCATCATAATGTAAAACTTGACTCAATTCCAGTTTTGCTGGAGAATTGGAGATGCTCTTTCTTCATTTTAAAACATAAAATTTATGATTGGATAACAACAAGTGCCTTACAGGGAAGTACAATGAAATAATTATAGATCACATGTAACTGCCTAAATTTGTCTACCTTGGCCTCATTACTTAATCCTCAATGCCACTGACTTTCTCCCCCTCTTTTTACCTTATAATAGTACTATTTAGGATGCCTTTTTTCCTTGGAGTGAAAATAGTCACAGTCATCTAGAGAATGGTGACACTTTTAGAAGGTCAAAGTTATTTGTTCAACCTCAGGTTAATGTAAGCCAGCATAAATTCATTTGAAGCACTCTTATTACTGTTATCCAAACAATCTGTTATGATTCTATGTTAACTGAGAAAAATGTGAAATAAAAACCTGATTGAAACACCCTAATGTGTGTCCTTGCTTTATTGCCTTCTAAGGGAAGGTAACATAAAACATATGTTAGCCACAAATCAGTATTAACGTAAAGCTGTAGAGAGCATCATTTAATGATGTAACTGAATATATTTATACTGATTTATAAATTTATTTAAATCAATAGCTTTTATTGAATGTATATTTTGTTTTTTTAAATAAGGAGACAAAATGCATACACTACAGTGAGAGATTTGAAAAAACCCACCTAATTTAGTGCTTTGTCTTTTCAATAATTCAAACACTAATAGCTAAAATCCAACAATAGAAGTTCAGACAGTGATTCTACTACTCCCTTGGTGGCCTTTAAAACCTTGGTTTCAGTCACTAATCCAGATACTAATAGACCTTCCTCTATTACTAGGAATGATATCAGAAGCTTTCATAATTCCTCTGCAAGAAATGGAACATTTATCCAAGCAAATTCAGTGTTAATTGCATGTTTCACTTCAAACACTCTGTACAGCAAATAGGCTTTTCACTATCAGCTACTATATAGGTCAACCATATTACACAATTTACAGACTAGAAATAATAAAGTGTCTCAATGGAAATGCAAGAGATCTATAAAACTACCTTATTTTTCCTTAGATGGTACAAATTACCTGAGATGGCATGTAATAAAATGATGTATTGCAATTATTCTTTTGCTTTTCCTTGTTTCTCTGAAACTTCCAAACATAAAGGTTTGAAAACAAGCAAAGAGTTAAAGCTGTTTCTCAAACAGAGAATGTCTGTATTTCAGTTGTGCTGCAACAATCATCAGACGCATGGCCCGATTCTAGTTTGCAAGAAACACTTGGGTAGCATGGAAAGGCTGACCCATTATCATCTCATAAACCTCTAGTAATTTCAAGAGGAAAAATATGGCCATTTTCTTCCCCGTTCCATTATTCAAGTATATGTTCTTTTATCAGGTGGCAAAGAGCATCCCAAATAAATGTACTTCATGATTAAAAAGAAATCTACTAATAGCAACTCTTCATTTTGCACGCAACAATCCCATGGATTGGCTGGGGGATGAGTGGCTAGAGTGTAGAGAAATGGAGAAGGATTTGGGAGTTATGGTTGACAGAAACATTAATATAAGCCAACAGTGTGCCCAGGTGCCTAAGAGGGGCAATGGCATCCTGACCTCTATCAGAAACAGTGTGGCCAGTAAGACTAGGGAAGTTATTGTTCCCCTATACTCAGCACTGGTCAGACCACATCTTGAGTACTGTGTCCAGTTCTGGGCTCCCCAGTTTAAGAAGGATGTTGAGCTGCTTGAGAGGGTCCAGAGAAGGATGACAAGGATGGTGAAAGGATTGGAGAACAAGCTCTATGGGGAGCGACTGCAGGAGCTGGGGTTGTTCAGCCTGGAGAAGAGGAGGCTCAGAGGTGACCTCATTGCTGTTTACAACTACCTGAAGGGAGGTTGCAGTTAGGTGGACGCAAATCTCTCAGGTTACCAGTATCGGAACAAGAGGACATGGCCTTAAGCTACGCCAGGGGAGGTTTAGACTGGATATTAGGAAGAGCTTTTTCACAAAGAGAGTGATCTCTCATTGGAATGGTCTGCCCAAGGAGGTGGTGGAATCATCATCCCTGGAGGAGTTTAAGAAAAGACTGGACGAGGAATTCAGTGACATGGTCTAGATAATGGGAGGCTCAGACAGAGCATGGTGCCCATGGCTCCGGGGTTGTGGCTTCGACCCTGTGTGGGCGTTCGCTTGGGAGTTGGACTAGATGATGTGGTCCCTTCCAGTTCAGAATATCCTGTGATCCTGCGTGATCCTAAGGTATATTTTCATGACCTTAAATTACATGCTTGCAGAGTGCTAGGAACCAAATACAAAATCAATCTTGTTTTCCAGTAGTTCATGGAAGAGGTGGACAAAATGAATAGGTCAATCCTGCTCTTGTAGTTTAATCCCAAGACAATATGCACAGCTTTATCTTAAATACACTGACTTTATTCACAATGTGAACAAAACAGCATCCTGACACTGCCAAAGGTGAAAAATTATGATCCAACTTTGCTTTCTCTATACACATTCCTACACAACCAAGTGCTATCAAAAGACCAGATACTCAATGTCCACGTATCTTTCCTACTGAGATAGCTTATAACAGGCTAGTGCTCATAAAGTGCGGCTCCGCAGGAGATGGAGATTTTCGCACAGAGAGGATATTCCATTGAATGGATTTATCTTTAGAGACATATTTTATGCTAGCTGCAGCAAACACAAGCCAGTGTGAGCTACTTGTTGGTGACTGAAAATCTCATACCCGTACACACTCTGGGCTCTTGATTTACGAGAGGCTGTCAAGGGCACTGAGCTGCATCTCAAAGATGCACACCCTCCCTCAAATCCCTATTCAGAAAACATGATTCTAAACATACCACCTCAGAGAAGACTTAGGCCATACTGTTCTTATGCACATGGAACTACAACAAATTTTTTCTTCACTCTTTAAGATCCTTGACAAATCTCTTTTATTACAGTTATTGAATTGGATGAAAGAGCTCTCAGTCCCCAGTAAAGAGCAAAGTAGGCAGCTGAGCTGGATGTATGCATCCCAGACTTCCTTCCCCATTACTCTTCAAATCCTTCAGGGCTCACCTTCACATCAGTTTTAAACTTTGGTTCAAACAAAAGTTTGGCCCAAAACAGGCAATCTCCAACACCCATCTACCAGGGAACTTAGCTCTTGGGAAGGTCACACTTGGGAAGCTCATCACCCAAAACTGCTATATCACATCAGTGATAATACCAGCTTTTAACATGCTTGCAGAAAATGTCCTACATGAAGTCCAAATTTTCAATCCAGACAATCCGAAGCCCCCAAAGAAGTAGCAGGTGACTGAACAGGAACAAACCATGGTTAACCCTCTACTTCACCACAAGTTCTGCTGATGTGCCTTCAGAGACACAGGACTGCATGCTCCTCTACCCTTTTTATTTTAGACCTGCTCTGATGATCATGCCAAGGTTGAGACTGTGACCCAGGGAAATTCTCCAACACCACTGCAAACAGACACAGCTGGAGCACAACTAGTAAATCAATATGATCCACAACTGTAAAGTTGTATCATTATTCTGAAAGCTGTAAGCTAAATAAATACAGTACAGCTGTGGAAAACCAAGCAAACAAACAAAAACAACAAAAAGCTGAGGGGTGAGACAATCTATGTGATCACATTCTCTCTGTCAGGATGCTGCGATGTTCCCAAGGTCTATTCACTGTGAAAAGCTGGATTACTAGCTGGATCACCATAGAGGCTTTAACTTTTGGACAGCTCTGAAGTAGTCAGGCAGTTGAACTAGATGATCATTGTAGGTCCATTGCAAATGAATGATTCTGTTCTAGATGACAATATTTCATCTGCGGTTGGTCTCCTGAAATGTATAAATAGATATTTCTGTGAAATATACTAAACTCTTGAACTCAACAACTTTGTAATTCTCAAAACACCTGCTATTTCAGAAGGCCTAATAATGTGTAAATTAAAGGACTTTAAAATCATTTATTTATTTATTTTACGGGTCTCAAAATGGCATACTATTCCTGTGAAAGACTGCTTAGATCTGAGGTGCTGGATTGCCACACTGGGATTAGCATTTATACATCTGTATAAAAATAAGAAGATGGAAATCTGTGATGCTAAGATTTAGACTAGCTTTGTTTTTCGTTAACTTCTTTAAAAATATTTACTACTGAACATACTTTTAAATAAATGAAGGAGGGTCTTTGAATAAGTAGAACCAAATTGCAATTAAAACCAAAACAAACCAGGATGTTTCTCATGCAACATGTAAAAACACCGAGTACTTCTAATTGTAGGTGATGATGTGCAAAGAGCAGCAGGACATGGCTATGGAGAAAAAAATTTACAGTAGTTATTGCACAGAAAAGGATTACTAATTGCTAATTAGCTGTAGCCTTCAGGAGCTCAGCACACTCCATCTTTTCTTTCAAGACCAGCACCACACCGTAGTGTGAGGTTATCACATTAGTTACTTCCTGTTGTGAACCATCATGTGTGAAACTACAGTGTGAGTGTAAATTGCCCAAGATTTGCTTTGACTGCAGTGTCAGCATAAGGCTCCTGCCATATGATAGATACTGAATGCATGTGATGCACTAATGTGTCTTTGTCCACCTTACTTTAAGAAGTATCATCAAAACTTTTCAGTTTGAATAGTACTGTCCCTTTATGAATGCCTGTTGCTACTTCTTTCATGTTAAAAAGTTACTACCTTTTTACAGGAAAGAAGTTATCATCTCTTTTTATTAGAATATTCTTTATTAACTTTAGGAAGGCAAAAAACCGTGCAAGAGACTGTAAGTTCCATATAGTCTTTATTATATTATTTATATTTCTCCATTTTTTTAACAGAAGTTTTTTTAACAATGTAAATTGTATTACTTTGAGTTTAGGGTATTTTATCTACTATGATTTTGTATTATAAGCATTTCACCTTAATACTTTTTTTTCTTTTAATCCTTCTACAAATTCAAAGACATTATTTTCAGGATTAAAGTTCTTTTGGAGACTATTTTAAGCAATTACATTGATGCAGATTCCCTTTCTCAGAATAATGATCATTTGCCAGACTTGACTACAAGCCTGTAACAACATCAGACCTTTCATTATCTCATAGAATTTATACTGATTTTTGCATATAGCTTCTATTAAAAGTATGAATAAAGATATTTATAAATCTCAGATCAGCTATTTTGCTTTTGTATTTATGAAGGCTATTTCATTCACTGAATGTTTCTTTTTTTCCGAGTGAACCTGGAAGTTCAAAAAAGTGGGAAGAAAACCGTTACTACATCAATCTCTAAAAGGAATGAATAAATGGATTGAGTAAATTAGAAGATTATTACGTCTGAAGAGGAGTTTCTTCTTTGGAACAAACCGGCACTTATTTCTATAAATTTGTACTTTTTCAGTACAAATTTGTAATGTCAATAAGGAATTTTATGTAGGAAAATGTGGGCTATTATTCACATTTATAACATCTTTGGTTTCTTAAAGAAAAAGAAAGCTCAAACACCAATGAAATTTTTACGACAGTAAGTCTTTTCGCATTAAGAAGATACACTTTATGAACCTGTTTTGACAGTAAAACAGGGACTAATAGGATAGAAATTAGCAACAGCCAGAGACTGTTGGAGCAACAGAATAGATTTCTGAAATTATTACCACATTATTTAATTAGGGGCTTCTATGAACCATCAAAATGTCGATACCTAATCTACACAAGAAGAATTTAAAGGATGAGTCTAAGTGAATCTGCTGTTGACAGCACTACTTAACCCTATTTACACAACAACTTTGTACAAACTTCAGTGAAGAAACCATAAAAATAAACAGGCGTGTTTGTTACACATGATATTTCATGCCTATTATACGGCCTTGAAGACAAAATACAAATCAAAACTATCAAAATTCATCAGCTGAAACAAAATGTAACGAGATACTGTCCTAGGGTGGTGCATATATATTCCATATCTTTGTGTTTTGGCTTCAGTTTATACTGGTCCTTAGCAACACCAAGGTCATTTTCTCTCTATATCCAGAAGACAAGAAAAAAAAAATTCAAAAACTGAGAAGTGGCAGTTGAAGAAAAAAAAATTTTGGGGGTAGCTCACACAGCGGCAGCAGAGGCAGGGAGCTGGTTGGAGCTCTCTGGCAGCCGTGGTTGTGTGGGGCTGGAGAGGGACTGCTGTGGTGGGTTTTTCTCCAGCTTTTGAGAGAGCCCCATATTTTTTTCTTTTTTTTATATTTTTTTTCTTTTTCCTTTTTTGGTTT
>WEKX01009941.1:63132-141109 GCA_013390025.1 Pitta sordida | reverse complement strand
GGGAAAATTGTTTAGGACTTCATTAAAATTGTCAACTATTCCACAAAACAACGTTAAATTGTAGCATTGGTTATACATAACTGGATATACTTAAAGTCTGCATTTGTGATGTGATCCAATAACTCAAGAGAGGCATGCATCGGTAACATTCCTGACTGACCCTGGAAACCTTTACAAGCCAAAATAAAAAATAAACTCACAACAAATTATTATTTATTAACATGGAAACTTGTAGATAAATAAACTTGTAAGAGCTTTGAAACCTGAGTCTAGACAATTTAGAGGATTAAATACTCAAGTACACTAAAATTGACATGCAAACTCAACCTCAAAACTAATCACTGATTCTAAAAGAATGTATTGGCAAATACTTCTAAGAAATTCCATATTCTTGCTAACTATTTTGTTACAAACATGGAGAACAGATTTTATTTTCTTAAGAAAATTGAAGTTCAGGTGACCATTTAGTTACAGCACATGCATGTTGTAAAAATCTTGTGCAGATTAATGACTTGCAACCAGAAGTCTCCTATATTCATAAAACTTGTGTAATTTGACAGCTGGCTTAATAATTCAGAAAAAAAGAACACTTAAAGAAAAATTGCATTCTTTGCCCAGATTTTTAACACTCATGGGTAGCTTTTGTACAACACAATTCAGCTTTTCAAAGCATGTATACAATGAACATTGTGCTATAAACCAAATAAATTCCGCGCTATTCATACCAAAAAAAGCTATCTAGACAGAGGCACAGGACACCTTGAAGCCTGATACCTGATCATAACTATTGGGAAAGATATACTAAGATAATTCAAACATCATTTAATCAAAGTCATAGACAAGTTAAAGATGAACAATTTTCACACTGCTCTCTAACAAAACCTAAAATAAAAAAAGTCCTTATTCAGAGATTGAATGCTATCAAATAATCTTCTGGCAACTACTCAGTTTGAAAGTCCATTCCTTATTGCAGTATTAGCACTGATTGTTAAGTATCAGATGGTAAAAGGAAGATATTATCCTTTAAATTTTAGGGACTACTAGTGTTTTCTGTCACTTAAGCTAAATTTTATTATCTTCTATGACACGCAACTTGACACATGAAATTTAAATGAACAAAACCAAAAACTGTGTGAAACATTCAACGAAAGGAGGGCAGTGACATGATTACTTTCCAAGCAGACAACAAGTCAGCGTGAAGAAATAAGCCTAACTCACCCTGGGAAGATGGAAGAGAAGCTGTGAACCCCACACAGCACATATAAGGCTCCTGGATACATTACTGGAAGGCATTCAGTGCTGGGTGATTTAATGATCAATAGTGGAATGACAGAATTGCCCTCTGCCAACATGTGACTGTATGAGTGCGTAGCTTGGTGCACTGGCATAACAGTCACTATTGAGAAACACCTCTCACGATCAGCTGGTTCTAGGGCAAAGACAACATTAAATCACAATCCATACATGTCATCCAAGTGTCACCTAGTATGCAAGATGAAGAGAATCTTCCCCTTGAGAAGCTTAACTACACTAAATGTCATTTCACAATCATTTTCACATTAGGTTCCACATGTTAAAGAGGTTCCTTTGGTGAGTTTACAGTGTAGGATGCAATTTGTAATTAATATTCATTATAAATACCAAGGAAGCCTCTCCCCTTCCCATACATAAACTCATATAAATGTAAACAAACAACAACAAAAGACATGCAAACTAACTTTTGCCTTCAAAAGAACTTTTTCCCAGCCCACTATTCTCATAAAAACATTAGAGGTAATTAAGCTCACTGGATTCTGAGTGGTGCTCTGATACTTAAGTGCCAGATGTAGCTGCCTTTGAAATACTTCATTTTTTAAAGTTAAGTCATCAATTAATTTCCACCCCCCCCATGACTGCACTCTGCAATCATGTTGTAGGACAAAGCACTTACCTGGCTATACTGAGTCCTAAATGTTGGAGACAGAATGGTTGTTTACTGTTCTCTACTGTACTAAGAGACAGCTACAAAAAGCCTTTTGCAATTCACCTTACACCTGCTGTTGAGACCCCACCTGGAGTGCTGTGGAAGGGAAAGCTCCAGGGAAACCTTATTGCAGCCTTTCAATACTTAAAGGGGGCCTACTAGAAAGCTTGGGACAGACATTTTAACATGGTCTGTTAGAACAGGAAAAGGGTTAATGGTTTTAGAATAAAACAAGGTTAACCTATACTAGGTATAAGGAAGAAGGTTTGTTACCATGAGGTTGGTAAAACACTGGCATAGGTTTCCCTGAGATATTGTGGATGCCCCATCCTTGGAAATATTCAAGGTCAGGCAGGGTGGTGCTCTGAGCAACCTGTTCCAGTTGAAGACGTCCCTGCTCATGACAGCAGGGTTGGACTGGATGGCCTTGAATCTATTCTATAGTTCTATGAACACATCTACATATCTTACTTGTTTGGAAAATATCCTCAGTGCAGCTGTGAAGACGCCAACTGCCCTTCCTGGGAAACTTATTTTGATCATGCAACACAGCTGCATTTCTTTCAAAGTCGCCCAGCTAAAAAGCTCTGCTGTATGTTAAGAACTGGGGTTTATTAGTCCTTTTTTTTACTTTGAGGCATTTTTAAGAGCTGTTTTTCTGGCTTTTGTAGTATGGAACTGAATTAACTCTGGTTTTTTTAATATCCTATACAGTGGCAAGAGGAAACAGGGACAGGAGAAAAAAAAGTTCTCACATCTCTCATTTCTAAAGGAAAGTGGTCTATGATGCTTGCACTGAGCATTTCTAGTGCTCTGTGCATAAAGTCACTGGTGACACTCTTCACTCTGTGGGGCTCCATTTCCATCTCTCTTCGCACACTGTGTAATCATTGTCTTTCAGAAAGAACATCTGCTAGTACCTCCACATCAAAAGCTTCTTATCCTCTTGTAGTTCTCATTTGAGAGTACCCCATATGATGTTGACACTCTATTTTTTAATGTCCTCTCTGATCTCTTTCCTCAAGGTCTCCCATAACTCATTGTATTTGACCTGCTCCTCTCTTCTGTGGTAATCTTCCTTTATCTGCTTTCTTCAGTCACATGTGCTTTGTTTCATTAGAAGAGGCTTTTCTGTGTAGCCTGTTACCTCCAATTTCCTCTGTTTTAAGTATTGTTTTATTTGATTTATCATTCAAACTTTATGTGCTTTTAGCCAGAGCTTAAAAGCTCATCTGGAACTGGAGACTGAATTCTCTCATCAGTGTGCAGACATGTTTTGTTGTTTTTAGGTTTGACACCTTTTCTGCTTTGCACGTCATTAAAAATGTACACACTGCTGTACTTGCATCATAATCAAACTCTTGAAGGCAGTAGATGCTTGTGTTATTTTTTTTAAGAGCTCCAATATATTAAATGCACAACAGGTAGTCTGTTCACGTATTTGACATCAGTGACAAACAACTAATCCATTAACTGAATTATTTAGTTAAATGCTTTGATTTGTGCTGGTATTTTCATTATTAAAAAGGATTAATACTCCATTGATGCTTTCATTTAACGTAAGATTCTCTTGTCATTTATTATAATCCTATTTCTTCAGCAATTCACCCAGTAATTTTGATTTGCTTTAGGCCAGCTATTTGCAATGTTCCTGTGATTTTCATCAGACAGGCAGACATTTCTTTTCTCATTTACAACAAAAGTTAACTAGAACATCTTGCTCTGTAGAAGACACTGCTTTGACCCTTCAGCATTTAACTATACTTAAGTGTTGGCTCAAAGACATGTTTGCATTAACATCACAAACTAGGTATAGTTGATTCCACATTTGAATAAAGAAAAACAGAAGATGACCTTTCTGTACCTATCACATGACAAAATGCACCTTGGGGGACTTGGTCAAGGTTGTATTTGTTCAAAACTGTGACTTATTGTTTCTGTACAAATAACCTGATTTCAAGCCATTTTTTTTTTTCACCTCGCAACAAAGCCAAAAATCATTTGCATTGTTACTATATTCACTTGGATTCTATCCAAAGTGGGACTGTCAGCATTAGGAGGAAGGATTCATGACATTTCGTCTCTCATTTTTATTTACTAATGAGTGCCTTGCTTAGACTGTATGAAAATTGTGTTCTTTTAAAACTGAAGTCTTATTAATCATGATTTAAAACAACATTGCAAAAATCCCAGATAATTTCCCAACATCTTTAAACAACAGTAATAGGAATTTATTCTCAACAAATTTGTTTGGCAATTTGCTGTAAGGGAACTTCACCTGCTGCTTTTAAATCACTTATGCTTACAGCTATCTGTGAATCACCTGCCAGACATCTGAATTTTCATGAGAGCTGTCCTGCAGTGCAATTTCTCCTCACACCCGTCTAATGATAACTACATACAAGTGAGAGAGTCAAAAATTTAATTCCATTAGACATGCTGTCCCATGGTTGCCTGCTATCCTACAGTGTTACATGATCAACACCTGTCGTCTCATAATATCAGAAAACCCACCTCCCAAAGAACTACAACCCATACAGCACATACCTGCCATATAAACCACGGAATACTTAAGGGAAAAAGCATCTTCCATCGTTTTCTTAAAAGCAAGCTATTCCAATAACATCTTCAAAAGTTACTGAGCTGCCAGTCATTACACAGTTTATAACATGTTTGTACTTAGATTACAGGTCCAGAATCACGTAAACACATATCCAAACACATTCTCATGTTGTTGAGGGTCATTAGCTGTAAAATTTGAGAGAGAGTTATTCAGCTATTCATCCTTGAACATCCTTTTCACATAGGATTCAAGGTAAAGCCTAGTGGAGTCAAAAGAACAGTCCATCAATTCAGCAGGGATTTGGTCCGCATAGTTAGAATTTATAATGAATGATATCTAATGACTTAAATCTCCCTACAGTTTGTCCAGCTACCTGGTGCCAACCTGTTATTCCCCCCCGCCCCATATAAGACATTAGGAAGAGGCCATAAGATTTCTTGCCTTTACTCAGCAAACAAACACAGAATCACACAGAATCACACAGAATATTCTGAGTTGGAAGGGACCCACAAGGATCATCGAGTCCAACTCTTAACACTGTGTCCCTGGTGGGAATCGAACCCAGGTCTCCCACACACCAGGTGGGGACACTTACCCAGGCCAACATCAGGGGACCTCCCTTGCAATGGATGTTAAGGGAAAAGGAAAGCAACACATGCTTAATGGAAAGTGCTGTTTCTTATCACATCAAATACAAAATTCTGTGAGCACATTAATGATAACATTTGGTCATACATGTGCTGGCTCTCAATGTGTGCCTGACTGTCTCTTAGAAACAGCATAAGTAGTGCAAACACCAGTGAAGGGCGTTGCTTGGGAACAGGAACACTCATTCAGCATATCTTAATAGAAATATTATTTCCCTTTCCCCCTGCCCTGAGATACTTGAAATTTCAGAAAAACAAACACATACGTGCTAGAAAATACGTTCCTTGCTCCCAACAAAATACTATTTAATAAAATTAATACTAATGACCTGAATCAATCCAAAACTTTATCACATTTGAAAAATCCTTTTTTAGATAGACTAATAAATATCACTGGTCTTCCTGGCAGATACTGAAACATACAGAAACACCAACCCACATTTGAGGAGCCCACAGTACAGCAGAGCCTTTCAAAACACCAGGCTTCACTGAGATGGACGCATTAAGTTATAATGCCTTAAAACACAAGAGCTTTCCATTATCATTGCTGTGTGATTTTCCAGTGATTAGTTCACAGTATCACTTTGTCTTAACCCACAAGTCATCATAAATCCATCTCAATACTGTATTCAATAGCACATAGAGAGGGTTTATGAGGTGCACAGGTTTAGACTTGCAAGGATAGTAAAGTGCCATTCAGGTACTCAACTACTGTTAAAAATTCCTCCTGGAGCATAGGATGTTATCCATGAACAAAAGGCTTGATTTCCTTCATCATTCTTTGGGCTACAGAGTACCTTATATAGACTGAAAGTATTCCTATGCATTCTGTAGCCTTACTTTGTTGTCCATCTTACAATGAATATCAGGAATTGCTTTGGAAACTTAGTGGAATATCAACATATATGTACATCTGCACCTTGACTTCAGTTGGTTTTCAGCTAGAAAATTGGCTTGGAAAAATAACAGCAAGCCAACATAAAAGCTCCCATTTAATGAGATCCAAGACTAAAAAGACACTAAAAGAAACACCACCTCCTTATGCTTAACAAAAAAAAGCTATTTTTTTTTAAATGCTTTATTTTCAACAGCCTTTCAAGACAGACAGGAGGGAAAGAGAATTTTTTTCATGAGAATAACTGATACTGCAGAGAAGAAAAAAAAATCAGAAAAGGATGAAAATGGGTTGTTGTTACTAAGTTAGCTACAGCCTTCCCATGCTGTTTCAGCACCTTATTTGTGGTTCAGAGTCACTTCTAGGACAAGGCTTACCACAGTATTCTTTCTCCATTTGCATCACATCAATAAAATATACTGTGTGTGAACTTGGCTTCTGATTACATTATTTAACTCAACATGGTGATTACAAATGATGGTATTTTACATGAAACAGAATATTTTGGAGCTCTCTTCCAAAATCCCCGTTGAGACCTCAATGCAAGAAGAAATCTGCTGTTTAAGTGCGTAACTGCCTCTGTCGTGGTGGCATCTCTCACTTGACAGAGAGAAAACTATGTCACCTGAGAAAGCTACAGAAGACAGAAAACTTTAAGTGCCATTCATATGCTAGAAAACAAAGCAGATTATGTGCAAGTAAGGTAATGAAAGAAGTCATGATANGAAAACTTTAAGTGCCATTCATATGCTACAAAACAAAGAAGACTATGTGTTCCCTTTGATACAGGAAAACATAGTTACAGCATTATCTATCATTAAATAGAGGAAACTATCAGATGCAGTTTTGTCAGGGTGGTGGCTCTTCTCCAGTCTTACAATGTGCTGTAAAACTAATAGTACACACATGGGAAATATAAGTTGGTTATCTGTGTGTGTATCCTGTATCAGCTAGTTCAGTGAAGTTCTACCTCAGGTTTTTCAACCACCAAACACAGAGGCCAAACACAAGACCCTCCAAGCTTCTTCTGTCTCCCTTGCCAGCAAAAAAGCCCCTATGCATAAATATGTCTACCACTAAACTACACACACCTATGTCTATCATTAAACTCAAGTGCAAAGTGGCTCATTTAAGCTATTATTTTTATACAAGCATCCTTAGCATTCAACTTTGGTCTTTGCACTGTAGTTTCTTATGAGTAAAATAATTTGTGGAATATGGATATAAATATTAGCATGTGAAAATTGTTTAGTGGTTGATCTAGTGAGAACCTTTCCCTCTCCTTGAGATCGGTTCGCAATTTAGCTGGAGTTACTACAGCTCAAAATCATTATTTGCAAATAAGGTAATGAAAGAAGTCATGATTTTTATTAATTTGACCAAAAGGAGCTGCTCTTACAGTATCACCACAGAATCAACTTAATTAACTGTGATAAACAAATGTGAACTCTTACTGCCTCTGATCTGTGATTGTAGCTCCTTTCAACAGCACACCACAGTCTGCAAATTTCAGCTTCCTATGTCTGCTTGCTTTCTTTATATAAATCCAGTAAATACATGCATTGTGCCCCATCACTATATTCACTGTTTCCCAAGCAATGTTAGAGTTTTCCATATATTGTCCTAAAATCCCCCCAATACCTTTCACACAGAATCACACAGAATATTATGAGTTGGAAGGGACCCACAAGGATCATCTAGTCCAACTCACCATCTAACACCCGTAAAGAGACCGAGAGAACATCGCAGAGCATAACACCAACCTAGATCCCTCACAGTCTAGCAGGCCACTCCGAGCTGGAAGNTCCTTTACCACGTAAAGACAGGCTATGCATAGACTACCTCCTCTAGACTTTTTGGGAAGGTCCCTGCTGAGGGAGCTCAGGCACTCATTCCACTCAACCATGAAAATCCATGTCGGTTTTAGCCAACCATGAAGCCAGAAGCAGTTTGGAGACTCCTGATGTTATTTTAGATGAATTTCATAAATACCATATATTCCATTTCAGACACTGAGTGTTGGAAAAGCATTTCTTTGGGAAAAGTACACGTAGGTCCCAGATTCCAATGTTTATAGGATGAAGTTATGCCTTAGGACATTCCTATACCATACAGCGATAATTACTCACATACACTTAGGAGTTGTGTTACATTTAAGCAAGTGAACCTGTGCATTGACAAATATTTTAAAGCAGTATTTTCCTTGAAATAAATTCACAGTATTACTTCACATTGAGTTGCCAAATGAGGCATTTACTAAATCATGACACATATGTTTATTTTCTTAGTGGAAAAAAAAAGAAGCCTAGACATTGAGGGGCAGAAATCTCACACAGAACCCATGGTCTTGCAGGAAAGGAGTTCAATTAAATATCCAAATGGGTGCCACAAATACAAACCTATTCTTTCCTCCCCATATTTTATTTTGCGTTTAAAATTTGAAAAATAAAAAGCATATACATGCTCACATATACTAGAAAAGATTGAATAAAACAAGCACTGCTTAGTGATAGATTAGTTAACACAACCATATATCAATTTGGTGAAAAGCAATTAAGAAAAACTCATTTACAAAATGTTTGCTCTTCATGCCGAAATAGGAATTTTTCAAATTTCAATTTTGAAACTGAAAGGACAGTTACTGGAAATTAATATAAAATGGACTCAAATAATAAAACATGAGAACAGAGTCAGAATTTAAACACATTCTTCATTGAGTAAAAGCCTTTAGCTTTATTACCATTTATAAATTCTTCAAATTGATACAGCCAGTGCTTTAAGAGTGAAAGACCTGATCAGAAAAACTTCTAAATCTGACATTTCTAACTGATGTACCAATTGTGCCCGTTCCCAACAGTAACACTCTGGAACTCCTCAGCTCCATGATTCAGTTTTCCCTTGCATGAAAAATTTACAATAGCCACAGTGAGCCAGTCTGTGTGGGCCAGAGGTAAAATTAGCACCCAAATGAAGGGCATCCCTCACAAAGAATGACAGTTGAAAAGTTTGCCCTACAGTGATTTGGAGTTCTAAGCTGTTTCCAGGGGTTGGAGCTTATCTTTTCTAGCTATATGTATGTTGTTGGGATTTGGCACAGACTATATTTATTTTGTCGGATTCTGACCCTGAAAGTGTTTGCTTATAACATTCAATGATGTTCATAAGTGTTACATGTGTACACTGAGCAAAGAGCAAACATCAGCAATAGCAACACACGTACTTCCTATTTTTTCCTCTAGGAATGATGGAAGCTCAGGAATATCCCTAACCAAATGCAATCACAGAGGAGAATTTAATAAAGGTTTACTATGTTATACAGGTTTTTTACCTTATTAAAACCCCCACAAATGCAAACAACAAACCACCGCCAAATACTCCTTCCACTATGAAATATTCACAAGTTATACATACTGTATTTGGTGAATATTGCAGTGTGAACAGGTCCATGTCTACATTTCAGATGACTAATTGTCTAGGTATTAATGCCTATGTTGTGTACCAATATAGGCACATTAAAATAACAGAATGACAAATGTGTGCAAGGAGAGGCATATCTGTGCTGATAT
The DNA here is from genome assembly GCA_013390025.1 of Pitta sordida. Lineage (NCBI taxonomy): Eukaryota > Metazoa > Chordata > Aves > Passeriformes > Pittidae > Pitta > Pitta sordida. The sequence goes on along the minus strand of WEKX01009941.1, from coordinate 131,475 downwards.
AATTGCTTTTCAGAACTCTTTTAATGCTCAAGGATAAACTGACACCAACAGTGCCAAAGATCTCCACAGGGTAGGAGAGGAGATCAAACTGTAATTGGACTCCCATGATTTTTGTTAGTTTTATAGACAAAAGCAGAGGGAAGAACCTTATTAGGTTTACTGCCTTGCTGCTAAGGTTTTTTTGGAGCTGCTAAAAGTTTGCCATTATGTAACATATCAGGTCAGTAAGAAAAAGGAGTAAAGAGGAGAAGCAGCCTGGTGAGGTCATCTTGACTTAAACAGTCACTTAAGAATATGAAGGAAATTAAAACAAAAATGTTTGCTTATATAATTATTATGCAACAGTCTCCTGTTTCTAAAAATGCAACTCCTTCAGATCAGTTTATTTCTTAATAATTAAGGGGCCTTACTGTAACTATCTCATTAGTGTACATATTTAAGCTTGCCTCAAAATAACTCATCATTCCACCATTCAAAATCAACAAGATTCTGATCCTCCTTTCCTTACTCTAGCAAGCTCTAAAACACTCTTTTGTAAAGAGCAGATCCTTCAAAGGCATAAACTGAATACTGAACCTTAGAAAACCTGCAGGAATCCATGTGCTTTTAGCATGAGCTTAATGATGACACTTCATCAGTTTGACATTCAGGATGATTCTTGTTTCTAGAAGATTTTGTTAAACAAAGTGCTAAACATCAAATCACTAGGAATGTATCACGCATTCATGAAGATATTTTCCAATTATTAATTAATGTGAATTGGTTCATAAAGACATTCAGTAAATTAAATCCAAGTTTAAGAGCATTGGTAGCCTGACAAGTTGTCGTCCACAAAACCTGAGATACTTTTTTCAAATGGCTTTGAAAGGTTGACACGAATCTTATCCCAAATGCATCAAAGCAATTTACACATGAAAGTGTACAACTGCAACAAAGAGAGCTTCAAAAACTAGGGTGGAATGAAATACAAATCTTTCATTTCTAATTGCCGAATTCATTTCATTAAACTAGCTTTCTCTAAATAATTCCGTCTCTGAAACACAAATAACAAGCCTGCTGAACTCTTCAGACAAAGTTGCAACAAGCTGATAAGCTTTTTTCCCCCCCCTACCTTCTATCTGGAAGAATGAGAGACTGTACCCATTACTACAGTTTTAATTATTTGAGGGACACTTACAGATCAGAGCAGAGCTAGTTACAGAACTCCAAGACAGTCAGAAGTCCATTAAAAATGTGTATTGTTAACTGCAACCTTATTTATAAAGAACTTTAAACTATGGTTTTGTGACTCAAATCCCTTTTTCCTCTCCACATTCTAAGCAACCAGGCAATTAGGTTAATAGCCAATCTCCCTGGGGATAAGAACATCAGGAACTACCTATACTCCTGTTGTACAGTATTACTGTGTTTGAGATACATTTCGTAATGAGAAAAGTAAATACCAGAGGCATATGATTACTTCCATAATTTAACTTGCATTCTCCTAAGCCCCCTAATAAGTAGATTAATTTAGATATCATAAGAGATAAGGGATGTGCAACAGTCTAAAAATCAAAGACCATGAAAGCCTTTAAAAAGAAGATTGTATCAGATGTGTTCAATATCAGCATGTGCAAGCTAAGACTTATCATTCTTATTCATGTTTCCTTTTGGGCTACTTTGCATCTTTAGATGCAGTAATGCAGAGAATGAGCCAGCACAAACCACCTGCATTTTACCAGATGTTGTGTGACACTTGCTCTAAAACCAGACTTCAGCATAGTTTGCAGTCGAACATAAAAACTAATACAAATAAACAAAAACCCCCACAACCCCTCATTAAAAACATGTCCCTTCAACAAGAAATTAATCACACCAACACTAATTAGTAACAGCACTTTATGAAAGACTAGAACACTTCCAACTGTGCTTAGCAAAAGGAAATCCCACAATTTATGAAAGTCTGGAAGATTAATTAATTTTTAAACTCTGTGTGTGGCTGTGAATAACTTCAAGGAAAACTGAAAGTTTAGTGACTCAGAGTGAGGCAAGACCAGGAAATTGTAAAATGAAGTACAAGCAGCGGTTATTGAGCAGTTCTCAGCTTATGAAAGCTGTTTTACAGAAGTCAAACTGTAACCGAACAAAGTATTTATAAATCCTCTATGATGAAAGCAATAGCAATCATAGTTCAACCACCTCCTCATGAAGGGACTTCAGCACGCCAGCCAAATTTCTATTTACTTTCCAGTTGAATGCACTGGTTTGTAGCTTAAGGCCCCCAAATCACCTGCTCCACACAAGGTTCTGATACCAAACCTGGTGTTTTCACATGTCCTGCCAGGGGACCCCACAATGTCATCACACAACACAAAACCAGGTTTCTAGGAGCAGGGCAATCCAAATTTAGCATGGCTACCTAAAAAGGTTTCCCACTTGTTTCCAAATTACTCTAATCTCTAGAAACAGAGATGGAACCAGACATAAATAGATGGCATTGGACAGCAGTACCTTGTATGTATTTAATCATTATTTTTACTATAAACAGTATTATTTTACTAATGAAACCAAGAATATAATTCACAGGACTCTTCCTTTGAGTCCACAACGAGAACATTGTGTAGCAAGGGTTCAGCTATTAGTTCTAAATTCATTTTAAGTCTGTGAAATGTAGTTAATTCATTAAAATACAATTATGCAACACACATTCAGAGAGAGCAAAATGTCTTCATTTTAGTTCATTTCCATGTTAAATTAAAGATCTTAACCTCTCTATTATGCATATCTTTATTGCATGAAAAATAAGAAACCTAACTTTATAAAAATTGTCAAAAAACATGAGACATTGAAAGATTCTTTCTGCTGATTTAAACACAACTCCTTACCTTTTACCTGAACTTATAATGGTTCTGGAAACCACTCAACGAAGTCTCATTACGCTCCTAAAAATGCTACTGCTGAGGGAGTTGGGCACAGGAGGGGAAGTTTAAGTGTGGTTGTAGGAAAATATATACTTATAAGTTATCATTGGGCAATTGAATTTTTCATCTATAACACACATACATATATGCAAGGTCAATATATCTAAGCCATCAGCATGGTCAAATGCTACACCTCAGAAAATGCCCATCAGTGCCAGGGCTCAGCAAACCAGCAGTGGGTACATGGAGCAATTTCTCTTGTATAGCTGCGCACAACCAGGAAAGGAATACAGATCAGACAGCACATAATTAACTCTTTGCTAGAGAAATATCTTCGTTTTAGTCTGTTCACACNGTTGGACTAGATGATCCTTGTGGGTCCCTTCCAACTCATAGTATTCTGTGATTCTGTGATTCTGTGCTACTGATGTCTCCCAACACCCCTGAAATCCAACACTCCTCCCAGACCCCAAAGGTGCTGTTGCATCAGTATTTAGTTCAATTTCCTTAGCAAACACTGAATAAGATTATTATTTTAAGAGTACGATGCATGTTCCAGCATTCTTCTACCACATGGTTTAGTCTAAACAGGTAATCACATAAAATAATCTCAAAAATTATTTCAAATGTTAGTTCAAACTAAACACTTGGACATTCCTAACGAACCCCACATCCCCATCCAAAAATAAAATGAAACANCCTCCAAAAATAAAATGAAACAGCAGAAAAAAATATCAAGAAAGCTTTGGAGTGAAGGAAGGGTGCTGAGGAAATGAAAGCAAACCATTGCTTTCTTTTTATAAAAAATAATAACACGGGAACCATTGTAACATAACTTTAATTCTGTTTCTGGCTGGCAGTTGAAATTCTGTGACCTGGTTTGTTATTTTAGTCCTAAGCTTTCATCTCTGGAAGCAACATGGCACAAGCTATGGGTAGCAGCTTATTAAAGTTCAATTCATTGTTAAAAGCAAATGCCTGCTGAGCACAAGCTGATGCAAGGAAGAACTCTTTAAATTGTTTACAAAGAGTATCAGTACCTGGCCAAAAAANAAAAAAAAAAAAAAAAAAAAAAAAAAAAAAAAAAAAAAAAAAGATGGAATAAAACAGACTCTTAGTTTATTTTCAAATGTTTCAACTCTCTTTTCTAGGAAAAATTAGTTTGCAAAATTGGCTGAGAACTGAGTGCAACAGCCACATTCTCTCCCATCAACGGAGTTCCACGGTTCCAGGAGTGCAGAACTGGCAATAGAAATTGCTCTCTAGTAACTGAAGTTATTCCTATTTACAAACAAAGCCACAGGGTGATTTATCCCTTATCAATCATCAATGTACCTGTCCTTCATTTGGGAATAAAAATCCTGTGAGTTTTGTGTATTGTGGATTCCTTTTACATATAAGAGAATTCTTTTAAGGGGCATTCTCATGCCATGAGAATAAGTTTACAGCATCCACTCTGGATGTCTGCTCTCTTGAAATCATTTCCCTCTTGTGCTAATAAAATTTCTGCCAAATTTTAACGCTGTAATTCTTTCTGAACAAAGAGCAAAGTCTTACATTTTCAGCACAGGACAAACTCTGAAGTTCAGATCTTGTTTTGAATCTTGCCAGCATCCTCCTATGTGGTCAACCAGAAGCAATTTAATTTGTATCACTTATTTGGTGAGTGCAGTTGTCAGCATTTTTGTTTAAATCTGTTGCTTTTGAGGTCAATCTCCAAACTATCCCCGGTTTCATGCTCTGATTTGCACTGCAGAAAAAAACAAGAGTGCAGAATATGTGTCTCAGGGACACCTAACTTCAAATTATACACATGGTTATACATATATTTCCATATGGACTAGAGGAGACACATGCAGTGCATGACTGTAAGGATACAGGTTATTAGAATGGTGAGTGTTTTAAAGTGAGCCTCTGGAAATTATTCATACTATTAGAAAGAGCATGAATTATCACATCATTCCCTTCAGCTGACAGAGAAATCTTATTGTGAACTCAAGCCTCTCTATTGAAAAGGCTTTTAAGCACATCTGCACCTGGCTTTGTCCCACCTGCTGGGCAGTTGTCTGGAGCGTTGAACGCAACTGCCATTTTTATGCAGTTTGCCATGATAGCCAGAATGTTTCTCCTGGCCTATTTGCAAGATTCTCTCATCATCATGAACAGGGATATAGAGTTTCAATTCCTTTCCATCATCATTGCATCATCTTTGCAATTTTTATTTTTGAAGAAGCAGAGAGCCATTTTGCTTTCATACTTTCTATTATTTCTTGGTCTAACGGTCACAGCCAGTCCTTGCCCACACCGCTCTGCAGCACTGCCAATGTCCTTCTAAGATGAAGGGCACATCACTTCTGCAATGCACCTTTTCTCGAACAGGGTGGTTCCCCAGATTCCAAATCTACACAGAAAACCTTCAAATCTCTGGGTAGGGACACGATGCTGCACTGCACACACGATGCCACAAAGCAGAAGTTATCAGGTTATTTCAGTTTTCCAGTAGATAGTAATATTGAACTGCATCTCCTGGGGCTGCTCCAAACTAGAACTGAACCAATACCTTTGAGTAATGTAGGATTATAATAGAGAATTCCAGTGTCAATCAATCATTCAGCATTAAAGATTAAATACAAGCAGAGAGATGAGAGGTAAAAAGTAGCTGAAAGACATTACAATCTTTTCTCAAATAACTTGTGTATTTTTAAATCAATGGAATTTATAGGAGTAAAACATATACTTGTTGAATGAAAATAGACCACAGACTGCAGAAACACCCCCATGTAATTATTTCTTTCAGTTGTTTATCCCAACATAATTTCAGTATAGTTTTTATATATCTAAATTTTTAACATGACACAGATAAGTATTTCTCAATAAAGAAACATCTTTAAATGTTTTAAAAGCCTAATTAAAGAAATACAACTTCCTTGAGAATCATGAAACTTTTTGGCATAAACCCCTCAATTTCTGTTGATCTCATATTTTATTTATTTCCACTGTGTTTTAAACAATTGAGCTTTAGTTTATAGCTTTTGAAAGACTAAAATATGGTTATCAAGTGTGACTCTAAGTGAAACAATAACAGCTTTGCTAATGCTAGTCTCAGATGATAGAACACTTCAATATGATGGAAAAATAAATCCTTTTGGGGGATTTGGGACTTAGTTGTTTCTCATGTAGGACACTGTAATTTGTCAGTGAACCATGGTCAGGTCAGTGTAGTGAGACTGTGCCAGACAGCTAGGAGAAAAATAATTCCCTTTTAAAAGCAAATTGGAGATCTCTCTGAACAGGGTATAAACAATGTGCATTAGTTTCTTCTCAAGCACAATATTGCTTTTACATTAAATAGTTAAGCAGTATTGTACTGGTATCTTCTTAGAATCAGTTCAAAACCATATAATATGGCTTTATTCTAACATGGTTGCTACTTAATACCAGGGATTTTAGTTTGCCCTAGATATTTAAGAAATGGCTAGAAAGAATGTTATTTTCATGATTCATGAAAATAATTTGATAAAATTTGCCATTGGTTATAAAAGCAAATTTGAAGTACTTATTTTTTAACTCATTTATAACTCACTTAACAGGCTTTAGTCCTTTTGTGATATCATATATGCATCATATACACATCAATATCCACTCTGTATTATGTCACAAGATGATCAATTTACTGAATGTCACAATAGGCTGGAAACCAAGGGAGACAGGGAAAGAAGAGAAGAAACACATGAACAGCAGAGACAGAAAATAGCCAATGACAATAACAAATGGTGAAAATTGCAACCGCAGAGAACACAAACAACACCAGGAAAAGCTTCAAAAGGTTGTGTCATTCTTGGAATTTTTCTATTTCCTTCAGTTATGGGTCAAACCCTTGAAGTATATGGTTTAGGAAAGTGGAAAAGGAATCAGAGAAGATGAAATTTCAAAGAAGAAACAAAAGAGTCTAGTCAAAGAAACTTTGAAAATGCATTTTAAATCTGTCTCCTAAGGAGTTGTGGCAATTATAGCACAGTAGCACTATGTTCTAAAGAAGACATACAAAAAGATTTCAAAACTTCCAATATGATGAAAATTAGTGAAACACACCCTTTTGTCTAGGTTGTATCCCCTGTCAGTACATTGGATACTAAGAAGCATAAATCTATATAAATATATAAATTATATAAATATAAGTGATTGGAAACTGGAGGGAGAATTCCTCCTCTACAACAGATTTATTCTGAGTGATTTTATACTTGGACCATAAACACTCTAAAGATAAAAGAATAACAAAAGAACAAAAATAACCTTGTTCTAGAACAAGGTTTCCAGAACACAGGAAAAGAGTGAATTAAAACTCTTGTCTCGAGTTTTTGTATTAACTTTAAAAATCTCTCTGTGCTTAGGTGCTTAAGATTTAACCCATAAACTAAAAATCTCTCCATGAAATTGTCTTGTCCAAACAATAACATCAGTGATTACTGTTTGCTAGCGGCAACTACAGGTCCAATTGTTCTGCACTTCCACAGTATATTTCAGAGGATCCTTGATTTATTCATAACTAATTTCTTAAATGTCACAAGAGCTTTATAAAAGTTTTCAGCACCACTGAAATGACAATGTTGTTCAAAAAAACTTTAAAATGCAGAATATTAACCATTTCTATCAATATGAAAAGGGATTTTAAAATTACATATTCCCGCCATAACTTCTGCCATATATCCCTTTAGTACAGCTTACATTTCTTTCCTTCCATGGAAATATTTTGAAATAAATAAGTGAGCAAAGAACTAATGTATCATCTCAGTAAGACATTACAACTGAGTGTGTAAAATCCCATGAGGCACCATCTTCCAAATGTGTAAAACTGCAACCTAAAATGGTTATAGGAGGTGAAGACATGATACGTGTGCCTCAACATAGAGGTCAAAGAACCTCAGCTAATGATCTCCCACTGATAAAACACTATGAAGGTGATAAAGTTCCAGCCAAGTTTAGATTATTGCAGCAGAGATCTCGTGCAAAAGTGAATCCTGACAAGAGGGACTGTCTGGCAGGCTCACACTCATAGTTTCTAATCAGGAAAACAACAAATCTGCCGGACTGTTTCCCAGCCTCCTCTCTCTTCTCTGCCTCTCCTGCTGCCTCTGGTTTGTAGCTCATCCTTGAGGACTAGAAATATGTTAACATGGGAGTTGGTTGGCTCAGCAAGTCCTACATGATGAGGGAAGAATAGGCAACTTCTTAAACAAGGTTATTTGGCCCTTTTAGGGATTTTTGAACATGAATAGTTCTGTCTGCAAATCAAAACTAGATCAGAAAACAGATCCTAAGACACAGACTTTATTTTTCTTCCCATTAGAATTTTTATTATTCTAAAGGTTATTTCATGACTACATAACTAATGAGAAAGGATATATTCCTTGAGTCATCTGGGATCTGCCACAGTGCATCTGACCAGAGGTGTAGCTACTGAACTATGACATTCCAGACAGATGAAGGGCTGCAGCTGCAGCTCATACCAAAGCTCCTGTGGCAGCTCACATTTGCCAATATATCTTTCAGGCTAAAAAGATGTGATTTCCTCCCTGGTGATTTCACAAGTAACTTTCATCAATAGCTTGTTGTAAATCTGGTATGGCAAAGGTTTGCAAGAACACACTTGCCAAGACACAGAGGTTTCCTTTATGAGACCATATATGTTTCAGTCTTCTCTGGATGATAATATGAACCCTAAGCGAGCATTTCTGAGTTTATTTCTCCAGAGCTGCAGAAAGTAAAAGAGGGCATACATCTCTGACTTGCCTGCTAATGTACACATTTATGATACTGTGCTCCCTTTGGTCATTTTGGAGTACTTTGCCACTTAAAAATACAGGCATTCAAAATGAAACAAAACCCACAGAAGCCAGAACGTACTGTTCTGCTGTGTCATATAAATATTCAATTGAATGCACTACCTGTCATCTTCAGCATGTGGAACTTGTAACTCGAACCTTAGCTGTTGTCTAAAACTATACTGTATCAAAACCAGCAGTAGTTTAAAATTGTTACTGGAAGTTAATTGTTTCCTGCCATACTTGAAGAAAGACCCGCTTTCTGCTCCTAATCTCTGATCATGGTGACCCTCTTCTTCTATTTTTCTGCTAAATTTTCTCATCTGTTTTAAGCCATTTTGTTTAAGGATGTTGAAACCTCGATGGCTTCTTTTAGTTCTCCTTAATATTTTGCCTGTGTACTGTGGCAGTCTTCTTATCCTGTTGGAAAGCTTTTCAAAGAAACATGCACCACAGTACCTGCAGAAGCTTAGCACATTCTAGTGCTGATGAAAAGGAGGGAAGAATGGCGGATTAAAAATCACCCTGAGCTCCCAGGCCTTGAGGTCTCTGATTTAGCAAATGTCAGCAGAGAAGTCCTGGCTGATCCCAGCAGCCCCTGTGGGCTGTGCTGAGGGATGGGGCAATGCTGCTTCCTTGGTTCAATGTCATTCAACACTCTTTTCTCACTAATTCGGCAAATATTGCCTTGTCATCCTAAAAAAAAAAATTCTGCTTAGGCTTACCAGGCAGGTTTCACCCAAATTTTACAGTTATAATTAAAAACTACATTTTGATTAAGGAAATTATGAATTACAATAAAGTGCCAGGAACATGCAAAATGAATAATTAACATTGTATAGACTTCAGCATCTTAATGAAGATTAAATACTACATATATTCAAACTGGATTAGCACATCCACTGAAAGCTGTTATGTGCTCAGTAGGGGAGTCTATGCGTTCACAAAGTAATGTTTTATGAGGAGTATTCTAGCAACATTAAGCATAAGGTTGTCATATATAAAATGATTAACGTTTTATATAAAAGAAGCTGTAATTCCAGTAAATGAAGTCATTTCATCTCCCTGCTGGTTCCACCTTTAGGAATATACTGTAAATGAAAAGTGGCTCAATGTGAAGTCTAGTTAAATAGAATATGAATCCTCTTGTTTGAAGTTAATGAGACTTGGAAACCTGCATTTAAAAAAATGTTGTGATTTTAAATGACCAGTTTCATTAAGATTTGCATACAGGACGTACTTTCTTGTTCTATTAAGGCTTCCACATCCATAGCTATGTAGGACAGGATGTCACCTTGTTTTTCCTGATCTTTGTTTGCAACCTGTCCAACACTAACAGCTACTTTTTTAGAAGGGGGAGGATTGCTTAAGAGAACCTGCAATAACTCTAAGCAGGTGAAGTACGGATCCCCAAAAATGCTCAAACAGAGCAGCACTGGGAAAAGTAACTTTTTGCCTACTGATTATGAAGTCATTTTGTCAAGGCTGAGTACGTACAGATTGCTGGGGTATTGCTCTCAGCAGTAAAATGTCCATCTGCAGAAGGGGTGCTGACAAGTTGCCAGCTGCTCCAAGCTGACAGATCAAAGGAGAAATGGACTGCAATTTCCTCCACAAGAGAGCAGATGATGGCAAGGTCAAATCACGTCTACGTAGAGAAGTGGCAGGAATGTCAGATGGAGATAAGGCATTATATGTATTGGTATTTATTTTTTAAAATCTGCTTCATCTAAAGAAGTAGATGCTCTTCAGGACATCCTGATTTCCAACAAGGAAACCCAAGTCAAAATCAGCAGGTAAAAGATTATACGGGCTCAATGCCAACACCTTTTGACTAAAGCTTTTGTAAAACCACAGAAAAAGGCATAACTCATTTTACACGACAAGTTAATAAAATATTTGGAAGGTTTTGCACCTGCCACTGTCAGAGGAGCAAGTTGTAGGGCTGGGTGGAGGCTCCACAGACAGAATTTAAGCAGCACAAGACTGCAGGCCTGGAGCAGCATGCAAGTGATTCTTCAGACAAAAGCCACAGTCACTCCTCTCTTGTCAGTGTTACCTTACACATGAGAGGGGCTTGCTGGGATCCTTGCTGGGCCCCTGCCCAAACACAGACAATCGGCACCTCTGCCAAGCCATAGCACACACCTGCCTTTACCTGAACCTCCGGGGGCCTGGCCAAACCCCGAGCTGTTCCTGGTATGGTGATGAACCCTTTGTGGCCTTTACCAATCTCAATTTTCTTCTAAGTGGAGAAAGTATAGCTAAATGTCGATAATATTAAGAAAATCCAAATAAAACTTCGTGTCTCCCACCCTTCCCAACCCCGTGAGAAGGAAATAGAAATTATTTTCCGTTTCTATTCTGAATTTACAGCAGCGCCTCAAAAACACTTTTGGAAAACTTCCACACCTATTTAACCACATGAGAGGACACAGTTCCTGAGGAGCTCTTTTCTCATTTACATGCAGCTAGATTTCACAGAAACACAGTTTTCGGTCCTCCAGTGGAGTAAATCTTTTTCCTCATGGTAGTAAGAAAAAAATATACACAAACATAAACTAATAGATTAGAAAGTTGAACTGTGTGGTCCCAGTTTTGAAAATATATTCCTAATGTGGTAAAAATCTTGGCAAGATGCATAGTGCTACTGTTGATAGAAAAAACCAGGATTTTATCTTGCAAGCTTGCTGGAACCCGTGTGTTAAATAAGGGTGAACAAGGCACAGGCCCTAAAAAATAAAGAAATTACTGTTTCTGATATAGATGACTATTGTTTCACTGTTTCAAGCTGTATGCCTACATGTGCCTGCTGGCCCCTGCCATCTATCCAACCTGTGCGCTTGTTGAGGCCTGACCCTTGTGCAATGAGAAATCCAGCTGGAATATTGTCCAGGACAGAGGCCCCTAATGCAATGTCACTCCTGCTGGCCCCTGAGCAGCCACACACTGAGGTGAGGTGAGAGTCTGGGAGCAGGGTGAGAGTGGAGACTGGGATTTGTTTGGGGTTGCTGAAAGGTCTGTGCTTTCTCCTTTCACCAGGGTGCACAGGCACTGAAATTGTCAGTGGGTACAAACTGACTCCTAAATAATTTTATACTCTCTTTCTCAGATCTGCTTTTAATTTCAGACTGGTTTCAATTGTTTAAAACAGCCAGGTAAGTTTGGGATTAGAAGGAAATCACAGGTGTTCTATAATGTGAAATATTCATACAGATACAACTAGATTAACCTTGTAGATCACAAGATTTTGAGAATTTTTCCCCCAGGTACAAGCACGGAATGAAAGAAAATGACAACGTGGAGCTTGTGTCTCTGGGGCCAAGCACTAGGAATCTCAGTGTGGTTGGGTTTACAATATCTCAGGTCTCCAGGAGACTTGAGACTTGACTTCTGTGAGCTTATCAGCTCATAGAAAAAGTAGAGTATTTCAAAGAGCTTGGTGATTTTTTTACTATTTTTTTTTTCCACTGGGGATCTCCTGTCAGCCCTAAGGTATACAGAAAGGATTCAGACAACTGCTAAGAGCCCTGCCTATGGATGAGCACATCCCACAGTGTCAGGCAGACCTGGAACACGACAGGATTTGTGTGCTGCTTTGCTGTGGGCAGTGCTCCTAGGGACTGCACCGGGCTACAGTGGGAAAAAATTAACTGGAAGATTATATTTCCACTTTGAAATAAGAAGATTCACCTGTTTGCTCATTGCAAATTCTTGTTAATTCGTATTAGTGGCAGAAAGAAGCCCATTCTTCACTTGTTAACATTTCTAGGCAAAAAGCATGTTTTAATATGTACCATTACATACATTCAGGGTAACCCCTCTCTTAGAAGAGAGAATGAGTCTGGCTTAGGACCACGGGAAATCCTGCTCAAGTCACAGTATTCCTAAACTTTAAACGATATTTAACTGTCAAATCATTTCAGATATTGGAGTGCAGCAGGCTTCAAGGAATACAAGAAAACTATCAACTTTTTCAGTTCAGGAGATTGCATGGAGACCTCAGAGCAACCTTCCTGTATCTTCCCCAGCTCTAGAAGTGTTCAAGGTCAGGTTGGATAAGTCTTTGAGCAACCTGGTTTAGTGAGAAACATGTCCGTGCCTTTGGGACTGGATTATCTTTAAGAACCATGTTGGAGACTATGCTGCTTAGTGTGTTCATAGACAACCTGGAGAAGGGCTGGAGTCTTTTAATGATAAAAATTTATTATTCATAATAAAAAATGAAAGGTGATGAGACTTACAGAATACGCAATGATATTTAGTGTCTAAATGATAAAATGGCAGAGGAAAATGAGTGTTGATAAATGTAAAATAATGCTTATGATGAGAAACAGCTATAACTTAATATATTAAATGATCAGCTCTAACCCAGCTATTAACACTCACAGAACTCTTGACATTAAAACAGATATTTAGATGACAATATTTGCTTAATGTTGAGTAGGAATGAGACAACTATGGAGAAAGCCACATTTTTCCCCTCTGAAAATAGATAACTGCCAGTAGAAAAGAAAACTAAGACAAAGTCAGGATATCTGCATAGAGGAATGTCATCATCCTATACCTGTTATAATAGTTATATTAATAGTGGATCTCAGAATCAAAAACTATGGAGAATTTGCACCTGGGTCTTTGTTACAGATATGGATATTGGAGCACAGAAAGAGATCAGACAGAAATTTTAACCAGCCAGGAAAAGATAATTTGACAAGAATGAGTCACAGACCCTCATCCCATATAATGCATGGTACGGCACACATGGTGTTCTTCAACAGGCTTATGATACTATGGCACAAAGTCAATAAAAAATGCTGTTAAAGATATTACTAGATTATTTTGTCCCTATAAGAGATGAGAAATTCTTAAGGGAAAAAAACATGCAGGTTGTTCAGGTAATTGCTCCCCAGTTACAGAAAAAGGCAAACTCCTTTATTTCCTACACATCCCAAATCCAATTTGACATGAGGAAAATTTTCTTCTGGGAAACAATTCTAGTGACCATTTTAATTCTGAGCAAAGGAAGGTATAGGAAGTAATCACTTATGAGATTTCTTAGTATCTCTAGGCATGTTAGTGCATCCCTTCAGCATTTCTTTTTAGCCGTGTTATGTCTCCAAGCTGAACCCTTCAAGCACAGATTTAATTAATGTCAATATCAATTCAGTACCAGCAACAATCAACAAAGGACACCTAAGAGTCTCAGCATCCTCCTCTTGAGGATACCAGCACATTGGACACCCAAAGGTTGCAAGTTTTAATTTTTAATTAATTAATTTCATAGTTCTATCATATTACACTGTCCCCTTCATACTCCACCTTGTCCAGAAATGTTTCAGTCCTTCCTTTTTGTCTACAGCTTGGAAATACTGTTCTGTCTTCAAATCTATGCTTATTATTGACAAATGTGAATATATATGATATTGTACCACTTATATCCTGCTAATAGTTAATTACATCTTGTCGTCATCAAAGATACACTTGGTCAGGAACCACTGTCACCCTCAGGATACTGTTTAATATTTATGACACCAATTTCCCTTCAGTTGTCTCTTGGCAAGTAAGTACAGCTTGGTGGTACTGCACAAAAGTTGGATCTCAGCTTTGAAACTCACTTTTTTACATGCTTGTGTCCAGAGCCTGTAGAACCCCCTTCCCAAATAACTGGTTCCATCATGAATTAAGTAGAAGAAATTTGTGTAAGGTGGCAGTTTTTCAGTCTATCAGACATGTAGGTCAATCTGCATTACGATTAAGGCTTTTGCCTAATCATGTTAAAGAGCATTAAATTTTAATTACTTGAAAATTGGATGAGAGTTCAGAACAGCAAAATCTTTATTGACAAGAGAGTGCTGTTTCCAACCTGATGCTGCTATTTCTGCCCATGTGCCCAGCTTTAACAATATTATATACATGTTTATGGCCTTAGCATTTGACAGATCTAAACACTAACAGTGAAGCAAGTCTGGGATGAATGTAAGGTGACATGGAACAATTGCATACCTAAAGGAAAAGACTTATAAAAAAGATGGAGAGGGACTTGTTACAAGAGTATGTAGTGATAGGACAAGGTGGAATGACTTCAAACTGAAAGAGCATAGGTTTCGATTAGATATTAGGAAAAAGTTCTTTACTGTGAGGGTGGTAAGGCTGTGGTGCAGAGAAGGCATGGAAGTGTTTAAGGCCGGGTTGGATGGGGCTCTGAGCAACCTGATCTAGTTGATCTTTAAGGTCCCTTCCAACCCAAACTATTCTATTAATCTATGACTTTATTTTGACAAGTCCAAGTTTTGTTTACACCTAGTAGGCCCATAATCTATAAGTAAACATACAGATTAAGATGACACCATCTCACAGAGTTTGACGATACAAAAAGCTCAGGCACATATTTCTAATTCATGTAGCACTTACAGTTCATGCAGATGCATCTGAACCAGTTATAAATGAGCTTAGCAAGGTTCATTGCAGATGCATTGTCACAGAAAACTCAGAAAACACTTGCTGCCTGCTTATTTATGTAGGGTTCTGGATGGCTTTTAAACTATGCTAAGCCATGGACCACTGAAGATGCTTTTGTTGTTTTCATTTGAAGTGCTTATTTTAGAGCCTGTTCATGTACTTCAGGAATTGCAGTGTATATGTACTCAGTGTGATACCTGCTGGAACTTGATCATACTCTGATGTGCACAATCTTCATGACATTTCACTGACTCTTTGCACTCTATGATTCTATTATACTTAGGACATTTTTTTAATAAAGGATGTACGACTTGCAAGAAAAATACAGTATGTACTTGAATTCCCCTCCAAGAGATTAAGTGAATCCTTGGATACATATGAATACTGATGTAACTGACTTTATGTGCAAATTTGTCTATGTATAAATAATTTAAGTAAAGTAACTTTAGTAGAAGAGGATTTGATAACAGATTAAGACAACTGGAGGCAGAAAGAGCTGAGAGGTGCAAACTCCATTAAGTCAGGGTGAAAAAAGAAAGAATAACATGTTCTTGAGGTAATTCCAGGCTAGGATTAAATGCAACAACTGTACACAGTCAAATCAAGAAGGTCTGATATGACAGAAACTTGAACAGCTTTGGCTGAAGTTTAGTGATTATATTGAGGGCAATTATGATTTTTCTAATTTCTGCCTTCCCATCCCTGCAGGAACAATTAGAGTTCTTTGTAACATAAAAGCATTAAGGCATAGTGTTTGCAATCTATCTGTGTGCTCCCTTCTGAAGTTCACTGGCCATTTCATCTTGCTCAAAGTAGAACAGGGCTATTATTTTCTTCCCATGCTGGGCACAATTTCAGTCAGCCTTGTATCTCTTCACCTCATTTTGCATGATTGCAGTTTTTCAGTGAACCAGCCAGATGAACAAAAACCAAACTAAAGTCAAAACTTGTCAAAGAAAGAAAGACCTATGGGAAAAGTCTCTTTGAATGAATGTAAGACACACATAGGAGAACATTTAGATTTCTTCTCATCCCAAGTGCATGTTCTTCATTGCTTGAATACTCTGCCGATGCATCATCTTTGGAGAGTAAATATTCTTCAGAATTGGGAACATTGGCAAACAGGTATGTCAAATATTTAATGGCACTTTCACTGTTCAGGTCAAGTCATCTTAGGAAGCTAATGTACTACTTCACCTTGAAGATTATGATTCACTTCTATTACTATCCTCAAATTAAAAGTTCATATAAATTGGCATTAGCTCAGGTCTTTCTCACTGAAGTTCAAATTGTCCTAGAGTGTTCTCTAGGGTCCTTTTGTGTGAGAATCGTTGATATTATTCTTACTGTTATTTTGCAATAAATCAGCATGGTTGGAAATAAGTTAAAAGAATAAAAAACACACGATGAAAGCAGGCAATTGAGGATTTCAGGATTACATTAAGAAATAAAACCTCAGGAGAAAGTATCAAGCTGGTACTGAAAACATGGAGTGCTATAATAAACATTTATGAACATTTTATGTCTCCAACTATGGGCAGTTATTTATACCAGATGCTTCCTTGCCATGAACAACACAAAATACAATTTGAAAAGTCTACACTGTTTGTAATTTACTAGAAAGTTTTAGCCTATGATTAATTAGGATATACCCAAGGGCACTTCAAAAAGAGAAAGAAAAGTTGAAAAGACCTCTTAATAGTGCCTCCAAGAGGATTAAACACACTATTTCTGCTTCCATCTAAATATGTAAAAGATGAAAAATCTTTAAAATCTGACTTCATTAGTCTGGACCGGAAGTCTTCAGGTACCAGGTTCAAAATGCTGATTCTTTTCCAATGCCAGCAAATAGCTAAAAAAATAGCTATTCCATATTTTCAAAAGATTTTATGTCTTTCTACCACAAAAGTTGCACACATGGGCCACTGCACATCTTCAGTACACGAGTACTCCGTGATAATGGAAAGATAGAAGTAGCAGTGGGACTGTATGGGCTGGAGGTTTGTGCTGAAGAACTGTAATCACCAGAAGACTTTATGTAAGTAATGATAGGCTTTTGAGCCGAGTCTAACTTTGTCATAATCAGGGACTGAAACAGGTTACATTTTACTCATCATGTATTATATTTTGTACAAGACATAGATGAGTGAGAAACGAGCCACTTGTTAACTGTGTCACCTTAGACAGCAGGGAGCACGAACCTCCCCCTTCCAGGGCTCGGAAATGCTGCGTGTGGGAAGCTGGGACTGCTGGTCCTCACAGAAATGGGCATGTTGGGGCACTGCAGAAATCAAAGTGCCCCTTGAGACAGGTTGTAACTGCTGGGATTATGTTACACATATCATTGAGTTGTGGCACTCTGAAAATTTTAATGAGGAGATGGCTTGAGGTTGCTGGAGTGTGACCCAGATCCTCACCCACCCTGTAAAAGGTCGTTGCCATCAGGTACTGCAGAGGTAATTGGTGGTCAGTGTGAAAACACTGGGCACCTGCACTGCAATAACCGTGAGAGGTGGACAAAGCTGATTCTGGTTGGGAGAATCCAAAACTTGTCATGATTTTACCTGCAATAATTACGTGCCACAGACACTGAGAGAATAAGATATCTCAGCAGGTTACTGTCATGACTTCTGGCAAGTGTGAGGGCTTGTTACTGGAGAGTATCTCATTTCAAATGTTTACAGTCAGTGATAGAATTGCTGTTTGCATTTCAACTCATCAATGAAACTAAATCTTATTTATATGATTTAATAATTAGATGCATTTAATTATTAATGTAAATATAATACCAGGAAAATCTAAATAATTAATGATACACTTATAAATAATTTCTGTTAGTGAAATAGATTGAGAAAATGATTTGTTCTTAATAGTAGACTTATAAATATTTAAAAAACAAGTCCCAACAATGTAGTTTACAGACACTAAGAATCCTAATGCCGTTAAGCCACTTATACAGTGTTGAATACAGCTATTAAATTTGAAGATAAAAACAACTAATGATTTGCTGGACTTAAGCTTTTATTTACTGCCAGGAAGTTGGAAACTATTTTAAATCTGACTTTCTACACTGCCAAGGGTTTTATAAATAAGATGTAATTGATTTCTAAAAAAAAAAAAAAAAAAACCTTTCCTTGAATCTGAGTATTTGAATATAGATGAACCAGGCAATTCTTGAAGTCATAGCAACTGATTTCGAGTTTCTGTTTGGTAACTGAATGACATGCAACTGAAGCTGGATCTTTATATTTAGCTATGCTATGATTAATGTAATGTAAATTGGGGGAAAACACGACTTTCTGGTATATTATAATCCCCAGCCATCCAGGGTAAATGTCACCAGCATAAATTATGACATCCTTGCGACGGCTCTGATTTACTCTTACTTGTAATAGTGATAGAGCCCATTCTGACAGCCACCATCATTTATACCCAGCCATGCATTTGGGTTTCTGACTTCATATTGACTAAAGCAGAAAAATAAATTGGAACCCATGCAGGAGTAAAGAACACAAATATCTGTTGGAGCCTGTTGGATCTGGATCCCCCAATGTGTTTGAAGAGCTACAAAGCAATGTGAAGCAGACCTACTACAGCCTAAACCAGCCGTCTTCTTTCTGCATCTTTAGGGTTTCTTAAAAAATATACATTATTTTAGAGAAGAAATTTATACTTTATCAGAGAAAATAAATCCTTTCAAGAGAATTTTCCAACAACCTATTTATTGTAACTCCTGGCTTTGGCAGGTTACTCAAAAACACTACAGGAGACCAATATTTTCTATTCAATTCTGTACTCTTTGAATGGTTTTTTATGTAATGCAGCTAAAATTCTGTAAGACTCTATTGTTGAAATTCTTTTGCTTCTGAAGGTCACTTCGATGATAGAAGGGATCATTTTAAAATCACCAGGTGGTAAACAAAAATATCACACTGATTACTTTTAATAATTGATGATCACAAAAAGGATGATAATCATATTGGTCTAATTGGTCAACTGATCAATTAGAAAAATGTTTTTATTGAAAATCTCATAGTTATATCTACATAGCTATCCTTGATGGTGCCTGGCAGAATCTTCACCCTA
Organism: Pitta sordida; assembly: GCA_013390025.1. Lineage (NCBI taxonomy): Eukaryota > Metazoa > Chordata > Aves > Passeriformes > Pittidae > Pitta > Pitta sordida. The sequence continues at coordinate 112,208 of WEKX01009941.1, read as the reverse complement.
AGGGAATTTTCTGAGAATCCATTTGTGTCCATTGATGTAAGAGTCAAATCTGTTACAGGTACATATGTACCCAGTTTTTCAATGAGATTTTGGTCACCAGGTTCACAAAGAGAAATTTGTGTGTTCTAGCCACATGCCCATAGAGGATGCACCAATGCCATAACATCTTCAGGCAGCAGCACAAAATATTTCCCCTGAAATAGTTATGCCTCAGCTGTTTTCTGTACAGGAGAAAAGAAACATTTCCTATTTGTCTCTTTGGGCCTCCCTTACCAGGCACAGTGGACAGATGAGGGCTAAGACACTTAACATAAAAAATGGGGAACATTATGCTCAAGGATTTTAAAAGCATCTGATTTATCCAGCAATACTCACAGAGTATTTTGGCATGCTATTTACTCAGTACAAAATAATAGTTTAAGACCATTGGGCAAATGCTTATTGATGGACTTCTTTATCTCTATGAGGCGTAGCAGCTCTTACAAAGCTCTGAGAGTCCTTTTTTTCACTCCTTTAATTCTTTTTTCCATCCTTGGTCAGTAACCCTGTACTATTACAAACATCACTGAAGCCACTATAATGCCAACACGAGCACTATGAACCAAAAATGCTGTGAAAGACTATCAACGTATGTGAAAATAAACACACAACAAAACAAAGAGGATTGATAACAAAAGTGTTGTACTTTTTCCTGTTCCTATAAACATACCTAAGTCTGTTCCAATGTACAAATAGAAAAATCCTTGTTAACTTCTCATTTTCTTCTCCTGTTGTAACAATTTTTAGTACTACTTTGTTATGAAGCAGTAGAATATTCAGAAATATGTGTGAAAACCAGATAGATTTCCCTCAAATAAGAGAAATGTTTTGTGTGTAGTTTAGAAGCAGTACTTCAGGAGCCACCACACTGCTACAGAACTTTTATTTATAACAAATAATATTTTTCTGCAGAAATGCAAGTCAGTAAAGATACTCGATTTTTTTTCTATCTCCTTAGAGAGCTCATTTCCTATGCTGAGTGTCAGCATGACTCCATCATGTCCAGATCTTCCTCTCACCCTCTTGACTCCCATTCCATCCTCTTAGTTCAAGAACTCTGTCAAAGACTTGAGGAGAACAATCAGGAATCCTGTTGCATAAACCCAGAGGTAAGCAGATCTTTGCTCTTCACAGAAATCCCCCAAATCCCTACGTATTTCAGTGACAGGAAAACAAACACTTCAGGATATATCCAGAAAACTTGGACAATGGTGGTAGATAATACAAACCCTGTTGTGTTAGTTAATACTGTTCCTGCAACCATGACCAAAATGAACCTTTGTCGCCATTGTATGAGGACTGCACAGGTAGTGAATTCTTCTGAAAACTCTTTTGGGAAGAGAAACCACCTAACAGTGGCATCCAGTGGCTGGGCTCTCTCAGCTACGATGTTTCATGGAATTTAAACATCCAGATGCGGAAAAACAGTTGCTTTTAATNGAAAAACAGTTGCTTTTAATTTCAGAAGCAGATCTTTAGAGCCATTGATGCAGCTTCATATAGTGTGCTGATATAAAAGCAGTAGCTCTGAATAAAGGAATTGTGTACCTGGAACAATATAACCACCTTAGTTCCTTCAGCTGATCAGCCCAGCCATGAAACAAATGTCCACACAACCATCCTGGTCAGCTGTCAGCATGTCAGGTAGCTCTGAGCACTGCTTTATTCCACCTATTCTCACTTCAACCTCTCAACAAGCCTTAAAGGCAGCTGCCAAAGGCAGAGGAGAGTTCTAGCTGCTGCTTTAGAATGTTCACTGAAATATTAAGTCCAGGGATTTGATCTTCATTGAGGAAGGAAAAATCACAGTCTGAGTATCTAATGCTATCTCAAGAGTATCAATATTCTGGGACCACTCTGCCCTGTGATACATCAGTCTTAATGTTAGACCATACTCTGTCAAGATCCAAATTTGATGTGAGTTCCTATTTCACAGCAGAAAACTCCATGTAACCTGACATGTAGGTTTAAATCAATATGTTTGCTGCAAACAAGGTTCCACACTTGCTTGGCAGATTTTTTTATTTGTTTTTCAGTCCTAGGAAAAGCTTTGAGCTAAGCCAGAGAAAAATGTTATTACAGCATAGTAAGACTGCTTAAAAGGGTGTTATTCTAGTAGCAAAGCATGGATGTAATGAGTAAAATTCTCCTGGGTAAACAAAATTGAAAAATGTCAAACCCTCCTTAGGAATGATCTTTATGACTTTAATAAAAGTATCTGGCTATGTATAATTTTGTCTGTGTATAGTATGCTCCCATTAAGCCTAAAATAGGAATATGAACTCTTGAATCCCGGAAAACTGTCTAGTTTTCAAATGTCTAGTGATTCCTTATGTAATCTGGGACACAATTTACAACTGGGAATTGACCTCTGCTGATTGATCCNAATGTGAAGCAGACCTACTACAGCCTAAACCAGCCGTCTTCTTTCTGCATCTTTAGGGTTTCTTAAAAAATATTAATGACAACATTAATATCTTTAGGGTATAGTAATTATATTTTGTGAGGTTTTGAAATCGTTTAAAGCAATAGGATTACATTAGAGCCACACTGAATAAACAGTTACTTTGGATTAATTTTACCAACTGCTGATCCACTCTGATTACTGTATTTTAAGAGACCCAAACACAGTTCAGAGATATTTTTTTTAAAAAAAAATTCTTCGCCAGTTAAATTATGTAAAAATAAAAAGCTTTGAAGTTAATAGGTGGTTAATAAATATATTCCCTGCTGTATGTGCTTCTTTTACATAATTATCTAGGAATGTGTTTTATAAAAGTCTTCTGAAGATGGGAACGCCACCAAAAATGTTATTTGCATTAAACCAAACAACCTGAGCAATATGATTCTCTTTGCTAACTTTCTCTTGATTGTCAGTCATTTCAATGTGTGACTTATTTCTTTTTTGTCTCCTTTCCCCTCATAAAGGAGATATTTTCAATACATAACTTTAAGTTAAACAAGTAATGGGAACACAAAACTGGTACAGAGTCAGAAGACCATCTAAGTATACATGAATGCATATGACAAAGGCTTTTGTGAAACACTCTTAATTATACGGTACTTTCAATATAATAAGTTGTATATTGTCACTGTTGCCTACAGTTCCTTGGGTTGGAATTCTGTGAATCTCAACTTTCTTTTTCTCCCCTCAGTTTCTAGTTGAAAAACAATGGAGGAGACAAAAAGTTTAAAGGCAGAACACTAAAGTCATAGGTCATGTTGCTGCCAAAATTGAATGCGTTCTTATTTTGCTAGGTTAGGAATACAAGTCATCTGAGTTTTGAACTGCAATGACAATGCATTTGACTATTAAAAGTCAATACCTACTGAAAACTATTAGCATTTATTTATGATATATATTTATGAAATTTTAATCTAGGTCTGCCTATAACAACTTGCTTATTAAAAATCATATTTTTGGGGAGATATCTTGTAGATGGCAGAGATGAAAAGGAAGATGCTTGTATTTTCTGACTCTCAGACTTCAGTTACTAATGAGAGCAAAAGAGAGTTTTCAAATTTTTTTTAAAGTGCTTAAAACTCCTCTACAAAAGTATGTTTGCAAAAACTACACATTAGCTAATTTGCTGGAGTAGATATTTGGTTTTAATTCTGTTGAAATTGCAGCTTAGTTGAGAATGTGATTTAGTTCCAAAAGGTATGAATTTAGATTACAGATAATATAATTCTGTAAAAGTTTGTTTTGCACAAAAAGCTGAATGCAACTACTTTTTAACTCAACCGTACATTTAAAATTGTTTATTGTTCAGTGTATAAGGGGAATAAAAAATAGCACACATCAGTTTTAGAATGACATAAATGTCATTATGACCTTCATGGATTTTCATATAGCCTAAGTAATCCCTATAAACCAAACTGATTCAAATGCACATCTTCAATCATTGCACTGCTGTTTTGCCCTCTGCTGCAGTTTTATAAAACTCTTTCTAATACATCTTTAAAAAAATAACAACAACAAAACACAAAACAAATCAACAAACCACCCACAAAAAAACAATTGATGCTGTTAAAGCTGTAAAGTTAAAAAGCAGAGAACTTGTCAAGGAGACCTGCTCAAATACTGACACCCTGGGCTTTTGTTGTTGTAATTATATTGTATCTTTGCCTTTTTGCACCACTTTAGTTAAGGTTGTGTCAGCAATTCTGATATAAATCCTTGTTCCTTTGGGGTTTATAACTCATTGTTAAAAATACCCTAAAGGCTCAATCTTGGCATAAAAGATTTCATCCTACGAGTGCAAACTTCTGTATATATCTATAGATGTATAAATAGAGCTTTGGAGATGTAGAGAGTTCTTACAGAAGGGTTAAATCACACCATTTCAAAAAGCAGGGCAAGACAAGAGAAGTTTTGTTGCTTTATGTGTTTTTCTCTTTTATGAACAGAAAGCCAAAATAGCTTCCTCTTAATTAAACTTTTGCATCTGCCAATTCTTTTATTTTTTCAAAGAAAAAAATAGAAGTAAATAAACAGGTAAGTTGACTCACAATGCAAATATCTACACACATGGTCTGTGTTTTACTATGAAAATGTCAAACACATGTTCTATACATATTTTGTGCACCATGCTAATAAAAAAGCAGTTTTGATTAAATTTATATCGCCAAACTTTGGAGCTGGGAGATATGTGTCAGGAGAAAATTAGGATTTTCCAGGTCTTAAGGATGTGTGCAATACTAAGCTGAAAAATGAGAAGGACAGGAGATTTCTAACACATCTGAAAGTCAAAGTGATGGTTAAAAAAAAGGATGAAAAGCCCACATATACAAGATTCAGTCTGAGTAACAATATAGCAGAAAGTGCAGCGGGACTAAATTCTGCAGGTATTGTCAATCACAATCTATATAAAATGTACTTATGGAGCTTATTGTGCATTTCAGACCCTTTCACTGTGTATTTTCAGACACTCCTGCTGCCTAGTTTAAAAATTAGATCAGAAGAATGATGTGAAAAATAACCAGCATTCACTCAACTGGGTGCTGCAAGTCCAATCTTATGATTCTCTTTAGCCCTGCAAATGAATGTTACAAAATATACTGGCAATATACAAATGCACAGTAATAAAGTTTTAAATTGATATTTACAGCTCTAATTAAATTTAAAATTGGCAGCCAAAATACGGTTTATTACTTGCTAAAGCTATTTAACTGAGCATTTGCTCAGTTTGTGAGCAGACACATGAGAGCCCCATGCTTATATGATATACATGGAAGGGAAGCTCTGACTTATAGAACTTCATAGTCATCCTCTCTCTTCTATCATAATTCCAGAACATTAGTATTTTTAAAATGAAATTTATATATCTTGGTAATGAAATTGAGCGAAAAAGAGATGAACTAACTTTCACTCGTCTGGGACTAAACACTCCAGTGAGAGCCTGAGAATCTTTTCACCGTCCTTATCCTTTATAGATTATACCCTGTTGATAAAGTGTCCTGTTCTAAATATATACCAAAAAACTGATGTAAAAAAAAAAAGATGTTAAAAAGTATGTCTGTTTGATTTGAGTAAGAGCTGGCAAGCTTGCTTTCTTGGTTAAGTGATTCAGTTTGATCTAAATTAATTTCAAAGCTATACTCAGTAGTAATACTCAGCCTCGATGTTCAGCACTTCATGTACAGACTAAGGGAGGATTAAAATGAAAGCTCTGCTCTTGTATTCACAGCTCATGTTCTCCAGCTGTTCCCTTACTCCATTTTACTGGTCATGCCACAAGTTTACTGCTGTTGAGCAGAATCAACCTTTGTATATAACACAGAAAAAAATACCATGACAGTGACCATCTTTGTGTTCTGAAGTTAGACAAGAACTAGTAAAAATATTATTTTATAAGGGAAAAAACTAATTAAAAGAAAAAGCTAAGGGTAAGAGTTATAATTACTGCTCACTACAGATGCAATTATAAGGAGATAACGTCCAATTACAGCAGTGGTGGCGAAGGAGAAGAAGAACGACAATTAGTTCTTCCCCTTGCTGCCTGAAAACTGTTATTATTTAATATCCTGTGGGGCAAGACAGCATGAGTAGCCATAAAATCTGAAACAAGTATAAAAAAAAGGACAAATACATTAATTCTCTAGGAGTTTGAGAGAAGATTTTTTTTCCTGGTGGCTGACTGTCAATCAGCCAGCCTCACTCCAGTATTTGAAAATTACTCCCCCATTAAACCTTTCAAGTTCTTGTTCCATTTGCTACTGACCTTATCCATGAGTTAATGTGTTAGGTACAAAACTCTACACCACTCCCCTTGTATACAGAGATTCTAATACATATATGAAAGCCAGTTTGAATCTGTAACAAAAGCAAGAAAAATAGATGTCTTCTTCAACAGAGAAATAAGGAAGAGCAATGCTATTATTTTGCAAAAACTCAAGGGCCTTCTATGTCTTCAGAAATAGAAAAGAAGATAAGCTTGCTATTGTTAGAGGTAACCAAGGGTATTTTGGCAACAGGTAAAAATTTTTTAAGAGTAATATATTCCTAGGAAAGATATCACATACAGACTGCAAATTTTGACAAATGCTAAATTTACACTTTAAATGTCAACTTTTGAGTGGCATATTCCAGACAACATCCAGCCTTTGGGGATCAATGAAATGGCCAAGCAATAGACAGCTCTCCTTCCTGGGTACAGGATGCTATGTGAAGCTGGGGAACACTGAATTTTTAGCACATTTCAATATCCCCAGTTGTGGTGAGGAGCAGCCCTGTTCTGGAAATGGATGCCACCATCTTTCCCTGCAGGATGTACATGCCTACCTCATCATGCGTATGTCAGGGTGGGGAACAGATGGTGGGCTCTGGAGGATTACAGCTCCCTTAGAACAAAACCAGATTGGGCGTGGACATATCTGACTGAAATGTTTTAGTGCCATCTGCCAATGGAGAGGAGAAACCGACTGGTCTACCTTTGCCAGCCTTTTAAGGTTCCTTTTACCACCCCTCTTCAGCCTGCAGAGAGACTGTGCTTCCTTGTTTTTAATACGCTGCTACTACACGAGCACAGCTCCCATGCCATAACCCCATTGTATGTAATCCTAATCCTGCAGCTGGACGTTTCTGATCAGAAGTGACATTTTCAAATGGCAATTTCCACTCTAATACATGCCTGCAGATGAGGAATACGAATGGACTATTATGGTGCTCACGCCAGCTCAGCACAGAACATGAGAGCTGCTATACAAACCAATACCTGCACTGCTTAATAGTGGTATGTGTTTAAGGATCCCCAAAGGAGCAGCTATACATGGATCAGTCAGAGGTGTCTGGCAGTGTTATTATATTGGAATTTCACTGGTTGCATTTGCTAACTGAATGTGTATTCCAAGAACATGGATCTGTAAAGGCAATATACTTGGAGAAGAGTTACATTGTTATGTAAAGAAAAAACAATCATAGAGAATTTTGCACAGGAAAAAGGCCCCCCACATTTGAGGATGCAGTGAATTTGCAGAGAAATTGAGTATTTTGAGTATTGTTACCTCTGTAAATGAAACTATTCATCTAAATGGAAGTGTTCTGGTAAAACAGGCCTTAGAATTACTTAGATTTAGGGTGTTTTACGGCACTCTGTCAATGTCTACCCTTTAAATTTTTAGGTTTTAGACAAGATTCCACTTACATGTTCAGGACCACATATGCTAGAGCTAGTAAAGGAAACATGCATTGTCCCTGGCCCCAAAGGCACAATGGAGGCAGAAAGACTATGAAACATCAGCACTGGTCTGCAATACACAAGAAAAATCACCAGAATTGTGGTATCTACTTTGTGGAGAAGCCTGGTGAAACTGCTATGGGATTTTTAACACAACCCACACCATGGGTAGATGATAAGCAAAATTACTGTTCCCTTGTCTTCCTCTGACCGTGATGTAAGGCAATGGGAAGGTATCACCTTGGTATCACCATGGCATGTGCTGCCATGCACTGGGATGCTGGCATGGATCACGCTCCTTTGAACTTGGATGTCACCAATTCACCTACCAGAGCACTGTGGGTTTGCACTAATCCCAACACAGCATTGTTCTATCACAAGCCAGCCATAAATTAAATGAACTACATTATGTACATACAACATCTGTGCCTGTCTAGACATGACTTTACCTGATTGAAAGTGAGCTCTGGGATCAAATTCCACAAATGGCTGAATCTTTACATCTCACCATGTGTTAAGTGTGTCCAGATGGCAAGTGATACACCAGTATTAACAATCCACTTTCCCTTCCCTGAAGTGTCTTTATAGCACACTGCTGATATTTTTGTAAAGATAGAGGAGATTGAATATGCAAAATATTTTAAAATAATCCCTGTGAGAAAAATGGAGTGCTTTCCTGTGCTTTACATGCATACATACGCACATGGTGTATTTTGCAATGCTGCCAAGGTAGTCATTGTCCATTTGCAGAAGAAGAAAAATCAGAGATAAACAGAGGTATAATGGGAACATACTGATTTGACTGCTTTGTGTTGGCACCTACACTTAGTCAAAACTATTCTTTTACCAGCCTTCAGAAACAGAACCCAATCTTTTCAGCTAGATTTTGAGATGCTCTTCTCAGAAAAGTGGAGCACAATTGAAATTATTAGTCAAAAAAACCTCAAAGTTTGTCCATCCTTCAGCACAGATCTCTGTTCAACATGCAGGCAAGGAGAAATTATTGCCCCCACTGCATTTCCACTCAGTAGCCCAGGCAGCTCAGGTCAGTCTTTAAGGATCTTGTGATGGCTATTGAAACATCAACACAAATATATTTAGTAAAGGTGTTTCTGCAGCTGTGAAAGACTGGGAAAATCTGTAGAGTTCATTGACCTTTAAACTCACACATCTGCACAATGTGATGGAGTGGTCTAATGTTAACATGCTGGGCTGCATTATCAAAGATTACAAGGTCAAGATCTCCTTAGGGTTCTTTTCTTACTCTATCTCTTTATCCACATGCATTTTCTCATTTCAGCTTTTAGAAAAGAAGGGTACTTAGGAGGACAAGATGGCAGTTTTTTTACAAATAGTTAATTTAGGTTCTTAGCATTAGTGCTAAAAAAGCAAACCAACAAAATAAATAAGAAAATATTTGATACATGAGTACTTAGGGACTGCTTCACTTTTTCTAGCTTGTATAATATTTGTATAATAGATTAATCTGGTGAAAATTTAAAAGCACAATCTATACCCACTCATTTGATTATTTAGGGTGCGTGTAACCCTTGCTTTTCTATTTTGTAATCCTGCCCAGTTTTTCCCAGTGATTCCAACAAGGTAAAAAAGAAGCATAATATTCATAATACACTTATTATCCATAAAGTGGCAGCTGGCAATCCTTTATCCTCCAGCTATGCTTACAGGGGCAGAGGTGATTGTGGAAGAGCCACTGAATCCTGAGCTTCCTAGTGTTTGTTTTCTTACATCTTTTTGGGCAAAGTGCCCACAAGCCTATGCTGTGGTGGGTTCTTTGATCAAACAAGAAGAGTACAGTAAAGAGCCCAGGCAACCAACAATCTGCGGGAAAATATTCATCTAACAGCACTTGGCAGAGCAGCAAACATGGTGTGAATTGAGAGCCCACTCATTATATGACCAAAACAATAAGGAGAGCATTAGCAACTTGCTCCAGTGCCATAGGGCACAGCCATAGTCACACAGCCAGGCAGGCACATGCCATCTCTCCATCTAGAGCTAAATTTGCTGTCTGATCACATACTGTGTTACTGCTGCAGTAACCACTGACGCAACAACAATATTCAACAACCTTTTCTTTCATTTCCTCTTTTTTATGTCTACACCATTCCTGTTGTTCCCAACAAGACACAAGTTACCTCACTTTCTGTTCTAGGGGGTTCATCATGTCCAAGTGTTGCTCTTCCCTTTAGGATAACTCCTTGCTTGCCCTTGCAGGTGATTAGAGCACTTGTTCCCTTGATGCTACGTAATAGAGAGCACGATATCCCTAATCAATAGCTGTCATCAGGGAGCCTTTTGTACAATTCTGTTTGGAAAACATGTGTGGAACTTAACCTTAGATCTCAACAAGTAGGCATTGTTCTCAAGTTTTATTGATTGAAAAAATAATATAAAGTCACAAGAAAATACAAGTTGTAGGGTAAAGGGTGAGTTTTGTCAAAATCAGGCACTTGACAGGTTGAGTTTCCTAATCTGAACTTGGGTAGTGACATTCTGTTTTTATAAAATCCTCAGTAAGTGACATATTGCAAAAGGTGCTTCCCTCCACCCAGGACTCAGGTCTTGCCAATACCTTGCAATAAATATTGACCCATATTGACTGTATATTGACTGTATATTAATCTGATGTGGTTGATGCTTGGCTGCAGAAGGTAGAAGTGTGGCAATACCAATTTTTCCTTAGTGAAGATTTGACTCACCTTGGAGACTATATTACTTATTGCTCTACTTTCCTCTCACCTATCAAAACCCAAGGTAGGGAACAAGAAGACAGCAACCGTAAAGTCATATATTTACTTGTCATTTGTTTACTCAAATGCACCCAGCTCTCCTGTGCTGAATTTTTTTTTCTTCTTTCCATTATGCCTTCTTGCTAAGGAAAAATGACCATTCAGCCATTCAGAAAAAATGTGAGGTTAATTTCTGCATCTGCAGCACTTCTTAGCACTTTCTAAGCCTAACATCTTCATTTCTGGGAGTTGAAAGAAAATGCCCCAAAGATATTGCCTGGTAAAAAGGGATACAAATGTATTCTTTAATACATATACATATATATTCTTTAATACAATAATGAAAGAAAGTGTGCTTGTTAATTTTGTGTATCTTAATACAATAGGAAACACAAAACTTGTATATAATTCATCAAATACTAGGTATAACCTGTGACAAAATATAACCTATGATACGATTCTAAGATTCTATATTATTTGATATATGACTGAAAGAATTTCTATCCTTTCACTCCGGAGTATCCTGCTCTTTAGGCATGACGAGAAATCTAAATACGTGTCTGAGCCAGTTCCAGCATGATAGGCAAGAAGACCTTAATACCCACAGTTTAGCAGCTCTTTTCAAGCTTTTCAGATACATCATAAACAATGGGATTTCTGTAAACCACTGCTTGTTTGGGCTGAGGCCACAAGGCTCAGGAGGTTAATACGTTGGTTTTTTGTTTTATGTTGCAGACAACATTGCTGTGTTTGTGAAATGCTTCCTCTTATAGAGAGTCAAGATTCACAGAGAAATGGTTGCAGAAGTTTCTTGAGAATACAGGTCAGAAGTATTATATCAGCATTAACAATAACCTGAACAAGGAGAATGAATAGCAGTGTCTAAGTATCATTCATACCATTGTACCACAAATCATCATTTCAATCATTATTTTAATTATCTTGTAACAGCTCTGGGAAGAATCATTATTCATTAGTAACCACTAAAGAGGAAAGAAAAGTGAGGAAAAATAAAATTAGACTTGCATCATTTAAATGAAAAGTTCATGTCTAAGTATGAAACCAGAAAAAAACATTTAAAAAAATACACTTTGTTTTACGTATATGAAATATAGAACTGTATCACTTCCAAAGCAAAATATGCATGAAAGATTGAAAGATCAATGTGGAAGCTAAAATATCTGAACTAATTAAGAAAATAAACAATTTGGTCTTTTACTAAAAAAATGCATGTAATTAGAATTACAACAGGATAAAATATGCTTGGAGAAAATTGAAATACAACACCAGTATGAGTTCTGTACAGAAGATGAAAATTGGCTGTGAGGGAAAAGAGACCAGGTTTATTCTACAATCTTTCCTGTGAGGTGGGGGGATGACAAGTGTGCTTCATTGGCCTTGCTGCTTGTTTTCCTCTACTCTCTGGCACCCTGTCAAATCTGAAATGGCCTTAGAATTCAACCTTAGAATTCCTCATTCAGGATGGGGAAAGGAAATATGTGAAAGAGGATTAGTGTGATTAGAATCACTAGGATGATTTTTCCACAGGAAACGCTAAAATAAAGGTGTTTCTTCTATACTTCCAAATTATTCTCATTTTGCAAGACTAAAATTACTATCAAGTAGATGTTCCTACGTGTGTATAAGTGTGTAAATGTATTTTCATCGATACCAAAGATGTAAATTTTGATCTATGTCCTGTCTACCTTATTCCTTTCAATCCCAAAAGGAAAGCAAGTCATTTAATTACCAGGAAGGACAAACTGGGCTAGAATATAACATTTTACTTTTTCAGCCTCACACTTGACAAAGGTATTTCCAGCCCCTTGTGCTGCTGAAAAGCTGCCAAAGAGGGACAGTGAAGGGGGTGTTTTCTCTTCAAAACCACTAATTTAATTGAATAATTGATGGAGCACAAAGGACAGAGGACCAGCAGCTGACATGAACCTGCTTCCAGGTTCTGCGTGCTGACTTCCTAGAATCCTCCCGTGGTATTTTCAACTTGCATATTTTATAGACCTTTTTCTGCTCTATTGAGAAATAATAGGTCTACTTTTAAAAGGTTGGCCCTTGGCATGGAAAGAGGGATGGTGTATCACAATGACCATGGACATCTTTTCTAGGAGGATGGTTTGTCTGTGTGTTTTCATGCCATGGTGCAGAGGGCCAATATGACAAACAGCATTTTTTGTTCCAACAGTAAGATGGCTACCCTGTAGCAAAGTCAGTTTAAAGAAGATTTTTGTCACTGAACTGGAAAAGAAAAAGATAGGCTTGTCATTTTTCCTCATTTTTGTAGAGGAGGAGTATGTTAAAGATTTCAACAGTGATATTCTTAGACAATTTCAATTTCACATGAAAGCATGTTTCTGCCTCCTCTGCCTCTCCTGTACTATATTGAGAGGTCTTTGGTTGTGCCTACTGTTGTGAGGAAAATTAGCTCTTTCTCATTTCCACTTCAAAACACTCCCTGGCACGACCATCCTCTTCCCTACCTCAATGCATTCAGTTCAGAAAGTGCCTTATAGGAAGATTCTGGTAAAAGTATGAGTACACTGCATGACTTCAGGAAGGAATAAAACTGCATTTGTACATACTTGTATATATAAATTTACAAGCATGTATGTATATAAATATTTTGCATATATGTACATATACTCGTAAATTTGTATAAAGTGTGTGTGTATTCTACATACACATAAAATATGTAATATAACATACAAATCTCAATGCAATGTACAGACACCTCATCTAACTTTCAATTAACTTGGCAATCAGAAGCTTGAGTGCCTTATGTGCTCGCAGCCACATGCACACTTGTCCTTTCCAGCCAAAACAACAAAGATTTTAGATACAAATGTCTGTAAGAGTAATAAAGTTAAAATTAAGCAATTAGTAGTATCATCAAATTGAAGGATGGAAAGCTAAATATGCTGCATGTGCTTTGAAAACTCCCTTTCCTTTGCCATTAAGGACATGTCTGCTCTTTACCCAAATGTCAATGATTTGAGGCGATATGAGAAATTGTGCACAAGGTACTTCTGTGTGTTCAAGTGAATATTTCCTGCGTGGCAAATCCCAGTGGTCAGAAAACAAAGTGATTCCATGATTTATTAGCATTCAAACAAACTCTGCACAGATTCTCACACTCTTTTTACTGCCCTTAATATTCTACACAGAATAGCACATGGTTTTCAGTCTGCATACAAATATATTTATGTGCAAACCTTGCAAACTGTTCAGTTGTTCAAAGTGTGTATCTGTTTTTTACATGCCCAACTCTTAAATTTATTAAGTACAAATGATAAAAGACTAGCCCAATAACTGCAGAAATATGAGAGAAAACAAAGTCCTATGGAAATCTATTTCTGGAAATTAATTTTTATATGTCACTTTATATGTCTTTACATGGAAAAGTAAAACATGGATTAATTCAATTATTAATCTTTCTAATTTAAGCTTTGTAGAGCAGCACTGTTTGAAATCTTGCATTTCACTAACGTGCCAAATTCTATGAACTTCTAAATCTAAGAAATTCTTTTTGAGCAATAAGCATTAACAATTAATCCATCACGTTCCTGCCTTCAGGTGGAGAAATTGGGCTGGAACTCTAGTCAGGACTTCTAGTTTGCTTCCCAATGCCATGCTCTGTTTTTAAAGTTAACAAGCATAACTTTTAGAACTTCCTCTCTGACTCCATTTTCAACAGGTTCTTTCCACTATAGAGGAAATCAAATCTCTCAGTTATTCTGACAGTGAAATTCCTACAACGAATTTCCTTCTGAACTGTCCCTTTCAAGCAATGAACCCCAAAACTGTCTACCAGTCTTCAACATTTTCCACTTTATGTCTGTTAATATCTGCACGGAAAAGAAATTCCCAGTGCAGAGTGGACCTCTAAGTCATTTCTGGTTTTCCACAGCTTGAATAATCCAAGTATTTTAATTTGTGACTAATTACTATGTACGATTGTAAAGACTGTGCATAAATAAGGCAGGAGAGATGACTTGCTGAAATCTTGCTGAAATCATTCTGAATTGTCTTGAGAAAAACTTTTCATTGCTTTACCTGTTTGACTAATAGTGTCTGGCAGGGCTGCATAATGTATGCTCATTTGGGGAAGTTTGAGTGTTTTGGAGAGGAATAATTTGGATAATCGTACTGCAGAAACATTGGATTCCAAAGGGGGGAGGGTGGTGGGATGTGCAGTGTGAGTGCTTTTGCTTTCACCTCTATGCTCAGTATATTTCTCAAGCACATAATTAACTCTGTTTCTCAGACAATTAAGTTCCATTAAACTTTTTCTTTTACACCATTCTGTTATCATTTAGTTTTAAATAGTTCCTTAAATCCTTAGGAGGGGCAGAGACTTTGTAGGTATCACGGATTTGAGCTGAGTCTAGCTAGTCAACCAAAGCTTTGTGTCTTTTTTGATGGGAAAAGTACAGATCTATTCCAGAAGAGATGGTATAGGATAATTATCATGTGGGCCAGAGTGGAATGTAAGGTTTGATTTCATCACTGTATATATACCGTATAAGAGATTTTTTAAGGGAAACTATATTACTGCATTCAGCATAGATAAATGCAAATACCAAAGCTGGTACATAGAAAATGTTAAGGATGTGCCTCAAAAGGCACTTGATAATGCAGAAGAATAAATATTATATATTGTTACTAACAATTTTCATGTGAAGCCATGAAGCAAAGGGAAAATGACAATGTAAACTAGTTTCTCAGTATTATCAGTATGATGAGAAGTCCCTTTCTTTTAGATCATTTTATTTCTATTTGCTTTTGGCTTTCATCAAGACCACTCATCTGTGAATCAAGTGAATGGTTTCTACAGATATTTATTGATTTAGATGGAGACACGGTTATCAGAAAACTCCAGGCCAAAAAAATGAAAAGCCCCTGCAGAGAAGATACTGTGTAAATGTTTCCCAGGATGACTTTAACCCTGTAGGCCAACGGCCTTTGTCACACTCACAGGAAGGGATAATCACGGGACACCCAGAACAAGGACTTGTCCAAGGCAGGCTGTGCCTCAGACCAGAGCCAAGAGAGCAGAGGCTGCTACCTGCAGATGACAACCTCAGGAATACACGTTTGTACCTCAGAAAGCAAAGAGCACACAGAGGGACTCCCCAAACCCTTCACTAAGGGGCATTAGGAACCCGTCCAAACTCCGCCTCTGAACACACTGTGGGGATTGACCGGTCAGGGTGGCTGGGAGTGAGCACAGGAGTCAATGGGTGCATGTGTTGGCTGAAAACACTTTCTGCTATTAATTATAACTGCTTGATTCCATTAGTTCTAATAGCTCTATCTTCTCCCAGCTTGATCCGTTATTAAGAAGTGATCAATTACGTGTTCATGAACTGACTGCAGAATTTCAGGAAGCTGTTCATAATTTAAGACAAATAACTGATTATGATAAAAATAATGAAAGAATGTAAAGAACAGCATTTGTCCATCTAGATGTTCACATATGGACAAGGGAAAAGGAGCTTGCTTTAACTTCCTTGGAAATACCTGGAATTCCTAAAATTTAGACCAATTTGAGAAGAAAATTATGTAATTTAGGTTTTTGACAAAATGGAAGCTACCTATTTAAGCCTTGCTTGGGCTAGTAATAGAAGTTTGTGTGCTGGAAACCTTCTTTGAAATAAACCTGAAACAAGTTAGCTGGCAGGTAGGTTTGTGCTGCAAGGGATTCTGACAGCCTGTCAAAGTTCCACTTTTCTCACATTCAATCAACCTCTCTCTTCTAAAGAAAGCAGAAAATATGTCAAGATGACAGCTGCCGAAGCATAGCGGGAGCAGCAGCCAGCTAGCTGCTAGCCTATTACCTTAGGAAAGAAATCATGGAAAACTTGTGTAAATGGCACACACTGAATAGGGTTATAATTTGCCTGGTCAAATAGTGGCTCAATTAAAGGCTTATTAACCCTTCAGCTACTAATGTCTCCACACTTACTCTTTTTATTTATTCTGAGGTTTTGGCTCATATAGCAGGAACAAACTGATTTACAACGGGAGTATTTTGATGCTTCTAATGGCTTTCCAAAATTAATTTGCCACAACATTGAGTAGAATTGATTTGAAAGCAAATCCAGCAGAGACAATAATATAATTATATGTGATTTTAAACTACGCACTTAGCTGGGTCAATATAATCTTGATGATCTTAAAAAAATGGAAAAAGTTATACATGTTTTATGTCTGAGATCTAAGTTACTGCTACTGCTTCTCTTTTGCAGAATATTGTATATGCAGAGGACATCAGGCTCTCGCTTAACCTGCTAAGATTATATTGGGACATCCAGTTCAGATCTCTGTCTCATTTCCTTCAGTTTAGTGCTGGTTATGCCAGCAGTACGTTCCTTTGGTAACAGCAGGAACCTGGTCTTAGGCTGGAAGGCTTAAATGCATGTTCTGCCAATATTTCTCTGATAACTGTCTTTATACCTCAGCTAAACCTGACTGGAATCTCAGGACAAAAAAAGGCAATGCTGACTGCATGGCTCAATTTCAAAAGTCTTCTGCAAACAACAGAGCTCCTCATGCTTCTCACAGAAAGGTCATAAGAGCCTTTCTCTCAGAAAGTCTTAAGCAACATAAATACACAAGTGGTTCCTGACAGTAAAGGTGTGTGTGCACAGAAAGTGTGAGACAGGCACCTGGCACATGAACTGAGAGCTCCCAAAGATAGAGTTGCAGGGTAGGTTTGTCCTAACATCTTTTAACTACAGATTTCGCCCTTGACATCTTGTATTTAGAAGTTTAAAAATTAAATGGTATTAGGCTTTTGTTATGAATGTGGCAAGATTTAGATGGACTACATACAAACACTGTAAAATAATATATCTGAAAAGCAGCAAAGTATTAATGAGAAATATTTGTCAGAGCTGGAAACAACACATCCCATCTTCCCATTGTGTGAAAATAACAATGGTATATGTTATTTTCAACCTCTTCTTTACTAGCTTTTAGTGTTTCTAATTGCACACCTTCTAATGCAAGTGAAACCGTGGAAATCATCTCACACAAACCCCAACTGCTCCAGTTTGGATGTCCTAATCTTTGCATAACAGATCCTGGCTTAACTTTCAAAGTGCAAAATGAAGTAAATCTCCTTTTAAAACCTGTAGTCATTCACTTGGCCACTATGGTTGAGAAACAGTAACAGCCCTCAAGGTGGGATGGGGAATCTCTCATCTGCTGAACTGAGCTACTCAATAAGGCTCTGGAAGCAAATTCCCTCCAAGTAATCTCTAAAGGAGAGCTTTCCAGCTGTGGAGCATCTTTGCTTGTGTTATATGAGCACCCTAATTACTCCACAAAGAACATTATGTTCTCATACCCAATATTTGAGAAAAATTATAGTGATACTGCGGTGATAAAAATGGGAATGAGCAACAAACTCAAGAAAATCAGCTTCAACAAGCTTTTGTTGATGTAGCTAACTGTGCAGTCTTCATCATCGCCTTGACTATCACACACTTCAGAGTGAACAAAAAGCTGGTCTCCCTGTATATTCCTGCAAACAGCCCCCACATAACCCTTAAACCTGCTTTCTTTACAACTTCCATCTGTCTTGTCATTTGTCTTTGATTGGGAAAGCAGCAACAACTTTGAACTGGGATGACCCATCCTTCATTTTGTCTCATTTGTTTCATTAAGAATGCTTGACATTCTTAAATTCCAACATCAAAATAATAGAAAAGAAATCACAAACTAAAGGACTACAGTTTTGTTCTTCAGTTTTAGGAAGCAACCTTCTCAAAGAACTTGAAGTTGCTTGGTGACATTGCAAAAAAAATATCCCCAAACCCCAAGCAAAATCCTGAACTAAACCTCCCTCATAATTAAGGCTTCTGCAGAGTCATAGCAGACATGGAGGATTCATCTGCAAGAGCTCAGCACTGCTCATTAATTCCAATTCTCAGGCTGTTAAATACAGCTCATCTCAGTGTAGGATTGTAAATTTAGGCAGGAAGAGAAACCCAGATTCCTGTTCTTTATATTTACTCATATTTTTATTTATTTTTAACACACTTCCCCATATAGACAATAACTGCTGAGCTATTTCAATTCTCTCTGACTCAATCCCTGTGTCAATCATGAGTCAAGCATTTCACTCACAAAAGTCTTCACCTGGCATTAATTCCTGATGTGGTGAAAACAGATCAAGGGGATTTTGTAAATAGTTATTTACCACAGCCTGCAATTAACACATCTCTTATTAAATCCTGATCATTCTCCTTCTTTTCAAAATTAATGATCTGGATAGAGCCTCACTGACCTGCCTGGAGACTGAAGATGTCAATATACAAGTAAAGTAGTTGAAGAACAGCAACCAAACAGTGTTTACGCCTTTGTGAAGTCCCTTTCCCGAATCATACTTTGCAATAACATACCCTAAAGCCATTTATTGGGGGAGAGGAAGATGGGGAGAAAAATGAGAGCATTGCTAAGTAATCAGAAGGTATCAAAAGAGAGAAAAGTATTTGTTTAGGATGTATAAGCTGGGTGCATGCACGAGAAAATGAATCTGATCATGCATGTGACAAGATCAGCCTCTAATTATGTTACAGGAAATTATTTCCTCCTAGTCTGCAAGGGACTTGGGAATATGACTTCTGCTGCAGGCTCTCAATGACACTTGGTGCCCTCAGGTGAGAATATCAAAATGAGAGGCATGATTCTTTCATTTATCTTAAGAACATATCAATATATGGTTCTTAAACTCCCTAAAACACATCCGTGCTCTGTCAGCCGCATTTTTAATTCCCAGTCTAAGGCTGTAGAGCTCCAGCTTGATGCACACAGCTGGATTATAAAGCAGTCTGTCTCACTGGATGTTGGAAGTGACATGCTCTCCGCCTAAGGGATTAACCAAAAGGGAAAGGTGATCTGAATATCCTGGGCTAACAGGGTTCTATCGACTCAGTGAATCTCAGAATCGCTCATGCAGTAAAACAGGAATTCTATCCAGCAAAAAACCGAGATCAAGATCTCTCAAGGGACCATGGAAAGTCCTGTCTCTTGTTTGAGCATAAATAACATGATAATCATCACATCCTCCTATAACTGCCTCTACTATGACTGATTTCAGAAAAAAAGCAAAAGATATGCAATTATTGATGTACAGATTTACACCTTACAATATGTGGGCACTAATTAGATTCAGTTTTATATTGAGAGGTTCTGATCTAGAAAAAAAATCTATTTTGGTTGCCATGTTAAAAATAGTGACTGAAACTTTCACAATTTTTCTGCAGCAAACACTTAAATCAATCTTAAAAAGAGGCATTATTTGAAAAATGGAATTGGAAAATTTTGAATAAATATCTTAAATTAAAAATGTTTAACTGAAAATTAATGATACAGTATACACACTGAAAGATGTTACTCCTCTTTGCCAAAGTCTGATTTTTAAATAAATCATATTTTTAATCCACCATGTTGTGAGACTGAATGAAATATTTCTCCAAATGCAAAATGCTTGATCAGTTCAATCTAAACATGCAAAATATTTACAACAATTATATTCAAGGACTTCCATATAAATATACTTGAATATTTCAATATATTTGTCTTGAAATTGGATTTAATTTAGTGATTTTCCAAAATTGTCAATGTTTTTTTCCGAAAGAATGATGCAAAAATAATGCACAGAATTGCTATTTGTTCCACTTTTTCTTTCCTGTAAAAGATCTATACTTCTGTATTTCCTGATGAAAATGAACTATTTCACAAACAAATTTAACTGACTTATTTCCATGAAGTGTTTTCAACAATGCTCAGCAGAGCACCATAATCTGTGTAATATGTTGTGCACTGTAACTACAGACCTGCAGTCAGTGGGACACTTAGAAACCTCACACCAAGAAACTCTTGAAATGTTCATCCACTGCTGAATTTAATTTGCACCTCAAAAAATGGACCAAAATATAATGACATAAATATTTTTTGAAGATATAAAAATTACTATGTTCTGTATGGAACAGCACATTAAACAACCCCTATGACTTGTTAAGGAAAAAAAAATCTTCTCTTGCCTCTCTGATACACATCAGAGATTTGATGGGATGGTGCCAAGATTTCCTCCTGTGTGTGACTGTCAATTTACTAGCTACTGCTTAAGAAAATATATTTTGGTTCATAAGATGATTGGATCTAAGCTTTAATTTGAAAAAACCCTAATTTTCTTATGCTGCTATATTTCCTTTCTGTGAATTAGTGCAGCTTTAATTTTATCAGTATCATGACAGAGGATCTGTGGGGAAACTCTTCTTACACCAACAGAAAACCAATCCCATTTGAGAGAGAAAGAAAATCTATTAACAGACATCTAGTGCTTTCACAGGATTGATTCTTTTATAGAATGCTGACACTTCTGGATGACCTGGCAGCAACAAAATCAAGGTGGTCTGTGCTATTTGACAGTTAGACAATCATTTATTCACACTGGCCTGGTAAGTTTTTTTGAACTCCTACAGAAAGGAGGACTTCAATTAAGAGTGAAGAGTAAGTTGTCCCTGATGCTATTAAATTCAGAATAAAAGCGGGCTGCCCATCTCTCCTGTAATCTCATGTCTTAAAAATATAACTCACAGCCCTCTTCCTACCGAAAGCCACCCATCATGCATTCCCCCAAAACTTTCTCCACACTCCCGAACGACTGGATCCGACCCCCTTCAGCTGAGTTCTTAAGCCACCCCTGCAGGCACATAGAAGGGCAATAGAGAGAAGAAAACCAAAAGAAAATACTTTATTTCTCACAAGGAAATGTGTTCAGTGAAGGGTCGTGGGAAACATTCAGATTAGTACTTTGTTTGAAGAGATAGGGAGTGGAGAAGTCCTGTCTTACATCCCTTCTCTCCACCCATTCCATCCGCCTCTGCGTTATGAAGGACACAAATGGTGAGTCCCCCCCAGTGCAAATGGGTGACATTTGAAAGCCTTGTTCTTGTTACCTAGAATGCACATTCTGTCATTGTAACAATTATTGCAGTTCATTCAGACTGCTCTGCGCTGGCTTCAGCTCTGTGCTCATCACTGGCTGTTGAGGTGGGCCGTGTGACACTGCCACTGCTGCAATATTAGCACATGAAAATGGCTTTTTGGCAAACAAGTAAATCAGAGACAAAGCATGCTATGCACAGACTGTAATTATGGCTCTATACTTTTTCATCATGGAGTGAAAAAATTTAGAACAGTATTTACTCTTGTAATTAAACTGATTCCCCCAAGAACTACAATGAACTTTGGGAAGTGATAAATAAATGCAGCAGCAAGCTGTTCCTTTGAGATTTACACTCTGATGATAAGATCTCCTGAGTTCCTGGAGAGAGAAGAAGAAGGTAGGTTCATAATTTATCTTCTTCAGGCCTGGTCCAAAACCTATTAGAGTCATTAGAAGTGTTTAAATTGATTTCGCCCAAAGTTCATTCCAAAGTAATTTTATTCTTGAAATACAAGTTTTAATTTTCTAATGCTAAAATTAAAACAGAAATTGCTTATCAATTCCCTTTGAAATAAAGGGTTTAATACTTTCTTTAGATAAAAATGATTGCTATATTTTCATCCACATTTTCTGTAGAGAAACAAAAATATTTTCTGATCAACTACAAACATGTTGTTTACACATCTACACAACCAGCAACAAGGAATAGTTAAGAGAATTTGAAGTGTATGTAACTAGATAAAAACAGCATTTATTTGGGGTTTTTTTAAACTTCACATTTGAACAAAAGGGCAACAGATCTCCTCCCTGAATGCTTATTTAAATGTCTATTTCATATATTATATATGCATATATGCATATCACCACATAACTCTTAATTAAATTAAGCAGGTGAAGGAGGTGCACAGGATGGCTCCTGGCCTGGTATTTCCTAGACCTGGTACATACAGGTGTGGTTTATTTAAACTACTATCCCAATGACTTGTGATTCTTCCCATAATACTTTTGTTTCCTTGCACCAGTTTAGAGACAATGAAAAACTCACTATATATGGGAACAATGATATTTATACAGAACACTGTTAATATGGAAAAGGGAAAAAACAATGGCTTGTCTTGAGGATGGGAAAATAATAGATGGGTGCAAATGCACAAAACCTGGTATTTCCTATTTTCTTGCTCAAATTGCAGATTGAATAAAAGCACTTCCTGAAATAGCCTTCACTACTATGTATTCCCTAAACGGACATACAAAAAATTAAGCTCTTGTTCCTTATTTCAGGTAACTTCTGAATTCAGATACTTATATTTGAATCTCCATAGTGTGGGGTTTTTTTGCCAGCAAACATATTCCTATCATTTGATATTACAGGCGAATCAGTGATATCATTTCTCAAGTTGATCCTCAGAGTACAACAAAATGGGGTAATATGAAGACAAAACCTGCAAAGAAACTAAACATTTGATGGAGTAAGGCACATAAACTCACACCTAATTACTCTTTAAAAACTAGACAGTTACCTTTACTACAGTGATTAGCAGTTACTGTCTCATTCAATCCCCCTGGAATGAACGGACTAGTTGGACAAGTCAGTGATTAATAAGGGAGTAACACATTAGCTTTTTAAAGACACGATGTGAACAGAATCACACTTTCCAATCTTATGGAGTATATTTTTCAGATGAAAGGACAGGTTTCTGTGATCAAGGTTTGAAATTCTAATGAACTGACTTGCATTTTTTACAATAACAATAATAACAGAGGGGATTAATTAATCAGCTTTTACAGTCCTACCTAAATCTTTATTTTCTTTCAAATCTCAATGCAGCAATTTTAATAGAGCAGAAATAAGTACTTCATGATTTGATCTTAAGTATATTAGTTTTGTTCATTCTGAGGCACCTCACATTTCCCCTAGGGATGTATGCTGTCATTTTATTTAGTTATTCTTCCTACATTCTCTTTAAAAGAAAAAGAACATCTTTGACAAAAGTCTCTGGCAACAAACTCAAGGCACCTCACAAAGTTTCCTTCTATCTTGTTGGTGAATATAATAAATAAGATACCCTCTTGTTGTGTAAATTACAGCTACTGGAACAAAACCAGAAAATTGATATGAGAAAAAACGTGTTGCTGCTGTTGGCAGCTTGTACCTGACATAAAATCTCAAAATGAAGAAAGAAACCCCCCAAACCACTGTGGACACTGCTTGCTGTGTCTTGTAAAGGTTCTTGTTATTGACTCAAGTTGGTCTTACGTAGAAAGGTTTTATTTCTGTGGAGACTCAACATCTTATGAGCAATATAATGCAAAGAGTCAATGAAGTCAACATCTCTTCTCACTAGCCCTTCATCTTTTTATCAGAGTATCTGGTTCTAATTTTAAGAACATTGAATCAATATGTTCTAAACAATAAAGGTAATAAAAAGATACTATTAACCCAGAACAGAATTTGGACTCTATCTGACATTAACCCATGGGAAAAAACCCCTGTTAATCCTTTCTGTGAATCTTTTTATGCAGTTTTTTTAATCTATGATGGTCAAAAGAATGGATCACATCAGGGTGACTGATTATCTGGTGGCATGATGACACAATAAAATATAACTTTTTCTCCTTGAAACAATGCATCTGCATTTAATACAAAGAAATAACAGCATAAAATTTAAGGAAGGATTAGTATGCAAGTGGTGAGTATGGTAGCCTACCACAGTTATCATTTAAGCAGGTGCCAGAAGAAGGAAATATTGATCAGCACAAATCAAAAGAAACTGAAGAGTTTGCAAATCACATGCAGCTCAATTGCATGGACAACTTGACAGCCTGAGACAGTTGAGGGAAGGAGAGAAGCCTGGGAGGCACAAAACCTGAGGGCTGGCATCTACAGAGGTGTCTGAGGGGACCCACTCTGGCAGCAGTGACTGAAGGAGCAGATATATATTCAACAAGTGTTCATATAGCTTTGGCTCCAATGAGTTTGTGGCTAACACCAACACAATAGTTTATGCTTCCATTTAGAAGGGTAGAACATATACTACTGGCTATTTTTGAGTATTGAAGATGAAAACCCTCCAGAATAAGCAAGTAATGTTTAAAAGGCCACTCTTAAAGCTCCAGCATGCTTTGGAGCTTTAGGAAGGCAGATAAATGTCTTTGATAGCCTTTAAAATGGAGGGTAATTAAAAGAGACACTGAACTTGTAACACTTAAGAATAGAAAATAGGTCTCCTGACCACATAAGAACTATTACTACTTTCCAGCAAGGATAAACTGTTAAAGTACTCCTCATATCTTTTGTTTACTCTGGCTGATTCTCAAAACAGCCTCATTTCCAAGATGCATTTCTGCAATTGCTTTCAGAACACTCATTTTCTATACACAGGAGGCAACACCTCTGTCTCTTCCTGCCCTGTACAATAAATAAAGGATCTCCAGTTGTTCTCAAGGTGGTTATGTGCTGTGTAACAGAAAACAGAAAGTCTGTAAAAGGGTGTGCCTGATAGATGATGGCTAGTCACTTTTTGTTTTTATCCTGTCATATTCTTTTCACAGCTTTTTACCAAGAATGCAGCCCATGTCTCATTCATCAATATGCCAACGACACTATTACAAAGTACTTACGCTGACATTAATAATGTACATAAATATAATGCTTTCGATTCCAAAGTGCTCTAAAATACTCCTCTAAATACAGCCCCAATCTTTAAATGAATCCAGCTCCCATAGACAGCCCTCTTCAAACAAATGGTGACAACAGTGAGAGCTTGTACCAGGGCTAATTGCAGAGGCTGAGAACGGCAAACGAATATGATAATCCTACTTGAGTGACCTGACAGGAGAAAGCTCTGGCCCCTCAGAGACCAGAAACGAAGACCTATCGCTCATAAATATTATCAGGTCAACTTTCAAACAAGTCATCAAACATATTCACACATAAACTGTGAGACAAATGCTTTACCTTAACATACAATGTCCTTGTACACTCAAATGACAATAGCCACACTGCAGCACATCAGAGCATCTGTTACTTCTCTGAGATACTCTTATTTTCTCATCAAGGCCTGGAATGTTATGGCTATAATGTCTATGACAATCTTTGGCAGTACATGCTGATTTTCTTTTTTATCTGTTATTGTACATACACCATGGTATGAGTAAGGTTAAATGAAACAGGACAAAATAAGACAGACTGAAAACTGCAGGAAGTCAGCTGTTTTTTTATTTTGAAATTTCAATACATATTTTCACATCCATAAACCTTTTCACTTATATGTGCAACAGCCAAAAAAATAATACCACACAAAGAGTCAGAGTTTGCATCTGAACCAACCAACTTATAGAACTTACAAGTAAGTCACTTCTCTTGTGAGATTTTCCTCCTAATACCTAAAATGTAACTGCACAAAGATTTTCACAAAAATAAGAACTGTAAGTATATGTAGCATTGTATAAAAAATGGCTGTCCTTATAGAAAGACCCAACCAAATAAAGAGTTTGGAAATTGTACGGTCAGTTGCCATTTCATCATTTAATTGAATTAATGTAAAAGTATGAAGTGATGACGAAGATAAATCCCCACTGTGTGAGGGGGAAAATGAGCCAATGGAAGTGGTAAAATGGACAGTCTGAATTCAAAGGTTAATGACAATGGAGAAGTTTCTGTCACAAAAAAATTTGGGGCACAAACTTTGCAGAGTAGTATAATGAGGGAAATCTGAATCAGACTTTTCTTTATCTCAAGGCAAAAAGTCCCTTTCGGAAGTACATTCACATTTCCATAGGCTGGTCATTCAAGTGGACAGAATAGGCACAAATCAATTATTTATTGTAGAAGCTTAGTCCTCCAAAGGGAGGATTGTATTACTCTATCTTTGTTTTGTTTAAACAGGACAGTGGAAAAGATTCACCACATTTATTGAGAGTTTGTTGGAAGGCATAAAAATGACAAACTGTGAAAAGGGCATATTTTTTCATTAATAATGAAGCTGGAGTCCATAATCCAGAGTTTTGAGCCTTTAATTTACAATTTAACTGGCAGCTCAAACATTCGGATAAGACAGCAACTGAAATAACATTTTATCTAAAGGCTTATCTCTTCCATCAGAAAGGGTATGAGGAATTAATTCTAAGTTTATCCTGTGAGATCACAGAGGGTAAAGCTAGAGAGATATGCTGGATTAATCCTCCAATATCTTAAAAGCAAAATTCATTGGAGAGGCCAATAGACAAGGGGGAAAAAACCCGCAAATACTAAATTTAACAAAGGTTACTTGAATTTTAAATGTTTTGAACTGATTTTTATTCCCTCAAACTTTTAGTTTTTGATTGCCAGTAGAGGTATAAAGTAATGAATGTCTCAAATAAAATATTTTTTTTCTGTTGTACAGTTAAAAATTTAGCAGGTGCTCTTAATTTCTCTCAACTCCTATGTGAGAATGAAAGATGTAAATCAGGTCCCCTGTCACAGCAGCACTCAAGCAAGTCCCTGTGTACCCTGATCCAGGTGGATTAGGCCTCCTTTGAGGGAGGGTTGGACAAGATGAACTCCTGAAGCCATTTCAAACCT
Source organism: Pitta sordida (assembly GCA_013390025.1). NCBI lineage: Eukaryota > Metazoa > Chordata > Aves > Passeriformes > Pittidae > Pitta > Pitta sordida. The sequence continues at coordinate 85,196 of WEKX01009941.1, read as the reverse complement.
AAATTATTCTATGATTTTAATTGCTTATCCTATTTCTCAGCTTAAGTATATTTATTGCTCTTTTACTTCTTATTAAAATTAAATTAAATCTATATTTCTTTCACTCTGAAATAAACTAAAGCTCCTACAGGAAGGGTTAGGAAGTTCTGTTTATTGCTCTATCCATACTGTAGTCAACAGAACAAATCAAAGCTGAGGTGTCACTTAATGCTTAATTAGAATGAATTCCAAAATCAAAGGTAGATTTTGTTGTGGAGTCAAGACTAGTGTGTTTTTTGAGTTTAGACAACAGTTTTCCCTATGTACCTTGTTTAAAAGATATTTGTTCAACATGGATTTCTCCATCTTTATTTCACCAATAATTAGTTACTATTGTGAAATTTTACTGTTCTATCCCTGTTAAAAAAACAAGTATACACTCCTCTTCAAACCTGAGGGTGAAAAAAGCTCTTGCATGTCTCATAACCACCACTTCTCTGCTTCTAAATCCTAGCAATCCTCCCAGCTATGTGTTCCGTTTCACATGCTTTTTAGACAGACTTTATTTAAAAGTTGATAAAAATAAACAAAACCTATTTTGCAAACAGACCAGCTAATATTTACTTGGGGAAGAAATAATGTAAAACTCCCACATTTCTGTCTGTGGAAGTTCTCTGATCACCCACATAAAAAAGCTTTGAATGAACAATTTCGGATTCTAGAACCAGCTGAACCATGTTAACACTCAATGCATGAAAGAGCCACAAAGATTAATTCAGCTTGTTCCACAGTGGAGAAAATTAGCCCAAATTTAAGTCTTTGGTAATCCAGAGAAGCAAGTTTCTGCTCACAAGCTTCCTTATTAATTTGGCATTTAGCAGAATAGACAGCTCTATAAGCATGATTGTTTAAGATGCAGCATCTTGAGATTTTTCAGAGATCAGGTAAATTGATGAGACACTTTGGAGTCCTTTGATTAGTTTTCTTGGCTTGTGTATTAAAGGCTTGATATCACAAAGTCTTACACTGTCTTTCATTGGTAGAAAAAAATCTTGGTGGAAACCCTGTGCTGCTACTCAAACAGGCAACTCTGCTTTTTGCAAAGTCAGTACATTTTACTTTTCAGGATCTGCTGATACATTGAGTTTTTATCAATAACAAAAGTTTAATCAACAGACTGGAAATTAAAAAGATGCTTTGGCTTCTTTTTTTTTCCCCTCTGCCCAAACATCTTTTCTGTATTAAGCACATAAAATGGAAAGACTGAGCAGTTCAGCCATTTCCACACTAATCCATTCAACACTGATTAATGCAGGTGTTTTGGAAACTGATAAACTGAGAAGATTCACAGCATTCACTCGCTTTCACACTTCTCCTTTTAGCCCTGAAAGTGTCTATGAGCACATAACTGGTTTATGAAAAACAAAATACTATAAGAAAATTGGCCACTTAAGTCAGAAGGTTAATTTCAACGCCTAACTTAATGGCAATATTTCTCTACTAATTAAAAAACGCTTTACAAGAAATACTTACATACCAATTCATAATTTTTGGGCAGATTACTCTGGACCAAGTACAATGCCTCAGAGTTATTCAGATGTGAAATGAAAATTCAGGCAGCCTAGAAAATGCCCATTTTATCTGTACTACAGTTTGCTTCAGCCTGTTGCCTTTTGTCCCTCTTGTTTTGAGACAAATAGCAAGAAACATCTTTTATAGTCAGAGGAAATACTGGGGTTTGGGGGACATTTGTACTGGGTCACAGGCGATTACAGACACTTTTTGTAAATTCATGCAACTTTTTGCATATTTAATGCCTTGATTTTCTGATAAAGCAGTGTGATATTGAAGTGCTCAGTGTATCAGTAAGGCAGGCCAGGAGTCCACACCGTGCATTTCTTCAGTCCGAATTATGTAACAACTTAGACTATAAAAGGATTAGAGGATTATTTCAAAACCACACGAAGATCGAAACACTGCACTGTGGCAGAGTTAATGCTTACACACAAATAGCTGGGCTTATAGGCACCCCAGAAGAGAGGCACAATTAAAACACTGTGAGGGGTTGAAAACTCCAGCTAAGCCTGGCAACAGACACATCCCCTCCTTCTGAGACCATCCCCACCACAGCAGCACTGTGAGAAAAAAAATTGTCATAGCACTGGTTTTATGTGATTTAGAAAGTCTGGTGACAACTATCTGAGTAGTCACCCACTGCAGGCAGGGGAGCACGGGCACTGTACAGTGAGGTGATACACAGACAGGTGGACATAGTCAGGTTGCTATAGCTGGTATGGTCACCTGAATACAGGTGACTGAAGGAGCTTTACCTCCACACTAGATCTTGGCATCAAGAAACTTGATCCTGTACTCCTTTCCCACACACCACTAACAGGAAAAAAAATTCTATTAATATAAATGTGATATAAAGGTGGAATAGCTCCAAGTAACAAATAACAAAGAAGACATTGTTATTAACAATAAAAATGGATATTTACCCAGGCCAAAGCACGTGACTGCCAACTTATTTCCTCTGTCTGTCTTAGTTTTTACATCTCTTGACTTATTTTCCTTAGCATGATGGTGTTGCTTTTGGTTTGTTTTTAGATTAAAATGAACAATCAGTGTGACAGGGTCTCACTAAGAGAAAGGCTACTGCCTGAACACAACCCACACTGCTGGCTGGACAATCTGCAACAGGCAGTTTGAACCAGACACAGTCCTTGACACTTCTCCCCTTCCTGTAGGGTTTAGACACCTGAAAGGCACTCTGTGTATCAGGCAGATAAATGTTGGATGATTAAACTCTTATAACATGGCAATTCTACACATGTGTAACGTACCACACGTGCAGGAGACAAGTGATATGAAAACCTTGATGCCATGGTACCACATACTGTGCTACCAATTTCATACCCTGCAATCCTCTTCCTTCTTTGCCCAGTGCTCACTCTGCTAAGCCTCTACCTCTGCCCTGTCCCTGTCTGCACTCAGCAGAGCTCAGCCGTGTTCCCTGAGCACGAGGAAAAGGAGGGAGATGGGGTCTGCTCTCATTTCCTGCCCCCTGTTGCTGGTTCCTTCCCTTTTCCCTACAGAACACAGCAGAAGAGTGTGGTCAGTCTAGATCTGTAGAGAGTGAAAATCTGTTGTTCCTAGCAAGGGAACATTGGAAATGTGCTTTTTTTTTTTTTCCTTCTCAGTAGAGGAGGAGATGAAAAAGTTTTCCATTCTCATTTTGAACTGCAGCTTCTGTTGTTAAGCCCATTAATCTTGATCTACAGCAAAATCAAAGTGAAAGGACACTTCATTAGCGGCCCCTGTTCTTGATATCTACTAACCCCTTGTCCAGGAAGTTCTACAGTATCACAGCACTTGGTGGGGAACAGATTTTTTTATTCAGTATCAGATAGTTGCATTAAAAGATGCTGCTCGTTACTGATAATAGAGAAGGGCAAATCCTAAGAGACAGGAAACAAATGAACACAACCCAAATACAAAAAACTCCTCAAAACTCCCCACATCATTAATTCTGCTGGCCAAGAGACAACCTCTCTTCTGTTTCTTTTCAAAAGGAAGTGTTGGAGCGTTGGCACAAACTCCAAAGGTGTCTGTGCCGAGATGTGACACCATCAACAAATGAGTCCAACCTTGCCTCTGGGGAGGTTGACAGCAAAATTCCTGTTTGTCTCCAGTGAATCAAATTCATTACTGGTATCAGCTCATTAATATGCTGACTGCAGCTGGCTGAAAAAAAAGAATAGCCATGTGGAGTGAAAGGAGAAAGTGAGATGGATCAGGTGGTGCTGGATCAAGAGAGCGATGTAAAATACTGTAACTTGAAAGTATCAAAATAGGTGCACCCTTACTCTCATAAGATTGCACCCTCATTATTGAAAACAATATTTAAATCCATGTATGAGTAGAAAAGGCAGGATTACACTCTGTGACATGGAACTAATATTATCTTTTGGGCTTTTCCCTTTAAAAAAATTAAGTTGACAGCTTCAGTGTCCCTTTTGCCAAAATTTATGACACAATTTGCTGAATTATATAAAGCCCTAGAAAGAAATGACACATGTGGGATGACTTTTTATTTGAAATTGTGCTTCTTATTCCAAGGTTCATCAAGCTGTTTCATATTTATTCCTCTGATTAATGATATGTCAGAATTCTAATTCTAGCGCCAATTTATTGCTTGTTGGCAATTGGAGAATGAAATAGCTATGTAGGCAACATGCAATATTGATTTTTATCCATCTTCTTTGAGTTCCAGTAAATGATTCCCAAATGTGTTTTGTTGTTGCAACCTAACTAAATATTACAGTCTTTTTGCTATCAGCCAATAATGCTGTTACTGATGTAGCATATTCCTTAAAGCGCAACAGTCCGGTATGATTTGATGTCAGACAGACTGAATTATAGGTTTCATATTTAAAAATTGTTACTGTTCAGTTATGTGACTCACAGAGATAGATCACATCTTCTAGAGGTTATGGAATATTAGTACCTTTTTGTGAGCATATTGAATAAAATAATAATAATTAAGAAGAATAAGGGTGCTTTCAACTGTTTTCATATGAAATTCAGTGTATTTAAGGTTACTCCACTCCGAAGAGCAGAGGCTGGAGATAATGCAAAGTTTGCAAACTCACTTAATGTATTTTGGAATTGGATCCATCATAACACCCATTTGACAAGGACTTTAAAGGCAGCCTCAGCACCTGGTTTAAGCACTTGTGTAGGCAATGTTCTTTTACATAGATTCTAGATTCAGAGCATGAACTTTACTATGAGACAAGAAGAAATTACTATTTGTGTTTCAGATGAAATGATTTGAAAGAAGCCTTTAACATCCATTTTAGTACAAGGAAAGGAAGACGTTCGAAATGCTGATGGGTTGAGTGATGTAAATTTTAATTGGGAAAGACACAGAAATACTTGGGAAGAGGGAAAGTGCAGCTCCTGGTAAGAGGTGTGGTGCACACTTGTTGAAGGATGGAAAGGTGCTGCTTTGACAGGACTCATTAGACATTGTGTGAGTGTATAAAGAAGTGTTCTTTCAGAGGAGAAGAAATGTTACTCTATTCCTGGTCAGCTCTAAAATTCAGCAGATAAAGTAATGTGTTCAGCATTATGTTTATAATTATTGTAGCCACATACTTTGTGAAATTCTAGAGTTACTAAGATATGGAAAAAGTAATTTGAAAGAAGAGAAAGATTAAGTATATCAAGAGTCCATATGTTCTAAAGCTTGACATCAGTGCTCTTTAAACAGGTAAATAATGCCTAGGGAGATTTTTTTAAAGCCTCTGTTTCTGAATTTATGTGCTTGCAAGATGCTCGAAATCCTAGTGCCTTAAAATATATTTTTTAGCTAAAATATGGCTCAAGATAATGCCAGATGTACGAACCTTCAAAATCTTCCTCATCTGGATGTTCTGGTTTTTATGTGATACAATTTTTGTACATATTTTCTTTCAAAAGCCCATTTCAATTTTAATTAAAAACAGAGCTCAGAATGTAGAGACATATCTCTGACTACAAAACACACTGTGGAATTTTACACATGTTCTCCTTGGGAGGAAAATAACCTTGACTTCTTCCTGCTCGAGATAGACTCAATTCAGATATATATCCTTACATCCTTCCTTAACTGACACTTTTTAAGTGTTTTAAATCCTCAAATTTAAAGCTTAGTTAACTAATTGTAGCAACTTGAACATTTTCAACAGGGTACTCCTTCAGGGGAAAAAAGCTACAAGTTGAACTTTTAAACAGTTTGTTCTTCTGTTTTTTGCCTAGCATTGCTTTGTTTTCTTCTTTACCTCCCCTTTACCCTCATCCCTCTTCTCCTATCCTCCACTTGAATATCTCTTTGGTTCCATGACTTCTAAAACAACAGTAGTGTGCCATGTAAAAATCAAAATAAAGCAAATTGGCAGATTTCCTTTCTATCCCATTTGTTATGTTGCACACAAAAGAATGAAAATGAGACAGACAAGAAAATGACAATCCAGGTGGCAGAATTATTTTTTCTCTTTACTTTTGCGAAGAAAACACAGCAGAATGTCTTATTATTATAGGAAGCTTGAGTGATTTATTAAAAAAGCTTGTTATCAACACGAGACAGCCTGTTACTGGTGTGCTACATATTCTGCACAGTTGAAGTGTGAACAAAATTGGTAAGGCCAATTATAGCAAAAGTCTCATACACACAGACAGTAGAAACATCTCTTGATCAAAGCCAAGTTGGTGAAAATTTTTCTGCCTTAGACCTTCACTCATCAGAAGTGGCACCAGAGATCACAAATGAAAGGTTGTAACATGGTATTAATAATTTTCATGCTGCTAATGCAACATATTGGGTAGTGCCCTGTTCTTCCACCAGGACAGGCAATTACCCCGGTTCAGTGTAAGATAAATTCAGTCTGATGGATTACAACTGTAGCAAATCTTGCCTCTTTTGAGTTCACAGTGATTGTACTTCTTTTGCTGGCTGAGAGGTATGTAGTGAGATAAAACCTGGCTCATAGCACAGACATTACTCGGTGTGTGTGTCATTTCTTCAGCTCTGTACGTTGTTTATTTCAGGGTTGGTTTTTTTCCTAGAAAAACAACTCAAATCTCGTTTGGCTTATCAGTCTATCAACAAGCACAGATGTTCCCTACAGCTCACTGGAAGCTCAACAGACCTTGAATTTAGCCTCCATCCTGCAGGTGTAAGAAGCTGGCCTACTGCCCTTCCTCAGTTCCTTGTAGGAAGCCCATCCTCTTTATCATCCCACTTGTGATTGCCGCTGGTTTTCATAGGCTGCCCGTGTTCTGCTTCCAAGGAAGGACACCTTATCCTCTTTTATTCATGCTGAGAGATCGTCTATGCCACAGTACTTTCCAACTGCTCTTTTCCTCAGATGGTGAAATCTTGAACTTTCAGGATTTGTGCTCATCTGTACCTGACTTCGAGCTTGCTTCTTCTGTTTTAAAATGGGAGAATAATTTGCATACTTGAAGAATTTACCTATTTCTTAAAATTCTAATGATTTGTCTAATACAAGATCATCTTTAAGCACTAATCCAAAGCCCCAATCTTCATTTGTTCCACAAACAGAACAATGTGAATCTTTTTCAGTCTTTGTTATATTTCTCACACTCTCTCTGAAAGAGGCTTTTAATGAAAGTGCAGAACCTTCCAGATGTATTTACTGATACAGAGAAAATCCAAGCCAATGGTTTGATCTGTACTGCTACACCAGCCAAATAAATGCTAGTAGCTTAAAATGCTCAAATTCATAGAATTTTCTCCTGATTGCATTCAACCTTTAAAAATAAGCATTTTCAGAAAGCAATTAGCTCACTTTGGAGAAATAGATGCTTACCTTTACATGAAGAGCTAAGATAAAAATTCATACACTATTACTTTTTCAAATATTCCATAATATTTAACTGCTACATAAAAATCTAATGTATTTTGGGTTCCTCTGACAATGGCATGATTGGCCAATTGTATAGACAAGCTATGCATTACTGCTAAATATTATCTGCGCAACTGAACCTCGTGCTCCTGTATCTTGGTCTCTGGCTCTGTCTTCAAATCCTCTAATCTTCATTGAGCTCCTGTCCACTCAATCCTGGCCCAAATGTTTATCTCCTGAGTGCAAGCCCCTGGGATCCATAAAATCAAGGATTCACAGAACATCAGACTCTACAGGAGCACAGCTTCTGAAGGAACATACCATCTAAAAATTCTCTGCTAGAAAGAGTATTGGGGAAGATGAAAATGAAAAAAACCCACAATGAATAAGGCTTTAAAAGAGAAGGGGGAGAAAAGAAAGGAGAATAAGAAAAAAGAAAAGAAGAGAAAATAGTGTTCTCTAACATCTAGATCTAGCACCTGAAATTGTCCAAGTGACAGGATATATAAAGGTTAGAAGGGTGGAATTTCCCAAGAGCAGTGCCCGAATGAATTTTCAGGAAGACAAATGTTTTGCTTTTGCTTAAGCAATAAATTTCTCTTATTCCCAGTGAATCCACAACATGGTAACCTGGTGGTTGATCTACCCTTTATTTCATTTATCTCCTGATATGGAGAGAGGAGGGAAACTGAAATCACAACAAAAGCTTTATTAAATGAAGTATGTGGAGAAGAAATAAAGAGCAAAGGTCTTTTGGGAATAAAAGCAATCTGATCTTGAATATAGAAAACTAGTTCCAATATTTCCCAAAATGAAGTAGGAACAAGGAATCAGAGCCATAACCTCATCTTTATTCATCTCCTACTATGCTATTTCATGGTTCTCCAGAAAAATCACCCAGGAACTACAGCTATTGCAAAGCATAATTCTTGTGATATGTGTGGTACTATCAGACAACGCAGCCAAATTCATCTTTAAAATGCACTGGGAGATAGAACCTGAAATGAAAAAAGCCACCATTTTTAAAGGTTGGACAAGAGATATTATAGTCTAATGTCCTTATTTGAACACTGGGGATACAGTTAATCAAAAAATGGGGTTCAAATCTAATATAAAACTAGTTTTGCAAGCCACTTATAAAGGTGTGGCCAAAAATGGGTATAATTAGGAATCTAAGACTTCAGAAACTAAAAAACCAAACAAACACACACAAACCCCCCAAAACAAACCATTAACAACCCAACTGAACCTGTCACTTTAAAACATTCCTCTCTACTTCACAGATGTACTTAAAAAAACCCCACAACCAAAAGCCACCAGAATGAGGGCTGACATAATTTAAAGCTAGAGTAAGTATCTTTAATTAAGCTCTCTTTAGAATCTCTTTAGAATTAAAGCTTATAGGGTTTAATTCTTTATTGAAAAACAGTAAGAGTGCTTACTCACCATGCAGGATTTTTTCAAGTTCTTGCAGCTTTAAAAGAAATCTATTATAGATAAAAAGAAGCTTAAATAGCACATATTACATCTTGCTTTTGTTTATATATGGTGAAGAGTATTCAGAGTGGACCACATCTTAGACTTGCACTAATCCTTAAGTAATTACTATTCATCTACTCAATGCTGGAAAAACCTCATGGAATGTGACTTTGTTCTGCTGGCTTGTCTAATCCAATTCAATTACTTTAGTTCCTTCTCCCAGAGGTCTCACATTTAGAAACTGAGCCTTATCCTCCTACCATCCCCCCAAAAAATGGAAAAGAAAAATTGGAAGGTAAAAAGCGAGCAAGCAAGAAAGAAAAATTCAATTCCAATGGAAATGAACTGTACTTTTTTACCATTATTATTTTGGTCCTTTCCCAAATATCAGTCCATCAATAAACATGAGAAACAGCTTGTAATTCACAAAGCCTTCGGCAACTCTGTTGTGATAAGGGCAAATTGGTCTGGCTCTACAAATGCTGGAGATGGGAATAAGTTCAGTGGTTTGGACCAATTTGAATGGATGGAAATCACACAAGTCCCTGAAGCTGCAGCAAACGGTGCTGTACAGCTGGCAGCAGCTTGTCATCTGCATGCAGAAAGAGACAGGAATATTACACATTTCCTGCCCAGAGTGAACTATTTCAATCACCTGTAACGACTTCCCTTGTCAAATAGAAGTGGCAGAAAACTTCTAACTACTGAAGATTTTTTATTCAGTCCCTTCCCTTCTCCTCTTTTCATATAACAGCCACCTGCCAAGAACTAAAACTTTGATTTCCAAATATCATAGTGCAGTGATTCCTGAATAGAAATTTCGTAAAAGGAAGGGCAATGCAATGGAGCACTAAGAATGCCATGTATAATCTAACAGACACCACAGCAGATGAGATTCTGTGATCTTCTCAAGATAAAAATGCATAGTCTTAATTAAGGAACCAGATTTTCCATGAAACCAAATGCAACTCAAAACAATTTAACTCATCACTAATTCCTATTCCTGGCCTTGTGTTACGTACTTTGTGAAAAATCATAACATTCACTGAGAAACAGCCTTGACCAGTCCTGTAAATTAAATGAACTTTACCCACCAGGAAAATTCATAATGAAATTTTCATAATGAAAATTCATAATGAAATTAGGAAGAAAGGCAGCTGTGGTGTCCTCCTATTTTACAATGAAAATGTAATTATCACATACCTTAGAATGTATTTATTTTAAGATATTTTGTCTAATTTTTGCACCCAAATTACTTGTACTTAATAAAACTGTTGATTGTTTTGATTAATTTGCAGTAACAAGTTCTAAATAAATATTTTTACCCTTTCTTTCTACCACAGGAAAAACCACTTTACCACTTGAAAATTGTATTTATGCACATGGTTGTTAATCCCAGAAGTGAACTAACATTTCCTACCATGCAGCTCCCAGTCCCACCAGATGTACAATAATTTTCATCATACTTCAGGCTCCTGCTGAATTTGAACATTTCCAGGGTGACACACACAACATATCTCTGCTTTACTTCTCTAGAACACCTCTGTGAAGCTTTTCTGATAACTTTCCTTTCAAAATAAGCAACATCAAATCACCAAATCTGTTTAAATTAGAAGCATTCAGGCAGGTACCTACAGCACGATTCAAAGTCAGGGGAGGATTCTGCAGGGACAGGGCACTGGACACACAATTTCCCACTGATTTCTTAATCTGATAATTAAAGTCAGCTCAAAATCCTCAGTATCTGCACAGAAAAATTGACTTTTGGTGAAATAAGTTTTTTTTTCCCCCCTCAAAACCAATAGGCTTCATTTAAAATCTTTCATTTCATGGAAAAAAATTACCAGTTTGAAGTAGAAAATATTTGGTTTGAAGCTTCCGGTGTAATTGGTTTTTATCTCCGATAAAGTGCCGAAAGGATAAATATATATATTTGTACATATTTATGCAACATTTTTGTTCTTATTCTGAGTATAGGACTGATGCCCTGAAAAACATTGCATAGTTTCATCCATAGAGGAGTGGGGGTGTTACAATATGTAGCTGGGGATGCCATTCTTTTACCTAGTAAGGAGATGGTTGAATTATGAGTAATTATAAATATTTAAGAATACATTGTGTCTTACAATCTCAATATAGCAGAACACAAAATATATTTTTTCAAGTCGTAAGATCACACTTTTTGAGAAACTTGGAAACTGTATTTCCCCTACATTTATATTGGCATATAACAGAAATATTTCGCTGTCTTAAGAAATGAGCTTTCACCACTCAGGAAGGAAACAAGGTTGACTAGTGAATTTATTACTCAGCAAACTCATTGCACAGATTCCAGAGAGTTTCTGTGGGCTCGTCCTCAGGCTTTTTACACACACAACAGTAATTTTGTTTTGAGTTTTGTTTTGTTTGATGGTGGGAAGTTTGCATGTGTGTGTGTCTTGCTTCCATTTTCCTCTTTCCTCTTGACCCTCTAATCTGCGTATGTTACTTAGTAAAATGTCATTCTGACAGATGCTTTACAAAAAAGCCAAGTCTCTTGTTTAGGTCGCTTCAAGTATAACTCAGTGGGGAAGTTCTGCCAGGGGAATCTTTCCTTCTCTACAAGTGTTTGAGTATTCAGGATGGAAAATTAGTCTGAGACGAGATGCAATTTTTATGCACGGTAGGAACTGATAGCAAACCTTTGACTTTATTACTTTCACAGCAAATATTATTTTCTATTATCTCATTTTCCTATGCTTTTGCACTTCTTTGTATCTGTTTTTATCTCATTTTCCCCTTCCCCTCTCTTTTCTATTCCCCTTTCCTTTTTCTTCTTCTGTTTTCTCATATAATTCAATCCTCCTTATCCTCCTTTAAATGTTGGCATCGGACATCCCTAGAGATAAATCAACACTTTCCACTCATTCCAGGTTTTTTTGACTGCTGAGTGTAATGCTAGGAAAGGGGAGGATTACAGCTAGTGCCAGTTTGGCACTCTGAGGCAGGCAAGTCTGGCACCAGCATTATTATACGTTCAAAGACTGCAGAGTGCGGTCTCCTGTCTCTGGATTTTCTTTTCCTTTTCTTTGTACAATTCTATACAGATGAAAGCCTTTTTCTTGGCAACCCAACTGAAGATTTTTTTCATTTATAAGGTTTTGGAAGCTTATTCTTCCTAACAAAGCATTTGTAATTCACAATTAGAGAAGAATGATGGCATGAAACCACAAAAATTTCTACCATACCTTAGCCTGATATAAACTTTTTGAGTTTATGATGTTCTCAAGCACTTTTTAAAGAGAAAATTCTCACAGTTTTGCACTCTCTTGCAAACTATTATCCCCTGCACCTGAGAAATTCCTACATAATGTATAATGGCCCTGCCATGCTGAGCATTATGCAAACATAGGAGACAGTCTATAGTTCCAGCGCTAAACCATTCACAGTCTAAATCGATGTTGGGAGAAGAAAAAATATTTAAGAGCACTTAAATAAACAGCATTAGGTCAATAAGAGCTAGGAAAATATATTAATAACACCCTCTAAAGCAGCGTGGTGCCGTTGATCGAACCATCTGACATATTTGTGCCATTTCGTAACAACGAGAAAGCACTGCAAGAAAAAAGTGTCCCTTGTAGTAATTCAAAATTGTCCATAGATAAGAAGAAATGAATGTTTTGGTAATTATTCCAGCAAATATTCTAAACTTGTATAATATTCTTCCATCACTAGCCTTTGTTGGGAGATTTACTACAGCTATAAATGTGAGACCAACCTAAATTGTGTCTGACCAGCTTTAACTGTTCAACACCATAACCAAGTTCCTGTGCTCTGGTGACAAATAACAGATATATATTATCACATGTGACAGAAATGAGATCATGTTTACCCCAGATCACGAATGTCAAGTGAGAGGATGCACTTGGAGGCTCAGGTAAAGTAGCAAACATGCACAAGCTTGAAATTCTGAAAACATCAGAAACCATTTTTTGAAAACACTGGTCAGTGTCCTAATAATGTTTACTCTTGAAGGAAAAAAAATATAGAACAAGTGAGTTATTTATAATAGAGACAAGTGCGCAACTGCATCAAATAGGTATCGCTTTTGGAAGAGGGTCAAGATAAATAAAACTGTCTGCTCTCATATAAAAAACTTTATTCGCATGTTTAATATCAGGTTTTGAATAATCACTTTTACTGGCTACAGTAGGTATATATTAGGAAACACATTTAATTAATTTTCCTGGTTATTTGTACCAAAGCTTTAATTTTTAAACCTGATTTTTTCCCCTGCATAGATAAGAGGCAAAACCCTGAAGATGAGAGTGCATTGAAAGCAGAAGAACGATTCATTTATATTTCTCCAAGTTCTCAGGGTTTGTAGAGGAAAAAAAAAAGTCATTTGCTGATATTTGGGACTTCTCTGTCTACCTTTGAGCTCAGAAAAATTTAGCATATAGCCATGACCTTCAGAATATGTAGTCGCACTCAGTCTCCTCCAAATATTGTTGGCCTCCTTTTTAAACAAACAGTTCATTTTTATCAGAAATTGAACATGTCAACATCTTATTGCCTCCAATGGTTTCTGTGGTTCAGTTTTACTTATTACAAGCATAATGTGGAGTTTGAGTGAAAACTTCAGTGACTGTCTGCCAGGTTCAGCTGCTGACAACTGGCTCTAGTGCCTGTAAGTCTGGAGAAAAAGACGTTGTGCGTGGATTAAAGCACCAGGGGAGATGGGATAATAAAGAAAGAGGTCATGAATTCCATGTCCTGGTGTACTTAAGCAGCAGTTAGTAAAATCCTCAGACTGTAGGAATAACTTGGCACCTTTTCAAACAGAACTTCTGCCTACTTATAGAGCAGAGAGTTTGAGGGCACTGCCAGAGCCAGGGACTGGCTCAGGGCCTGTTTCATGTGGTGTCCCTTGTGTCCCCCTCTGATGGCTGCCCTGCATTAACATACTCCAAACAGAAACGTGAAAAGGCAGTGATTTATGTCCTAGATTTAATCAGCCACATCAGATTCAGGTAACAGTGGAAAAAGTGGTAAGGTTTTACCTTTATGTATAAGAAAAAACTAGAAAGTTAAAAATGTACTTTACTAAAATAAAGAAGTTTTACATCTAGCAATGCAGTAGCATCTTTAAATAATCTTTTCCTTCAGGCTCCTTCCACAGAAAATTAAGGAAGTTCTACTTCGACTGAGAAGAATCTTGTTTTAAATGAAACAACGAGAGAATATTTCAGAGACAAAATACAAGTTGTAACAAAGCAGAACGTGGGAATAACAAGCAAATGATGCTTCACAAACCATCACTGTCAGTCCTTATAATTCAATAATTTTCAGATTGCAACTCCATTTTGCATTTTACTTTCAGCCAGTCTTTTAGAGCGACATGCAAAGGAAACAGCTCTAATGGTTCCTTGATTTCTTCGCAACATTCAAACCTTAAACACAGACTAGAAGAGAAGCAAACCCAACCTCCTGGTGTTTTTTGACCTGGTGTTTGATGCTTCCTGCAGAAAAAGTGTAATTACTTCTCTTAAAGGGAAAAGTAAACCAAGATTTTTTTAAAAAGGATCCTCAATTATAAAGGTTTCTCTTTTTTTTACTAATGAGGTGTTATAAAAATAATTCTAATTGCTAAATTAGATCAAGTTCTTTAATTTAGGCTGCGTCACTTTGCTTACGGACTTATCTTTGATTTCCTAAGTTTGCTTGTTTACATCCAGCACGTTACCTCTCAGAGGAGAAGGTACAGAAGGCTAAAACTCAAAGGGAAGAAAGCTGAATATAGTCTATTCTCATAGACTATGTGTTTTCAATTGGAGTGTTCTGAGTGCTGACATGAGTCAGTTAGTGCTGAGTCCTAACATGAGGAAGAGAAGATTTTATAGTTTTACTACTTTATAAACGTCTTGTTTGGGCTTCTTACTCATTTTGCAGTCCAGTATCTCCATTGCACTGTGTGCTGGCTGCTTCGTGATCCTGATGTTACAGCCCTGTACAGCTCTGCTGCTGCAGCAATGTGCTGAACTATCAAGCAGATCCCCAGTAAGCAGAGATTCCTGTAAAATTACAATTACTTTTGAAATGAAATTATGATTTTGACCATTTGAATTTTTTTTGTCTGGGAAGGAGAAAAAAAGGAATTATCTATACATTGCCATGCAAGGTAATTGTATCTCTAGTCCAGGTTGCAAATAAAACTCTTAGTTATCAGATCCATATAAACAATAGGTATCATTAGAAACAGAGCTTATTTGTCCCATAAGGAAATATGGTTTATTTCCTTTCAAAAAATTAATAAGGGGAAAATATTCCAGTTTTTAGAAGTGATGAACTTGTTCTATACAGTCTTAATTGCTAAGTGGCTAGGCAAAAAAATGAGTGTGTTGGATATTCCAGCCGTAGTTTGAGCCTTTCAAAGGCAACAAAGCAATAAAACCAGTGCATCCACAGAAGCTTACGGGAAGGTCAGGCAAACATTTTCCCTCAAGGCCATAGCAGAGGTCTTTCAGTCACATAAGTGTTCCATTGAATCACTCCAGCAACCAGCCTACACACTGTTTTTGACATGGCAAGAATATTCTGTTCACTATCTCTGTGTTTTCCTTGAAAAGCTATTAGTTTGAAAAAGAAGTGCAACTACGGACTTTTCCAACCTTGCTAATACTGTGATGCTGTGATACTGATAAAGAGGTTCATACTGGTTACAACCCAGAATCCTACAGCATCTTACACCCTTTTTAAATGAAAGACTATAAAATAACGTTGCGGAGTGGTAACAAATTCTTCCCACTTGTTGAAAAGCATTTTGAAGGTGCTTTTTTGCTTAAGTGAAAGATCTTACATTTTTAGTGGAAATACTTGTAAGGAAAGACAATCATCAATGTGAGCAATGCCAAAATGATCTGGCCTGTCACATCACATGAAATCCAGACAAGCAAATTTAAAAATTTCTGAAAATGTTTTATTTTCCCCTCTCCAGGGTGCCAGTGAGAATGACTGTTCCTTCCTAATCCACTGCAGAGAAGATGTGCTATTTGCAAGGGATAATGTTTCTTTCAGGTACCAGTCAAAGATCTAATTCACTCAGGATGAAATTTTGTAACATGTTTTCTCTTGAAGGAAACACTTTTTTCTTTATATCCCAACATATGTCTCTCTTGGGACTATTCCACACCTCTTACTGATGTGAAAGCTGCTGGTGTGATGAGGACAGCACACAGCACCAGCTGACATCACCTTATTTTATCAGGACTAAGATACAGATACCACAGATAGCCTTTATGAACTATTTATCCCTAAGTAGACTAAATAATTTCAAAAAATTAGCCTTAATTGCAGAGGCAGAAAAGACTGACTGATCATGAACAGTGGATTTTGCTTCTCTGAGTAAGTTATGCTAGAAACAAAAGTAACACACGGACAGCAAATTATTGCTAACACTTTCAGTCCCAGTTTTTCCACAACAGCAATTTAGAATCCAGTTTGCCGGTGAGTTCCTGTACTGTCTAGCAAATGTTCTCTCTTCATCATAAAAGATTTTTATCATGTACAGTGAGGTGAGAGGGTTTCATCAGTTAATTCTGGGTTATAGTCACAGTGCTTGAGCCCAGAGTAAGAAGAGGCAAGACTTAAGATACAAATAGAAAGACAAAAGGGAGACACGGTTATCCTGACTTCTTTTTTTTCTGCTAATGGGACACTGTAAAAAATTTGGTGCAAGACAACAAAGAAGGCACCTGTGAATGATGCTTCGAACAATTAATAAGGCATCTCAGAGGTAGACTTTGACTAGGAGAAAGCTTTAAAAGTACACAGAAATTAGTTCTAGCAGCATTTATCTATAACCAAGATAGTTAAATGCAGTCAGCTGCATAATGAGACTACAATGCGAAAGCAAAAAGCACAACAAAGAGCAAAAGTGGATCACAAGGCAAGATGTGGACTCAAAAGTCAGTGCCAAGGTTCCCCGCTGCCTTTTAACTGGAAGCTGCCCAAGGCTGGAAAACAAGAAGCTGTTCATCCCATGCATAATGCATATTGCTTAGTTACCTGTTTTATTTAATCAGGAAACAAATCAATGTAACCCATATGACTGGAATGATCTGAGGTCTCACTTGTTACTGCTGCCCACACACCTGCAAAAAATTGTGTCACAAGGGGTTTTGACACAAGCCATTTCTTTTCCAGCACCTTTCCCTAGCCACTACATGCCTAGATATTTTATTTACACCTAGAGAATACATCTGTCTACATGACAAATACATATCAACATGAACACATTGCAATGTCAAATATCTGTTTGCAGAAATAATATGGTAATAATCTTTTGAAAATGCAGCTTTTCTAGTGTTTTCTCTAACAAACCAGTCACCAAAAGGGAGTAGAACATCTTAAAGGAAGCAGTCTCTAGAATGCTGAATAACTCAGCACTCAGGAGAACGGCGTTTTGTTTCTTCTGTGCATCTTAACCTCTGCTCTGCAGGGAATATTCTCCAGGACGGCATCTAAAGAAAGCATATTAGGCTCTATGCTAATGAGTTCTGAGCCTTTCAAGTAACTGCTGCTGATTGTATCAAAAATGTGCCAAGAGAAACAAACTGAGAATGCAAAATCTATTTGAATTTTCTTTTGAAGATACGAGTAAAAACTCCTGGCAGCACCAATGCTTTCAGCAGTGTAAGATTTTCATATTTTATGCACTTCAAAGTGCAGATGAGGATTATGACCTTATATATTGTATATGCAACTATATTTTATTTATACTGCATCTGTGCAATCAGGAGAAAAGATATTTCCATGACCTTCTACCAGCAAGAAACCTAACAAGACTATTCAGACCTATTGAAAATTCACAGTTAATTAAAGGTTAAAAGGAACTTGCCAATTAGTATGAAAGATAATTGTCCTCCTCTGGCTACCTGATTATGTTTTCCTTTGAATACACTGAAGTGTATGTTGTCATGCTGTTGGTAAATGTAATCATAAAGCACTCACAGCACCTTCTGGCTCTGAAAATACTTGGCCTTAGAAAGCAGAATTCTATGTGAAGTTTATAATTATCCTTTCATTATGTATGTGAACATCTTTGTATAGTTGAGGGGAAAAATAACAACAAAGGTAAGCAAGGCTTAGAACCCACAGAAGTGGGAGTTGCATCACTGCATTTTATTCCTAAAATCACGGGGTGGGGGGGAAACTCCATAAACCACCAAGGCTACATCTGTGAAATCCAAAAAGATGAGAAATACAAAATAACCAGTAGACCCTTTCTGACAACAATTTGATCCTTTTTCCTGAACTGCTATTTGTGTTACCAAAACCAATAGAGCGTCAGACTCAAGATGCAAATAGCACAGAGCGGTTTTGTGTCCTGCTCATTTCATTTACCACGTCACAGACAACAGAGCCAAGATGTGCTTGCTCTTCTCTGTCTCTCTCAAAACCAAATTAAACCAAAAAGCCCCAAAACATACTCCTAAGTTCCAAATAAATAATTAATTTAATGGGTTTTGCAGAGACAAGAGCTCAGCCAACAATCCAGTAATAAATAGGAAAAGTGCTGGTTTACCTCTAGTTATTATCGTAAGCTGTCTATGAAAGACTTCCATTTTCAGGATTGTGCCCTGCTTCAAAATTAATTAATAAATTAGTTAAGGAAACTAATCGTGATTTAACGATAAGGAAAATTTTAATGATCACAAGTTGTTGACATAACATAGCTGGTTCTTTGTGGTATTACAGAAAAATACATATTACTGTTCCTCTTAACAATTATAGGTTTATAATTTACAAATCTGTGCCTGCAAAGAGAAATTTCTCTGTTTCTGAATAAACCTTCTCTTGCAAAGACCATCTGATTGTTCTTTTTCTTCTCTCTCAGTTGACCATATTAAGGTCATTTTATATAATTTCTTTTTCCCCACCATTGTTCTGTTGAAATAATTTTTTTCAAAGTTTCCATCCCTTAATTTTTTCCTACACTACAGTCCCTCTCATTATTACACTAAAAAATATTTAAAAACCCCCTCCAGAAGATCCTTCTGGAACTAGAATTATATTAATCCTTGTTATAGCATTTATTCTACCTTAGTCTCCTACTCTTGTCTTCTCTCTTTCCCATTGGAAGTTATTTGGGGCAGAGATTGTTTGCTATCACAATACTGGCCATGCACTGTCAAACCAATTAATCAGTCATGATTAATCAATCGTTCTGCCATAGATAAACTCTATTCAACTTCTCTATAACAACAGTTAAAGTTTAAACTCAAGCTTGTAGAGCTTAAACATATAAAATACATTTATTTTTGGCAAAGCTTCTCTCTTTTCATACAATTATCTTAGAACCATGTCAAGCTCCTGTGATTAATTCTGAAAAAAATGACAAGGACACCCTTTGATCTCTAGGCATGATGGCAAATTTGCAGTGGGTTTTTTCAAGTCTGAAATGCTGGAGACAATTGAATTTTCTTCCTGACATTTATGAGTCTCTTGGTACTTAAGACAATTCTTCAATTTTTGCAACTACACTTGCTGCTATAATACATATGTATGTATTCCAATAATGTGACAAAAGCATTATGAATTATTTCTCATCATATTCAAGAAGAACTGCCACTTGCTTTATGTTATAAAAATTGTGAATACAGGCACAAATAAGTTCTCCGTTATGTTCATCAGGACAATTGGCCTGGCATCAAATGAGAATGAAAACAGGACATAAGCTACAGCAAAAAACTTTAACCTTATATAAATTATCCTCAGAGCTCCTGCAGTTCTGTACAATGCACTTCCAATCAGTACACTAGATTTTTTTTTTCTTTTGGTATTCCCAGAACTTTGATGTTGGTAAGAATTATGCAAAAATATTTGAGATCGATTTATTTTTCTTCTTTAGTTGCTTTGCTTAATTTCCTCAGAGAAAAAGTCATTTGGTTTCTCAGTCCTTCACACGTTATGAGGACAAAAATGCATTTGTCTCAAAGTGGGGAAAATAAATTCGAAGGTAGATATACAATCCACTGGCTGATATGTGATTTTATGTAACTAAAATTTCTGGCTACTGCACTTCTCAAATTTTGAAATGTTTCGTGATTCTCATGTCTTCCAACATGCTACTCTACGTTGCATAAGTACTACAAGTTGTCATGATAACTTCAGTGAAGCGAGAAATTCTAGTACAGATTATTCTTGTCACTAAAGAATGATTCTTCTAGAAAATAAGTTTTTGCCTGCTTACTATTAATATGAAACTCAAACACTAAAGATCCAAACTAATCACTTATTCTTTTAAACTAAACACATATTGACTCATGGGTCAATGCTGGAGTGGGCTGACAATACCTTCGGAATATCTGCATGAGCTACTTAGAAATGCCTTGACAAATATTCAATAGCATAAGAATTTCAGGGTTTGGTTTGTTACCGGTGTTTTCTCTTTTTCTCAAATTATCCTGTTTTCTGAGACGAAAATTGTTTTCTGCCATTATCCCCCCTGTCAATACGTAGCCCTTGCAGAAAGCAGCATTTCATACCGTGTCAGCTGAGCTGATCCATACCATCATCTCTTTTTCAGTTTTACCAATGAAGCTCTATAATATATTTAACATTCGCGATAAAACAGAGGCTGGGAAAAATGGAAAAGATGTCAATAAACTCATTAATTAACTTCCCTTTCATTACAAATGTAAACTAAAACTTTATGAATACCAAAATTTCATAAGAAAGAGCGGAAAGAAAATGAAGGGCTTAGGACAGGAAGACCTCTTGCCAAAACCTTTTTCCTTTCCTTCACTGAACTTCTATGCCTTTTCAAATTAAATTCCAGTCCAGACAAACTGGTCAGGGTAAAGAAATCAACGGTTTTCTTTAAACAGAACACCTTATGATATATAGCAAATTAAAACCAAGCCTGTACTTCCAATATACACTTTGCTGATGGTTGAGCATTCAAGAATATACAGAAGGAAACTGAAAAAGAGCCATGCAAACTTAGGAGAATCAGGGAAAACTATTCTATTTTCAGCTGGTGGAGCATAAGAGAAAGGCTCATCTTTATATCACTATCCTGTTGAAAAAGAGCAAGTGACATTTTGGACAACAATCAGTTCCTGGGCATCAACTGAAAAATCCTACAGTGATCTGACTGACACAGGACTGCCCAGTCATTTACACCTAGAACAAATTTGGAGACAACAGGTCACATAAACACACATCCCTTCCACAGATAACCTTGGAATAAATATTCTGCCATCTGCAGATTGTGCACAACACATCTGGTTGCAATTATAATGGGTATATTTGAATCTAAACTGTGTCTGAAGAAAACACAATTTTTTCCATGATTTATTAATTAAATAGCCTTAAAAATATCTGATAGCACACATATGGGACAGATATGCTAAACCCATAAACACCTAGTCAAAATATAGGCATATTTTCTTTAATTATACAGGAAAAGTTTTGAGAACTAGGAAAGAGTTCATGAAGTCAAATTCTTATTTCAGCTGGGTTTAGATTGTCATTCAGAATATTAATTCAAAACTGGGACAGGATCTGGGCATTTAGACTACACCAATTTCCTGTAAGTGATTGCAGGGTATTGTCTGGATTTAGACACAGTATTCCTGTGTAGGATTTACTTAATTCTGATTATAATATCAGAATGCCTGTGGCTATCAAATTTTTTAGTATTCTACCCCAAGAAAAAGTCCATCATTTAGGTAGCTCCATACACAAATTTTCAGAATGGTTTCATATTATTGTCTTGGGTAACTTCTAATGAACAGCAAAAAGTTATTCTGACAGTGAGGGTTCATCCTGCAAGTACTGTGCTCAGCTGTCCACTCCAATTTGGATCAGTTCTTGCGCAATAGGTGCTGCGGGCAATTGGTTTCACTTTTTCCCATGTGCCAAAGCACACAGCTCCCCCAGACATGTTCCCTCAACTCTCC
Organism: Pitta sordida; assembly: GCA_013390025.1. NCBI lineage: Eukaryota > Metazoa > Chordata > Aves > Passeriformes > Pittidae > Pitta > Pitta sordida. The sequence continues at coordinate 63,379 of WEKX01009941.1, read as the reverse complement.
TGGAGGTTGTTAGAGGCATTTTGGGCTCCAAGGACAGTCTATGGCCCTGTCACACCGAGAGGGACCATCATCTACACGTCTTCACAAGCTGCAAGTAAGGGCATATTTCTATTTAGAACAATGATAACTAATCTGAGGACTATACTAAAAATGTTCCAAGAGGAAAAGCTCTCCTATCTCACACAGAATCACACAGAATATTATGAGCTGGAAGGGACCCACAAGGATCATCTAGTCCAACTCACCA
>WEKX01009941.1:37210-63075 GCA_013390025.1 Pitta sordida | reverse complement strand
ATCTCACCTCACTGCTGTTCAAAAAAATGTCTGTATAAGCTCTATGAACCGTCTACTCTTATGGTGTTTATTCTCCAAGACATACACCTATGAAATTACACGTACCTGAAATGAAAGCCTTTAAATTACAAACCTTTGTTTTACTTCACTGCATTTCTGATGTATATATGATTTTTGTTCTCATGAGAGAAGTCAAACCACATTCCTTTTTAAGCATCTTTTAAAGTAATTAAGTGGTACTGGCAAGGAGAAACATCTATCATCAAAATTATGTTTAGTATTTAGGTTAGCCAAATGTAGATTAAATATAAATTTCATAGTCTAAAGTGAATCTGCTATCTGTGAAAAGCTACACAAAATTTTTACAGAATATGGCAATGGAAAAATTAAATCAAGCTGTGAATTTTTCTTTTGCTATATCTGTTTTTAGAAGTTATTTAAGAGAAATAGAAGCTTGAATGGAATTTGCAAATCACACCTATCACGACGCCCAATGTTAGTTAGGAAAAATGAAACTAGCTTTATTGGCCCTAAATTTATTTTTAGAGGAGAATCTATTCCATCACTTTTTAGTTGGAAAGATTTTAAACCACACTCTAAATTTTAGTTCAGTGAAGCAAATGTCTATAAATACTACTGTGAGTAACTTGGAAATGTGTCTCTAGCAGTTTCACTGTTACTTATGTTCCAACGGATAGATTTATTAAATGTCCAGAGAGACAGAGTCCCAGGGCTGTTTAAATCAGTGTTTTACTTACTGACTGACTTCAACAATGTCATCCCTTTGGTATATTTTTAAAGGTTTTTTAGTTTGTTTATTTTTAAATGTTTCTATCCTGTGTCTGACTGTCATGTGTTTCATAACTCATTAAAATAGCAATGATATTTAATTATCTAATTACCATTAGTAACAGAGGTTTTCAGCTAACCAATTTAGTGAAAAATTATAGCTGAATTTGAAATTCAAAGCTCAAATTATCACCAGTGAATAATGCTAACTGGGCATGTTACACTCTGACTATATTGTGTTGAAATAGGATTCCAGCCATACTGCTTAGAAATTAATCTTCTCATTCATCAAATGGAAAATTAATTCATCACTGTATTAATCCCAAGTGCAAAGAAGTGGGAAATATATAGCACTGTTGTTAGTAATAATTCTTATAATCTCTAGTCTCAGCTGTCTAGGCACAATCCAGCTGTAGTCTGTGTTCTGCTGTCGTATGTGCTTACGGTTGTGAGAACGGCATCAAAAATTATAAAAGATGATAAAGGCTGTCAAGCTAGAAGAGTGACTCCTTTTGTTCAAAACCACTGTGATGATTTATCAAAAAATTTATCAAAAATAAACAAAAATATGGTGTCACCAAACGACACACAGCAGGTCACACAACACTGACCCCACATTTCTACTCTAAATTACACTTTTCTCTGGCAGCATCTGTGGAGCAGTTTCCAGGTGGCAGCTCTAATAGCACCACTAGAAAAGATGCTCTGGCTTCTACTAATAACCAGTGCAGAACTCAACTTCAGTACAAGAACACCAACCTTCCCTAAATGGAATCGATTTGGCAATATCACAGTCACTGTACACTCTGTCTTGAGTCTACAGAAGCTTAGGCGGCTTGCACTACTTAGATTTGACCCCCATGGAACATTTTCGAGGAAGGTACACAAAGGCTTCAGTTTTATGTCCCCAGACAGATGGGATTTTCCCTCCTCCTTGCTTCTGTGCCCTTGTAGAAGTGCTCACAGGTTTTCCATGGTTGTTTGAGTATAAAGGGGGTTGTTAGTTCAGAAATACCACTTGGGAAAAAGAAAGTGTAAGTTCAGCAGCAGAGGAGAAAGAACGAACTTGCTTAAGTAAATTCTGAGAGGTAATTACTCTCTGTGAGAAAACTGCATAGGAGACACACAGTAAATATCATATATTCTGCGTTATTAAGTCTCATATCTCAGAAGTAAACTGCACATACAGGAAATTGTGAAAAGTTGAGTGTAGTACTGCTCGAAAAGCCATACTTAGAGCATACTGGTTAAGAGAGATGTGTACTGAGTGAAATTCCAAAGATGAGTACAAATATTTTTTGTCAGCTGTTTGAGAGAACAGAAAGGCAAGGATTGTGCCTCCAGAAAACATCTCATACGAAACCAGACTGAAATAATCTGAGTTATCCAGACTAAAGATGAGATGAGTATGGAGAAATAAAATCTCCACCTTCAAATGTGAAACTTGGCTCAGGCGAAAAAAAACATCTTCAATGTCTGCAGTAGCTATGGCAAGTAGATTAATGAGTTTAAAATACAATGAGGAAAAATTCAGGTTTATATTTAGAGGAAGTTTTCCTATTGTTAGGTAGTTAAAATATGAAATAAACGGATTTTGTAGGCTGTAGAATGTCTCCTAGTGGAGATTTTAAAGGCCAAATTAGACAAATATTTGTTAAGATTATCACAGAGAGTTAATCTGGTTTTACCACAGGGAGATGGAGGAGACAACTTCCTGACATTCTTTGCAGATCTGTTTTCTACATTGCTACAACATATAAAATGGGACTGCTGTGCTTTCACTAGCTGTGAAGATAGCTGTAGGGATAAGCGTATTAAAGATTTTGTGGATGTGAGGCCCAGATAAGAAATTGCCATTGAAAGGCAGGTGTAAGAAATAAAAGACAAAATACAGAGAGAAGAATTCTGAATATTGTGGAAGATCTTACGTGATGTGTAATTAAGTGAAAACAGCTGATATTATCCAAAAAGCTGGCGATGCTGTAAAACATCTATACTAGAATTCATTATAAGAGCTCCATTTGAGTTTCTGAATAGATTAAACATCCTGGTTCTATCTCAACTAACACCAAATCACACTTGTGAAGAAACTGCATTTGAGTTTAGAAACTGTAAAAAAACCCCAAAACTCAGTGTGAGTTACCAGAAAAAAACAATACCAAAATACAACACCCATTCCCAACAAAAGCAAAAAAAATCCTTAACTTTGTGTTATGGAGGAAAGAGGAGGAATGTACTGTGATGGGAATGATTCTATTAGAAATAAAAAAAAATTAGTTTTTTGCTCAGCTTGGCAAATGAATGGTCCCTATTGAGAATATAAGAACAATTTCTTCTGATGAGAAAAGAATGTAAGTGCTGCCATCTCTGACCACTAATGAAAGCTATTAAGGGACCAGCGGGGGACACGTGTTTGTTTGCTACCACTGAACACTGAATTTGTCTGCATCCACTGCAGTGTGTGCACACAGCCATGCACAGCAAACACGGCTCTTCTCTCTGCCTTGTTCACAATGAAAAATTGATGGGTGGGTTTATATGCTGCTCAGCTGCCTTATCAGTAGTTTTGTGATCACCAGAACCAACGGAGCATGGTTTCCAAAATTAATATCTCCCGTGGATTCACTCTTGACAAGATGACACAGCAGTCTTCTCCACCATGGGGACGTTTACAGGGTGTTTCCAAGGACTATTTTTTATTTATATGTTTGTTTGTGTGTATAGAAAAGATATCAGAAACACTTCTTAGGCTACAATTGCAGCTTTGCAGTAAAAAAAAAAATAAATAAAGATTTCTGATTTTTCACCCATTTTTTTACACAATAAACATATATTTTAAGGACATTGAAATAAATGTGTAGATTTGGAGCATTTGTAAACATAAACAAAAGTGTAGAAATAAAACAGGAAAGATAAGGCAAAAGAACAGGACATGGCATGGAGTATTTCTAGCAGAATGACAAAATTAAGATAAGAAGAAAACAGTAATAAAAAAAACCCAAAAAATTATCAGCAAAAAATTAAATGGAGGAGAGAGGAGAATAAAACGAACTGAAGAACAGTCTGTCATTGAGGACTGTAACAGCAAATGTGGAAGAGAAGGTTGAAGGTTAAAACAGCATTTAATTAAAACTATTAATTGAAATTGTGTATGATTGCACAGGGAACTGTTATGTCAACACATAGTGAATATTGGATTAAATGTACAAATGTTTTGTTTTTCATTTTTTATTTTTTAATTTTTAATTTAAATAAGTTTCTAGATATAAAGGAATCTGGACAAGACCATTCCTTTTGCCTTCAATAGCAGAATGCAAAAAAAATAAAAATAAATTAGTCTTCTGACTTTGAAGTCAATCTGAAGTTTTGTCAATGGGATATTTCTTAACCCTCAGGGCTATCCATACTAGATTTTTTAACTAAGGAAATCCCTTAAATAAGACATGAATTTTCTTTTGGAAATACATTTTTTAGTGTTTCTATAGAAGAAAGTGTAAACCAGGAATTCAAATGTTAGTAAGACCATTCTCATTCTCAAGAACTGATCACATCTTATTTTGGTAGCCCTCTGAAATTAGCTCAGCGAATCATTAAAAAGAAAATGCTTGATGCAGCCTTCATTTTGTACACGTAAATGTGACACAGATACTTAACATTAAAAGCAATAAAGAGAGGGAAAACTCATACCGAGGACACAAAGGAATCCTACATTAGGTGAACTAATTCCTTGAGCACTAAAGGAGATCTTGGTGGTGAACAGGGGCTGAGCAGAACAGATGCAAGAATGAACTGAGGTGCAGCCCATTTTCCACCATTCACTCTCTAGATGACATTGGACAAGAAGCCTACCAGGGCAAATTAGTGTAATGCATCTAATCTTCCCAAACAACCTCTTTAGTAGACGAAAAAGCTACAATACTCCAGGGGAAGACAGAAGTTACAAAATTAGGTACTGGTTTGGAAGGAAATCCTCTAGGGGGAACCCTTAGTTTTTATTTGACTGCTAAGAAAGCTGACTAAGAGGAACATATAAGTGTAAAGGCAGCATTTATGAATATTCTCTTCTGTGCTACTCTCCTACCATTGTAAAATAGAAATTATGTCATCTACCTTCCTCTACAAACTCATAGGGACTTATATTGAACAGTTACCATTATAATCAAACTGTTGTTTTACTGTGATATCATTGGAAAAAACTTATGTTTTCAAGCTTAACAATGTCTCTGAGAAGTTCTTCTCTTACTGCTCTCAGGGTCAGTATTTTTGTTAGAAGAAAAAAAAAAGCATTCATTTCAGAAGATAAGAGACTCAATTTGAAAGAATTCATGCGATCTGCTTTGACTCAATCAAATTTGAGCTCAGTATATCAAGTTTTTGCTAATAGAAAGGGTTATCTGCACTCACACTAGAATAGTGTGTGATATAAAAGGTGGCTGCTAAGAACTGTTTGTCACACAGCACGAAATAGAAGAAACTGAATACAATGGATTAAACAGGAGAGTAAATTGGGCCAAATAGTTCAGAGAAAAAGGTTGAAGGAAAGATAACGTCACAAAAAATACTAGAGGATCAACTGAAAGAAGCAACAGAATTAATTTAAAAGGGTAAAGCAGAAACAGAAGATAAATGAGACAATTAGGAGATCAAAAGCTACAAAGTCAACTGCTTAAAAAAAAGATTAGTAATTTAGGAAGGTGCAAGAAAGTTCCAAGGGTAGGGTGATAAGAACATACACAGACAGACTCCTGCATCAAAAAAGGCGAAGAGTCCAGCTAAAGTCTTAAAAACCAGGAGATTGAGCAAAGGTTGCAATTCTGTTCCAAAGCGCTCCACCTCATTTAAACTGTTCATAGGGCAGCCCCTGAAATCCCCACTTGCAATTTAAGCCAGTAAACCAGTAGCAGACTGGTGGTGTTCCTGTCATTGTCAGGAACATTGGGCAAACCATGCTTTTCATCTGAATTTCCTCATCTAAACAATGATGCTTATAAAACTTACTAAATTGTTGCAAAGCAGAAAGTTATCTTCTGAATGTTCTTCTTCTCTGTAAATGAAAAGTAGGAAGGATTGCTAAGTTTGTGGAGTACATTGGCTATTAAATCATTGTAAAGCTTATTTTGAAGTGGCAAAATATAAACAGTAGTATTATTATTTACAGAATCATAAAATGGTCAAGGTTGGCAGAGACCTCAGAGACTCATCATTCCACACTCTTCTTCTCAGAGAGGATAACCTCAACTAGCCTGACCTGCATGGAGTCCAGATGACTTTTGAGTATCTCCAAGGATGGAGACTCCACAACCTGTCCAGGAAACCTGTCACCCACATAACTAATAAGTTTTTCCTTTTATCAGAGGGAACCTCTCAAGTTTCAGTTTGTGGCCATTGACTTTTGTTGCTGGGCACCATCAAAAATGAGCCTGACTCTGTCCTTGCACCATCCCTTCAGGAGTGTTTACATAGAGATGAGAGCCACGCTCCTCCCCACCCCAAAGCTCCTCAGCCCTTCCCTTCCGCAGGCTGAACAGTCCCAGATCTCTCATGAGCTCCAGTCCTTTCATAATCTTAGCAGTCCCTCACTGGACTCTCTCCAGTACCTCCAGATCTCTCTTTTACTGAGGAGCCCAAAACTGGCACAGGATTCCAAGTGGGTCCAGCCAGTACTGAGTGGACAGGAAGGATCACCACCCTCCTCATTGTGCAGCCCAGGATACCCTCAGCCTTCTTTGCCACAAGCAGGTGCTGCTGACTTATCTTCCACTTGATGAAAGGAATAAAGGACAGACATGGTCAAATCTCTGAAACTCAAATACTTCAAACTGTTTTCAGTTCTCGCTACTGCATCACATCACTGCTTCCTTATTTTTAATGTGCATGCAAATTCTCTCCAGTGCTGTATTCAAACATTTCTTGCTTCTTCAAATGCTGGACTGTACTGATCAATATCACAGACTATTCTGAGTTGGAAGGGACCCCAAGGATCATCTAGTCCAACTCCCAAGTGAAACCCCCGCCCAGGGATCAAACCAAGGACAATGGCTGGAATACTGGAATACAAGGACAATGGATATTGGACAGCACAGAATCCAAATACTGTAATTTAGAGCTCTGCCCAGATTTAAGACAGTAGAAAAGAAGAGAAGTTTTTCCTGAAAAACTAATAGCTAGAATCTGAATTTAGGTAGAAAACAACAAAAAAGAGCTCATGAATTGATGCAAACAGAATCTACAAGGTGAAGGCACAGCTAACTTGGTCAAATTGAAATGCAGCAATGAAGTATTGTTAGGCTTTAGAAGCCAATTTCTGAAGTAAACAAATAAGCTGCATTAGCAAACAGTGGATGGCTGTATAGAGCTTATTTGCTCACCTAGTAACTGAAGAGAGCAATATCTGCTCACCATCCTCTCTTTTATCTGAGCCTGAGCTATGCAAGCAGCCAATGAAATGCTTTTCATTGACTTCTAAGATGAAATAAAATCTTTTGAAACAAGGGAATAAACTAGTTCCTAGTATTTTCACTATCTGGAATGTTAAAAGAGGATAATATTAAACCAACTAAAAATGATTTGACTTCCTGTTGAGAGCAATTTTTATTCCCTTTAGGACACTCCTATTGTCAGTAAGCTTTTAACTCATTTGTCCAGAGTGCTTGAGTAGTATAATTCTTCTGCAACTCTGTTAAAATCACTAGGGTTCTGCCAGTTCAACTTCATGGAATTCAGCTGAGATAAACTGGTTACAAAGTGTTTCAATAAAGTGGTGAATCATGTCACTTAAATCTCTCAATTTCTGCATCCCCGTTTTTGCTGTTTATATCTTTTATTTTCTTTGTGGGTTGGCCTTTTTCCCTTCTAAACAATTCTGTTCCATTTTCCCACATTTGATTCTCCCTGGTAGCATTTTCTCAAATCTGAGTTCCAAATGGTAGTGGTATTTGTTTACTCACTTTCTTGGTTTGCAGCCCAATCCTTCTGCATCACTTCTGTTCCCACCAAGGAGGCAGGAAGAGGAGTCATATGGTATTTTTACAGCCATTTGTTACTGCTATGGTGATGACTTCACAGCTCTCTGCACAAGTTGTCATCTGATGGATGGGGTTTTGTTGTGGGGTGGTTTTTTCCCACTTTTCTCATCTTTAACAGCAAGAGATGTGCATGCCCATATACAGAGGAGGGTGTACATTAGAATAAAACTATGCTAAGGTGTACATTAAGGTACAATATTCTGACAAAATATTTTGGAATTACTTGATCAAAAACTAAGAGAAAACTCGCCAGATAGTCTACAACAACAGCAAAAAAATTCCACGTCTATAATTAGATTAAATTGACTAAAATACCCTCATTCCAACCTCTTTCCACACAGGAAAATTATTTCAATGACATTCTGTGTCTGTGCACTGGTAAGGTATATTAGAAAGATTATATGAGCATAAATGTGCTTGGAGCACAGCTTGTGTGAACTAACTGAGTGCCAAGAGATCCATCAACCCCTATCCTGTTAGTCTGCTTATTCCACAGCCTCACCAGAAAGCTTGTTCTCAGGAGCTTTTAGAAATATCTATGAACTACTGTACCTTTTTGAAAAGTTGCTCAGTTTTAGAATGAGATTTCAATCTGAGGAAGTTACTCAGGCAAAAGATGTAATTCCTGTATATTAATGATAACATTATAAAATGCTCCAAGTATAATTGTTGGGTTTGTTTGTCAGTTTGGTTTTTAATCAATAGACCAGAACTTCCACAAAGAGGCAGAACCAAGTGTTTGGACAACACTCTCAGGCACATGGTGTAATTCTTAGCGCTGCCTTGTGCAGTCAGGTGTTGTTGATGGTCCTAGTGGGTCCCTTCCAGCTCAGAACATTCCGTGATACCGTGAAATACAGCTCATTGTTAATGGGGATGTTCATGGGAGTGAAATGCCCTCCACATTGCATCCTTCCCTAAGTAAAATGCTTTTCTTAAGAACAAAGGAAAAAGTCTGCCTTAACTCAATCTCTTGAGCCTCATCTTAATAAATTTTAAAAAATATGATTAGGTGTTGTATGCCAAGCTCCACAGACTCGGTCACTTGAGAAGGAAAATACAAGCTGTGGATTCAAGTATAAGCAACAACTTTAAACATTGTCAGTGAGGCAATTCATGCCTCAAACTGAGATAAAATGCTAGTTAGGAAACAACCACTGATTGAACAGAGGAACAGGCAAACAGCCATCTCAGTTACTCTCTGAAAGGACGCCTGGGGAACAGGCTTTCCTAGCTGGCCCCTCTTTTAACCACTCCAGAGACCCTCTGCCAGAACATGAACGCGAGAACTGTGTAACGAGCCACTGAAATGCTGTTAACAAAACCGAAGACAAGAAGGAAATCTTGGAGCTTATTTCTGCAAGTGGGAGCAGAAAGAGGATTTCACCATTTTTTATTTTAGATTCAAGTGGCCCAGATTGCAAAATGTGTATGTTTGACCTCAATTTTGTGCAGTGCAGATCCACCACTAAGGTTCTCACAAAGCTCTCATGCTGTATCTGCCTCCAAATCAGACTTCATAGCTTGTGAGCTCTTTCACTAACATATCGTAAGCTCCCTCTTGTCATTGTACAAACACATCAATTTATTTAAGGTCTGTCTTTTGATCTCCTCTTTTAGCCTTGGCAAAATAACCTCAGTAGCACCACTGGGACTGAAGATTCCTCCTTTCATACATTGTATTTTCCTATTATGTTTGAGAAACTATAGCCTGGCTGAGGCCTGAGGAACATCAGCTTTATGCAGCCTTTGAAAAGTATATTTATAAAAATACATTAAAAGAATAACCTGGTAGCAGAAAATTCATAATTGAGTGAGCACAGAAATCTGTTCATTACAACGAGCAATTAAGTTGGGCATCTCTGAAACAGGTAACTGTGAGGAACAGTCAAAGTTCATTTTCCAGATGTTCTCCCACTTTAACACCATAGCCAAAACTGAAGCCCTGCTGTGCAAAGAAGTGGTCTTATAATGACAAATTAGCAAACGTTGAAATACCTGAATCTGAAAGATCTCACAAGCTCCTCTTCCTTATACGAAATGCCATTAAATGGAAAGAGGTCTTAAAACACATATAGCAACAGACTAATTAAATATTACTTTAATACACTCAGTATATTTAATAGTATATTAGGTTTATATTCCGGCTAATTCATCTGTGAGTGGATATGTTCTGTGTGGAAACTAGAGATTTAAGAAAATTCATGAAATTAACTGTGCTTGTCTTTCAGTTTTTGAAGGTAAGTACCTATTTAAATGTTCTTCTGAAGTCTTAGAGCTTAGAAATTCAGAAGCCTCATAAAGAAGAGTGTTATAGAGCAGGAATAAAATAAAATGGAACATAGTAGAGTATCTGAAAAGACAAAAACCACTTTCAAAAGGCTTTAGCAAATCACTTCTCAACAGAAGTGTGGTTAGCCCCAGATCAGGAAAGGTATTTATCTTGATTTTATTTTATATCAAAATGTGTTCAGTGAAATCAAGTGAAAGGTGAGAGAATGTCAGCCTTGTCAACCATCAATGTAGTATGTAAGCACTGAGCAATTAAAAGACCTGCAAAATCTTTCATAAAGATCAAGTAGATCATGCTTTTCCTTAAGCAGAAATAATTACACTGCTCATTCATTAACTTCTTCATAAATCCTATTAATTTTGTACTGCTATATATCCTGGAAATGCAGCTGAGTCTAAATGAACCTCATTACAAGTGTCCATGAAAATAGGAATAAGGATAGGAAGTGCAGATGGTAATAATTAATTGCTCATATTCCAGCATCACAAACTTTAAATCAACAGTTCTATTTTAAAATAAAATTATTTTGTTTGCTAGAGGCATTTTACTATAGTCCATATGCATTGGTGGTAGGGTTTTTTTAATGTAATTTTTTAATGGTGAAGAGATAAACATTGGGTGATCCTTATCTATGTTTTTGATAAATGAATGTCTCAGCAAAATTTTACAGCTAAAAAGGTTATTTACTTAAGAGAGATCTTCTGTATGTGGAAAGGTCAGATTTTTTTTAGATTACTGTGAAATTGCTTCTGCCTTTTAGGAAATCTTCTAAGACAGCTCCTCTCCTTGTAGTGTTGACAAGGACATAGGAAGGATGTGGCCTGAAGAAATCAAATGTACAGCATAGAATCCTAGCTGGAATCATGTGCTGCTACAGTTTGTGGAGTTTGAAATTCTGTCAAAATGTTGAACAGTAGGAGAATAGAGAGAGGACTTCTGAGCAAAAATCAATAGCCAAGTCTTTTGAACTGTCCACGTACAACTTTCTAATGAAAATGTCCTTGAGGAAAGTTTTAATAGTGGACTTTGAGATCAGCATCGTAGAGCATTTGAAGTTTTCAGTGGTACCAATCCACAAAAAGTTTGGCTCACACAGCTGTGGCTGGAGATGCCACTGAGGCATCCCAGGAACAGCAGTCTGCCACCCAACACTGCACAGAATTCTGGACCTGCTATTTGCACTGTGTCAGGTTTTAGCCAGAGGGTACAATTTACTACAAGGGAGTTTGTAAGCCTTTAAATAGCATCTCTCCATGTACAAACTAATCACTGATCAGATGCTCAGCACACCACAAAAAGCGCTCTGGTGCAACTAAAGGGATTTTACTTAATATACTGTAAATAGGTGGAAGTTTTGTATAAATATAATTTATAAAATGTTAAATAAGGTTTGGATATAATATCCCATTAACTGGGATTACATTTCTTTGTATCTGTGTGAGCCTGATAAAAAATGCAAAACACTCAGTACAGCATCAAGGTCATTCTCAGAGGCCAGACACACACATTAAACTGAGGTTAAAACGGTTGGTAAGTGAGGGTTATACAGTAATTGCACTGCAGCTCCCCTAAAATACAGAATGCATACATTTACTGTCCCTTTGGAGCATTTTTCCCTCCAGTGCCATTGAGAATTCATATGTATTCACTCTCAATTATAGTTAGTGTTATTAGAATAAAATCTTTTTGTATTAACATATAACGCATCTGGCACAAGCATAGGAAATGTTTCAATTATCTGAAGATGTTAATTAAAAACAGTCCAAAATGATAATGTCTTTTTTGTTACACGATGTTTTGTATATATAGCCTATGCCATAATAAAGACATATCACAAAGTCAGCATTGAGATGCACAGAGACAGAGAAACAGCATTTTAAAATTATAATAAAAGGGAACCTTTACTTGCTTTAATTTTACAGCAGTCTACAGTATTTAAAAAAAATCTCTTGTAACTTTCTTATCTTTCTAGTATCCAGTTCACCTCAGCAGAACCCACCCTGCAGCTCAGCTAACAATGTTAAGGTGCAGCCTGAGCTTCTGCCCATGAAACCACAGCCAGGAGCCAAAGAGCTGCTGCTGCTCAAGGCGCGGAGCCCAACTGTGCTGCCCTGTCAGCTGGAACTCACAGAAAGTGATCACCCAGGGCTTCAGATCACCTGGGCATCCCAAACAGACACACCAACACCACGGACTACCCAGCCTTCCCTGAAGGCTCTTTGTAGTAATACATCTCACCACATAAAACCCTGAAGATTCGGCTGCGTAGTTCAAAGTACTTTGTTTTCCCTTCTTGTGTGCAGCCACTGCTTTGAGATCTACCAAGCAACTGTGATGTTCCAGTTCCTGCTGTACAATGACTTTTCCACCTTTAGATTGTTCCATACATTCAGGTATTAATCATGGCAATACAAAGACTGATAAAGACACCATTCACAATCTCAGCATCCAAAACACACAGAGTGCTGCAGTAGTAAGATATGTTTCCATTAAATTTATATGCAGCCTAGACATGATGGCATTGGTACCAAACAGGAACCCTTAATGCCAGTCCAGCAGTTAGAATCAGGACCAAGGAAGTATGTTAATAATTACAGAGAAGCGTATCAAGAGTTAGTAAAATAAATGTAATTGTGAATGGTGTAATTTATGTGAAGCATGTCTATAAATACTACAAAGGTAAAGAGATATGATAGTTCACATTCATCCTATTATGAGTAATTGAAAAATATCTTCATCAAATCACACACTGCTTAGAAGTCTCAAGATCACAATTTAATGGACGTGTTCATCCCTAGCCTGTGAATAATTCCTGAATGAACATGAACTGAGTGCTTAGAGAACTCTCAAATACCGTGACTTTCACTCTGGAGTTCTGTTAATGACATTTTTTTTCACTCCATAACGGAGAGGAAGCATAATTCACTGAGCTATTTTGTCTTCTATAAAGCACTTGAGTCGAATCTATATCTGACTGAACAGAAAGATGCTACAGAATTAATCACCACCTGCCTCCCAGTTAAAACTATAAAGGCCAGTCTCCCTTGTTGTGAGTATTCACTTAGCCCTAATTGAAGCAGCACTTAAATATCACAATAGAACAATTCGCTCTAAGAATTGTCTCCCATTCCCATCCTCCTTCTGCCACCCTTCCTCCCCATTAAACTGTTTTCTGCTTCCAATTCAAAGAACACCAGGAAGCCTGTAATGGATTTTTATTGCTGTAGGAATATATACGGGTGGAATGCAACTGGTAATGGAGATTCGGGAAGAAAACAAGATTGTCATTTTTTCACTCTGTAAGCCTATTTTTGAAACAAAATGCTTATGTATTAATTAATATGCAATAGGAAACAATGACAAAATATATTTCTTCACAATGTTTCTGAAACTAGAATAACATGTGGAACAACTGATTTTGAAAATAGAGCTGAGGACCAATAAAAGTCACATTATCACATAGAATTTAGGCTTAGAAAATTTTAAATAGAATACAAAATAGCATAGATTACAGAAGTTGAAATTTCATCTGATATGTTTGAATTTCAGCGAATCAGATGACTGACTTACCAAGGAAGAAAGGATTGGTTATGGTTCAGTTTCACAAAGCCATGTGAACATAAGTCTACACCTTTGGAACTCTCTGTGACACAGATTCCACTCATGCACAACAAAATTACAGAAATTTAAGCAGATTCAGATAAGAAGGAAGTGATCTAGCTTTGAGAAGTGATAAACACCCAGGCTGTCCCAGAAAGGAAAGCCCTGGATGTCAGTGAACACATGCTCACGTTCAGCTGAGAGAACTGATTCAAGTTTGTGGTGAACTATTTTCAACAAGTCATAACAATTTTTTCCTACTAAAAAAAATCAATTAATTGGAACAGATTAAAAGGGCACAATGTGCCCAGATCAGAGAGACCAGAGTTCATATACATGACATTTTTCAATTGAAGAGCTTTGGAACATTAAATAAAAGTCTAACAAGGAGGAAAATATCTGGATTTTTCTTTCCATTTGTATAGATTTTTAGTTTCTCCCTAAAGTAGATAAATACTTAGAAGGGCAAACAGAAAAAGAGGTTTTGATAGCCATTAGTGAAATCTGTTCTTAATGACAACTACTGGATTGTATGATCCTTGTTACAAACAAATTTTAAAATGTGGACTGATTAACTCTTACTGCACTTAAGAGATTGCCTCAATATCCAAGGGAGGCAAAATGATTCTTTTTTCAGTACTAGACTGAGTTCCCTGATCACAGCAGACTGAATTGTATTTTTGTAAGGCTCTTCAACAGGCAGACAAATAAATAGCTTTCTCCCTGCTGCATGGTTTGCTGTTTGCTTAAGCAAAAATCCAATTTCTGAGAAGACTCCACAAGGGCTAAATTCCCTGCCATTTACAAGTGTCCCATTAGAGTACCTTTCTATATGGAAATAACATTCCAAGAGAAGGAGAGAAAGTAGGTCCGAGGTCCACTGTTCCTGATGTGTTTTATTATTTCTTTTCATTTGAAGAGTAGAGCTGTGCTCCCATGAGAAAGAGAGAGTAATATCTGAATACAAATGTCTCAAGGAAATGGAGCTTCTTTAAAAGTAAAATGCTCTTTCTGGCTTTTTTTATTGTTCCCCCCCAATATTTATCAAGGACAAGGAGAGAGTTGACAGCTTCAGACTCAAGCTGCCTTTTGTTGAAAGGTTTTTAATTAGAAATTCAAAGAAAAAACTCCTACTGGGGCAGCATAGATTAGAAATGTTCGGATTTGGGCTTGATTACTGTTTTCTTTAGTAAAAGTTTTCATTTTAAAACAACTGAAATTAGAAGGATAGGGTGAATGAGACCCTGTGCATAGAGCAGTAAGTGTTATCAGTTGCTGGTGTTATCACATCTCAAAGGGAGGGAGAGGTAAAACAAAAGCTTTTAATGAAAGTTCACAGAGGTGCATTTAATTTAGATCTAATAGGACAGACTTTCCAAATCTGAAGGATTAGAATTGATTATTGAAAGAAGGTTTAACAGCCATTTAATGAACTCTGGCATTCATCTACTTCATAAGTAATAGTCAAGAAGTATCCTGTAACAGGTAGCACCTACATACTTCACAGTGCTTCTACTACAAAAGTTGTATTTAAACAATTATTTTTTTTACTTCAGGAATGTCAGCATTATAATAATAAAAGACTGGAGTTCCCAGGGGGTTTTTTTCCATTGACAGGAAATTTTCTGGTCACCAGATTGTTCCTGCTAATGGCAAGCAATGTTTAGAGAGATGGGAACCTCACACACAACACTGGTCACAGCTGGCAGGTTTGGATGCATATATTGCATATCTGATTTGATTTCCTGAGTGATGCTTTTGTCTGGGGGTGTTTTGCACTTGAATGTCACAAATTCAAACTTTTTGCTGTAGTGATTAAATTTGTTGAGTTCTGGTCTCTGAATTACTAGTAGCATTTACAAAGCAGTGATTTGAATTTGACAATTCATCACTTTATCTGTCTTCTAAAAAGCAGTTATGTGCATATACTATATGCATATTTATATTACAGAGCTTAAACATGTATTTAAAGTGTACTCACAGTTACTTTCTTGAAAAAAGAGGGAATGAGAGGTCTTTGAGGAAAAGTAGAAAACTAGCCTGTATAACAGCCACTCAGAAAAGCATGGAAAAATTAGTTAAATTTATGTAAGCCATTATTTTACATAAGATGACCAGGGTGTATAGTTAAAACACAAATAAACTTTTTCGTTTCCCACCCAGGGTTAAAATAGCAACATGCCATGAGTAAGTGATGGGGGAATTCTTGTGCCAGACAAAGCTCCAAGGAACCCACACAGCCCCACTAGAACAAGCAAAACATGACCTGAAATTTATACATGCTTTAATATCTTAGAAGAACCTTAAAATTTACCTGTAGCTATGTCTTGGTGGGGAAAAAAAAAAAAGGATTAGAAGTCCTAAAAATGTATAAATCTTCATACTAGTCATCATTAGTAAAAATTCTCCAAATGACCAGTAAAGAAATATTTCCAACTATGATTTACTTAGTGTTAGGTTTTTTGACATACCTAATGAACTACTGTAAGATCACTGCATATTTTATCCACCTCAGTGGTGCTATTGTTCAGTAAGAGTGCAAGTTGCCTTTGGAGAGCAGGTGTTGCATCAGTCAATTGCAGTTTATGAAAACCAAGTTATTTTGAAAAAACTCCTGGCAACAGTGACTTGTTGGACACCTTCTCCATTGCCTTCATTCTTAGCTACATTAATTCCCAGTACCTAAAAAAATCTTCTTATATTTCAAAATTGTTTTTAGGGTAAAAGGAATTCTGACTTTAAAAACTAGTCTGGTTGAATTGTCAAAAAGACAGTTGAGTCCAACATGTATTGTGTATTTACTATGCACATATGTCTTCATGAAACTTCTAAATATCAGCCTGGTCGGAGCTACAGTAAGTTCAAAACACTTTGGCTGTGAACAATCATGATTGGCAAAATTACGTATTTTTGTGAATTTTTTCTTCCTGCCTCTAGGTTTTCTTTTTAATTGCATCAATCAAAATAGTTGTACTGAACTAGTAATAACTATAGTACACAAAAATAATTACGTGTTCAAAGCCATTTCATACTATGGTCCCCGAAGATTTCTTAGTACATAATAAATATGAGATGGATTAAACCATTCACTGTAATTCCTGAAATGGAAAAACCTATTGGTTTTTCCAGCCTGGCAATAAGAAGTGGAAGCTACTATTGCTCATTTTCAGGTTGATAATTGGTAACTTGCAGTAGGAGCCCTCTGAACAATCAATGCCATCTCTTCTGTTAGAACTTTTTATGGTAGATGGCAACAGCTGATCAAAACATCATGAAAAAATTTTGTCAAATTAGAACATTTTCAAATGGTTTGAATTTGGACGTTGTTACAATTATCTAAAAAAATCATCTAAAAAAATGTGGCCTCTTGCAGTTTTTAATAAAAAGATGCTAAAACTAAGTACTTACTTGATGCTGCAAACCTATCAGAATATATCCATAACTGTTTGATAACAGTCTCACTTTCAATAATAAAAGTATTATAAGTCTAAAATATTATTAATAAAGTTCACTTTGGATATTTTAAGATGTTTCAGTATTCCAAATCTCTTCCACCATATTAAGCAAAATGCGCAGATACTTATGAAACCCAAATAACACTCTAAGCACAAAGCTCAGGATATAATACAAAATACAAATCATAAATATTATTTTCACTTTCATCAGTGAGTTTCCTGTAGAAATTCTCATGTCATTTTATATCTGAAAACAGAGTATGAACAAAATAGGATTAAATCATGATATAATCAAGCTGGCTCATTTTAACTTATTTCTGAACAGCAAAGAACATGATGTACATCTTTTGGTATTATTTTCAGTCCTGGAAAGGTTTTCATGAATCTGCCCCTTCCTGATCCTGCTCACTTCAGGCAGTGCCCCTTACGCCAGGTAAAACTCCTGGGGCCAGTACTTTCATTTTTATACAACTTTTTGAAGACTCTGAAATCTGTGCACAGAAACAAGAAAATTTAGCAAAAAACAAACCAAAACACCCAACAAACAAAAATCCAAAACACAACCCATCACAGCAATCCAAGCAACAACAACAAAACAAAAGCAAACAACCCCCCAATCATAGGTATTAATTACTTCTGAAAAAATTCATTCATAGCCTCTTGATCAAGTCATGAATTAAGAAGACCTTTTAGATCATAACATTTTAAAATAGTGTCCTAACTAGATATCTATGTGACTAATGAGACCACATGGTGAAATTGGTTAGTATTGCAGAAGGTGAATATCTCAAAAAAACCTGCTGCTTTTGTTTTTTAACAAACTTTCCTCTGCTGATTAATGGAGAACTTTTGAAACAATTTAATCTATCCAGGGATGCGAATGGTAGTTTATATTTTTCAAGGCTGATTACTGAAGAAGTCCTAAAGCAGTTCAATCTGTGCAGGGGTGTTAAACAAATATGTCAACATTCATTTTACATTTGTGTCTACCACAGCTAAATGAGAAGAATGCTGGAAATAGATTGGAGTGATCTGTTTGCTCAAGGAAAAAAAAAGTCAATATGCTTCATATTTTATAGAAGATGCAAACTCCTTTGTAAGATGAATGCCTTTCAGATTGAAGTTTTCAGTAGCTTTACTGTGTAGATTATGGTTTGGCATTCTGCCATCTAATGATATATAACCTTACAGCTCACCATTATGCAAATAACAATTTGGCTAGGAGAACAGAGTGCTTAAATTTTCTCTAAGGACTATCATGTATTTCAAACTTCTTACACCAAATTATATTTGACATTTAATTTGAATTCAATTTATGTAGAAAAATAATTTTAAAAACCCTCTTGTGTAAATTTCTAATAAGAAATGTGTTACATTTTAATTTATTTTTTTTTATATGTAGATGCATATGTGCACAGGAGATTTAATTTGGATAAGCAGGGAATACATCATTATATAGTACACCATATATGGAAAAGTATCCTAAGCAAAGATTGCTCAGTACAAAGTAAAATATACTTGGGAAACAATAGCAAAAATGTTAAAATTAATACATGCATCTCCTATTAATTAATTCTTACAAAATAAGACTGACAAGTACATATGCATTCAACCGTGTTGTACAGGGAATTAATAGTGGAGAGCGGCATATGAAACATAATGAAGTTCAGGAGTTGGTAATTAAACTGGGAAAGGTCAGTTCTGACCTGGACTCTTCCTTTCAGATCCCTTAAATTTACCTGGTGGGCCCAGTACTGCACCTAAGGCAGAGATCATTCCATCTTCATTCCAGCCCTACCAACAGCAGCAGAACCGAATCTGACACAGAGTTTTTACATACCATCAGCTCACACATATAGAAGAAAATGATACAGGGAAGAGAACTCCAATGTCACTTACAAAACACATGGCTTTTCAAATAAAAGTGGAATGTGTTTTACGTCTTCATGAAAAATGCCTGTGTAATTGAGAAGTTTCTTGCAGCAGTCAAAATTAGTCACATTTTGATAATTTTGATACCTTTGGGGATGTTTGGTGTATCTTTAACAAGTATTAGAGAGCACAGTTGCAATACTGGTCAGATGTTGCGGTTTAACAGCTTGTTATACTTTAATGGATAGTGATTTGGGTATAGGTTTGTCAAAAGTTTCCTTTCTAGATACTTCCCTGAAATATCTGGAACATCACAGTGTGTGAAGTTCTTTAAAAAGTCCTGTATTTAAAGCAAGGACTCTGTCAGCGCAATACCACAGCAACGAATGTCTGCTTGAGATTGGGGATAATGTAACAACCAGAACAAGGTGCTAGAGACCAACAATCAGTAAGTTTAGGTAGAGAATTAGAAGGTTTCTAACTACTAGAAGAGAAATGTTCACAGTATCACAGTATTAGCAAGGTTGGAAGAGACCTTGGAGATCATCGAGTCCAAACTGTAACCCAACACCAACCCATTGTCTAAACCATGGCACTACCCACAGAACCATCCAGTTGAACTCTGCACCTACTAGACCATGCCACTGAGCTCCTCATCCAGTCTTCTCTTAAACACCTCCAGGGATGGTGAATCCACCACCTCCTTGGTCAGACCATTCCAATGAGCGATCACTCTCTCTGTGGAAAAACCTCTTCCTAACATTCAGTCTAAACCTCCCCTGCCGTAGCTTAAGACCATGTCCTCTTGTGTCCTCTGGTGTCATCAGCCTGAGAGAAGAGATCCACACCCACCTGGAGGCAACCTCACCGCAGGTAATTGTAAACAGGAATTAGGTCACCACTGAGCCTCCTCTTCTCCAGGCTGAACAACCCCAGTTCCTGTAGCCACTCCCCATAGGGCTTGTCCTCCAGTCCTTTCATCATCCTTGTCACCCTTCTCTGGACCCTCTCAAGCAGCTCAACATCCTTCTTAAACTGGGGAGCCCAGAACTGGGCACAGCACTCAAGATGTGTCTGACCAGGGCCGAGTACAGCGGAAGGATAACTTCCCTAGTCCGACTGACCACACTATTCCTAATACAGGCCAGGATGCCATTGGCCCTCTGAGCCACCTGGGCACACTGCTGGCTCATATTGAGTTTCCTGTCAATCACAACTCCTAAATCCCTCTCCATTTCACCACTCTCCAGCCACTCATCCTCCAGTCGAGAGCGATGCATGGGATGTTGACATTAATGAGCAGCAATTTTGGTGGTTCACCTTATGAAGAGAACAGGCACCCAAGGGCCTTGAAACTGCTTGCATGGCATAAAATCTCAATGAGTTTGTTTGTTCAAAAGTCTCACATGTCTTGGTCTGCACAGAATACAACAAAAATTCATCGTAAGAAATCTGCGTCACCATCAATTATCCCTCAGTCCTTGATGTCTGTGAGAAGGCTGCAGCTTGCCAAAGTTGAATCACCTTTCACTTTTCTTCAGTTATTTTGGGTAAGACTTTGGAATATTTCAACAACTGGTATTTATTTAAGTTTAAGTTTTAACTTGTGACAGTATTCTACTAGAANTTTCAACAACTGGTATTTATTTAAGTTTTAACTTGTATTCTACTAGATACATCCAGGTTCTGGATGAGCATAAGACAAACAGAAGACCTTGAGAACACAGTTACGTATTCAAAAACTCCTACTCTGGGTGAGACCTCTGCACATCCTCTCTGATGGAGGAAGACAGGGAAACTGGGTAAAGTAATGGACAACTCAAATGAATCTTCCTTATTGTCTCTTGTTTATGTTTGTGACTTCTTTTCCTCTGAATATATGAAAAAACACAATACTGTGTGAATCGTCTGCTAAGGAAGCAGACCTCTATACACAGAAACAAACCCAAAGGAGAAACAACTAGACAAGCGGTAGTGAAGTAAGTAACATGGTCTGAGAAGGTAAGATGCTTATAAGAACATTTGTTACATGTAAAGTGAAACAAACCCAAAGCAATTTATTAGTAGATGCTTTGGAATTAATTCATACAAAATGCTGATGTTGCTGTAACCCATGGGGTGGCTGCTTGCACAGAAATCAGATACTTTTAATTACTCAGTATTAACTGTAAACTCAGATTCAAATGATGAATTATGGTTAAGCATGCAGTCAGCAAAAATATTCCTAAAAAGTATCATTTAAGCAGTTAAGTGTATTAGTTAGAAATTCTGCAGAGTTATGCACAATTTAACAATGGACTATCAAGTTTCATGCAAGAATCCATTCTAGAGAATATTTTTGTATGCATATCTGTTTGTTGACAGTCTAAAACCAAAAAGAAGCACAAAAATATAAAAATCCTGACATGTTGCAAATCAAATTTAATGACCGAGGTTTGATTCCCACCAGGGAGGCAGCGGTGCTGTTTAAGAGTTGAACTCAATGATTCTTGTGGGTCTCTTCCAACACAGAATATTCTGTGATTCTTTGATTCTGTATACAAGCTCAAGATCAAAAAATCCAATTAAAATAAATCAAATCTGCAGTATTTCTACTTATATTGTCTTCCATTATGAAAGTTTGTTTACCAAAACATTCAGCAAATTTAACAGATCACTATTTAATAAGGAGACATCTTGCTGTGATCTTGCTTTATTAAATATGTGACACTGATGGGAATATAATATGAGGCTCATCTTGAAGTAACAAGATGCTCTGACTCCAAATACAAAAATCCCAAAATACAGACATTGTTTCTGCTCAGGGAGAGTACCTGGGATAGAGCTGCACACTTCCTATTCAGGAGACAACTTTAAAACACACGGAACTAGAAAGATTAGGTTCTTCTAATCTAAGAATGTGGAGTATTTATGGAAGCAATCAGAGTATTACAATTTAGTAGTCATAGGCTGGTTCTGATATGTAAATTATTTCGAAAGGATATTGCCTAAATCAGGCAGTTGACAACCTTATCCATTGCTTTGCAATATGACTTCAGTGTTTGTGTTAGTTGGGCGCAGTCTCTGGATCAAAAATACACAAACATTCCATCGAGTCTTGTGACTCCCTTTGTATAATAAGATAGTAATGTTTTAATGTGATTACATCAGAACAAATGCTAAGCCTATCTACAGCATATTTTCTAATCCTAGAACAACAACAGGATTTGACAAATTTAATTTTCACTACAAATGGTCTAAAACTATCCATTATATTTCAAAACCCTGAGACCACGATGTGCTGCCATATATCCATGGTTGTAACACAGCAAACCACAAATACTGCAGGCTGAATGACACTGAACTGAGTCTAAAATATTTATCAGTAAAGTATTCTAAAGATGAAGAAAAGTTACTTTTACTTTTTTGTAAAGCATTTGCTCTTTACCATGCAAGGATTTTGAAAACTCAGAAATGTTGGTGTTGTATAAATGTGCAGAATAGGTGACTGATTTCATGTAATCACTCAGCTTCTCACCTGTTCTTATATTATACCAGGTCTCATCATGAAGATGTAGAAATATTTTGTATTTAAGATACAGATGGGAAGGGACCTGATCACTGAATATGGAAACATGGTCATTTCAACTTTCATCACCTTTATTTATTCACTCCCAAACAAGGAAAGCCATGTCATGCTGCTCTGTGAATCTTTCAAAAAGCATGTTATGTAATTTTTTTACCTCTACATAAATAAGAAGAGAAACACAGCAAGTCTTAGATACTCTCCTTTCTGAGATACATCCACACAGGCGCTATTGCTCCATTCCAGCTGTAGAGGAATCAATCTCAGAAAGGCAAGTGTCTCACCTGGCTTTGTTACAGAGCCCAAGAGCTGCTGCTACCACAGCAAACAAAAGTCAGTGCTACATTTCTGAGAGCTGCTAATGCAACATGTCTAACTGACAAATGGTCAAAGACTAAATAAAAATAAACGAGCAAACAAATGAATTTCTTCAGAACCAATAAAGTGATACGGGGTTATGTGTATAAAAAGAAAAGGGAGTGAACTCTTTGCCTTCTGGGCATGAGGTTTACCTTAAGACACTTAGAGGAATCCATTAAATCCATTTACTAACCCTTCAGTATCACCAGAATGTGCTTCTCTGGGAAAAAGCAAGAGCCAGTCCTACAGCCTAGAGTGATCTCCCATTCTTCCTCAGACTGAGCTTCAACACAAGAAGTTAATTTTATTATTACCATACCTGTCTTTTTCAGCAGCTGTATAACAAGGAATTATTTTTGCCTCCTAAATTTTCTTCTACTTTTCTTTCCTTTTCCCCCTCACTCTTCAGAACAAATCTACTTAACTCATAGAATGAAAAACATCCACAATGGCTTCACTTACTTATAATGTTGCAATATACTCAATTAAATTTCTCTTCTTTCAGCTTAACTATTACATAAAGACATACACCATTGATTCCTGCTGCATAAATGCTTTTAGGAAACATACCAAGACAATAATAACATCCCTCTTTTACTAAGTAACTTTTACTAATAGCTACATTATTTTATAGTCCATAAAGAATACTGATTATGAGATAGAGACTCATCCACCCCTTTCATCCCAAGCAACAGTGTCCCAGACTGCGAAAGAGCTGCAGAACAACATCAAAAAACCCGCACAAAACCCTAAAATAAAAAGAAAAAAATAAGTAAGCAAATATATAAACCAGGAAAGAATAAACAATACAGCACCATTGATATGGCCAGGCACTTATAAGGGGGTCAATAATTCTCTAAGAATTTCCCAAATTTAAATGGACTCTGTTGCTCAGTTCACAGACTTTAGACAGACCAACTAGCTTTTAAACTATTTTACAGGGCATTTCTGTGCAAGAATGAACCATGTGGAAATATCCATCATCTCTGATCCTTGGAAAGATTTCTTCTGTCTCATAGTGCTCTTTGCAAGGAAAACAACAGACATTTTGGAAATAGAGAAGTCACACAAAGTTGTGGAGCTCAGAAGGAAAGAGGAACAGATGGCTTCACTAATGAGTTTTCTAAAATACACACCCTGTCCTTGGTGGACGTGATGCACTAACTAAAGTGTTCTGGTGAATATTTTCTTAAATAACTAGACCTTTTCTAAACAGATTATTTGGTTTTACTATGAGAGTAGGCAAATAAATCCAGGGAGGTTACAGAATCTCTATCACTGAAGATGGTCAAGACTCTACTGCAGAAGCCCTGAGCATTCAGATCTAAACCGAACTCCTGTGACAGAGAGGTTAGACTAGTTGACCTCCAGAGTTGCTTCTCAAACTAAATTGTTGTATGATTCTGCAAGAGCAAAGGATCTTAACAAAAGAGGAAAATCCATGCTACTGCTCAATCATTTGACTTTTTTTGTTTGTTTCTCTTTTCCTCCAAGTCAGTATTGTTATACTAAACATTAATTTGAGCCTTTATTATTACATAAAACATTCCTTTATTCAAATGTAATGAAAAGCTCATTACGACTTTCCAGCTACCAGTGCAAACAGTGTACTTAGCCAAATGGTAATTGTATCACCCTTCCCTCTATTCCAATACTGCTCTGAAACTTGTGTCCCTCAAATGAATAATTACCTACAAAATAATTAAATGTTGCTGATATGGTCTACTCATCCCACTTGTACGTAGAAACAGCAAAGTCTGTCTTCCCTGAAATCTATCTCCGTCATGTTGGATAAGCTTGCTGCCCATCACACGGCTGGCATCGATCCCTACTCAATTACAGACGAACATAGCACCATATTAAAAGACAAATAAGGTTTAATTTTAATCACAGACAGCCTGTAATTCCATGTTCCATTATAGATTAAAAGAACCAATTATTTTTAAAAGTAAAGATTTAATGAAAGGCCTTACTAATATATAGACACATTGCTCCCTCTGCATTCTAAGTCAGACTCTGCAGTAGTGGTTGAAATTGCTGCAAGCAAACTAAGCAAGGCATGAGGATGCCCCTTGGAGAAGAATGTTTTTCCTTCAGATCACAAATACACTTTCTCAACAGGGTTTCTTTTGCAAGGCTTCTCTTTCAAAAGAGTAAAATCACAGACCATTTTTAGAAAACAAAATTAACTCTGTGGCCAGAGTTTTATTGTTTCTAAGGCAGAGTAAATGCGAAGTAATTGCACCGAAGCAGACAGAAATTCCACACTAACAACACTGAGTGCTGCTAAAATCACTTTATCCCAGATTCAGAAAGGTAGTTAGGAGCCTAATTCTCGTTTGAATTCAATGGGAGTTAGGCACCTACACATCTCTGAATCCAGACATTATAGTCTTCCATCTGTAACAACAGGAGTTGGCTTGCATAATTAACTCCAGAATCTAGGGCATCAGAATTCCTATTTTCTTCCTATTCGTTCTCTAGTACTAGTTTCCAATCTTCCATGTTTATTGAGGTAGTAAAATGTTTGTGAGACTGTGAACTAATAAAAATGTAGCTCTATAATGTTGTTGATATTAGCTCTGAGAATGCAAAGATAAAACTGTCTATATTTAGAGAGACATCTACTCACTGGGTAATCAGACAGTGCTCTTGATTAGTGCTATGAATGCGGTTCCACTTGCCCAGAGAAAGCATGAGAGTTTATATATATATAAATATATTTAGATATATATAAAGTTACCATCGCAATTTTTAAAGCTATTTTTATATAATGCCATGCTTTTGTTTAGGAATTTTATATATACTGTTCAACCAGAAATGCTTTAATGCATGGTACAGTCTCTTCTTAATTTTTTTAGTTTAACCCTTCTTTAGAAGGGTTCAAATTAAAGCACTATTTACCC
>WEKX01009941.1:0-37187 GCA_013390025.1 Pitta sordida | reverse complement strand
AAAGACCCCAACAAAACAAACCAGGACTTTCATCTTGTGAAATTCCTTTTGGTTTTGTCCTCACTGATCCCAGAAGAAAAAAAAATTCTCAAGCTTCTCTACACTTGTTAGATATTCACAAAGAGAATATGGGAAAATAGCAAGCCAGTGCTACAATGGAAAGCAGCAACTCAACACAGGTGCAATGCAAAGATCTGGCTTCAGAAAAAGGAAGTGTGTTTGTTTTTCAGCTGGGATTGTACCCATTTCTCACACACTCACAGATACAAAATTAACAGAAACTAGTCAGAAAATCTATCTATTTTTTTAATGTTCTTCTTTTCTCTTCCAATATGTTCTGTGACATATCTTAAAAGACATATGAAATCAAGACTTTGTTAAGTCCCTGCTTGGAAAACCTATGAAAACAAGATATAACATGGTACACACAGAAATTCCTGTCTTAGCGTATCTTTCATTAGCAATGTGTGGATATAAGAGTTCTTCAACAGAAGTTACAGGTTTCACTAAAATATTTGGAATATGCAAATATACAGATCATTCCCTAGCTGATCTATATCAAGACCTGTATTACTGGTCCTACTATGATTTTAAGATCAACACAATTATTTTACCATATTGACACCAAAAATATTGTACATTAAATATGTTATCACTGAATTTTGGAAGCTTTCTAATTCACTCATTGTTATTTATTCTGAATTCTGTCAGTGACTTCTGTAAAGAAGAAATATAAAAATTAGGGAACATATCCAGTGCTTGCAAAAAATACTTAGGTACTTGCTGTGCATTAAAAGTAAGGACTTGTGGACAGAAAGTGTAAGTTG
This sequence comes from Pitta sordida, assembly GCA_013390025.1. Taxonomy (NCBI): domain Eukaryota; kingdom Metazoa; phylum Chordata; class Aves; order Passeriformes; family Pittidae; genus Pitta; species Pitta sordida. Next base: position 36,360 of record WEKX01009941.1, on the reverse strand, counting down.
ATAGCTCAAAGTGAAAATGTCACCTGCTATATTCCTACTCTAGAATAATTTATTGTCCTGCTTTCTTTTTCAGGTTCATAGGCCTCACCAATATGTTCTAGCATGGCTATCTTGTCTACTAAATCCTCATATATATTTTGTCTCTGCAAGCAAAACACTCTTCCAAACCTGCACTTGAGTTTTTAGATTAAACCGTTATAAAATGTACCTTTATAGAGGCTGCTCAGTAGCTTTCACATTCTGTGCTGTATTTAGAGATGATCCAAATTAAGGTATTTTGCAAAAGCATTAGTCCTCCCTCCTCATTTGTGTTTGCAACAGTGACAAATAGGATTTTCTGTTATTAGCTCTCATGAAAAGTGATGCAGCATTTTGTGCAGACGAATAGATGTCTTCATTCCCACTGTGACTAATAGCATTGAGACATTTACATGAGATTGCTGTTTGCACAGAGAGTAATTAGGTGCTTGATTCTGCCATGGCCTTTTAAAAGCTCTTTGGTACCTCAAATTCATGTAATGGTACATACATATATATTAATTTGGGGGACTTTTACAAGCATAGGACTGTAATATGTTGGGATATTTATATATGAACTTTCTTTTGACTAATACCTCAACATAAGAAACAGTTCACTTGAAGTCTAAAATACTTCATAAAAGTGGCCAGGTTTTATAAGCATCATTTTGAAATTAACTGAGTAATTTTGGCTGCATAATCATACCCCTGAAGGGATGCAATAAAATATAAATTTAATCAAATACATTTTTAGAACAGGCTTCAAGCTAGTGAATGTACAATTTTGATCCAAATATCTAGTCATGAGTACAATATCAGAACCTTTAATTATAATTTCTGTTATAATTGTTCTATTGAAGAAAATGTAGCCAGTGCACTTACCTGCAATTATACACACACAGGCTGTGGAAGGAGTAGATAAAGACTCTCCTGTGAACCCTCACTTGTGGAACTAATTCACCCAATGGGTTTCATTTTGTTTGTCCTCAGTCTGCTGTTACAGTGATTACATCTAAAAGAAAAGACAAGGAAACATCAAAAGAAAAAACAAAACCCACAAACCACTGAATTTATTGCTTAAATTTTCAATTTGACTTTTATTCTTGACCATCCAGCAAGATAGGGTCACAGAAAGCCTGTGGTTAGACAAAGCGTTCTGAACACTTGTGATGATAGTGTATATGAACATCTTATCTGGTGGCTAAATGTGTGGCCCCTCTCAGAAAGCTGGTCACAAACTTTTCTGAACTCTCAATACTGAGGAAATGCCTTATTGTAAGGCTGAGCAGACACGCTCTTTGCTGTGCAAATCAATGTCCTCAAGCTGATCACTGATCCCACACACACATAATAAGTACATTTTAGGCCTGCATGTGTTTTTTTCTCGTGTACAGCAAGGGACAGGTTTGTCTGACACCTCCCTGAACTCTCGGTTGTGTTGGTGCTTCACCCATCCTTACACACCAAATACTACATATCACTCTCCTCTCCAATTCAAGAGAGCAAAATGCAACCTTACGAAATGGATCACACAAAAAGATTCGTTGCCTTAAAAATGGTATCCATTTTACAGTAACAGTGCAAGTCACAATCACAGACTGTCAATTATGGGAACGACATACAGCAGCACATCCACAATTCCCCACAAAGAAAACACATAGAAACATGATCTTTAGAGGTTTGGTAGAAAAATACAGCGTAACAGCCCACTAAGAAATGTTATGTCTCCTTTCTATGAATGGAATAGTCTTATTTAAATAAAATCAGATATGAACAGTAGCTGCAGAGGTGGAGAAAGCTCGACATTATTAGCATTTCTGAATATTACCAACATTAACAAATTCAAATATTTATGAAGAAGAACATAGGGGAAAAAAGTCTGCTAGTGTGCCTCTCATGACACAGAATAGATCCACAGGATACAAGACAATATTAGAAATTCAAGGACAGCCAGTGCCTGACAATAACATAAACAAGGGTGTACAAGAAAGAAGCCAAATCAGTACTACATAATAAACATATTTACCTCTCTGGGGCTTATTTTTCTATTAGAAGAGTGGAAAAATAACTGAATTCCTGAGATAAGCTAGAAGGTTTTCTCATTTCCTCTGCAAAATTTGTAAACTCCAAGTACTGCACACACACTCTCACCTTTCCAGATTATTTTTTTGCTGTTCCTGCTTTTGTTTGTCGTTGATAAAAGAAAAGGCTAGCAGTTTATCTACAGTAAGGATTTACAGCTGTAGCAACACTTATGGGTCACCAGCTTCAGCTAGCCAGCCTGACAGAGTAAACTCAGGAACATCAAAGGCATGGAATCCAGAAATTCCCTGGTTTAAAAAAAAAAAAAATTAAAAGGAAAAAAAAAAAAGGAAACGAAGAGGGGAAAAAAATAAGGGAGTGGGACATAATTAGCATGACAGTTCCTTTAGCTACCAGACTATGAATTTTACAGGAGTAGGAGCTCCACCCTCTTTTGAAAGTTGCACAATACACTGAAAATTTATGAAGATTTACTGGGAGAAAAAGAGGGAAACTGACAGAGTGCAAGAATAGCTTTTCAGTTTATAATGCCTTCACTTGGGAAGCCTGACAGGCTGTAGTCCCTACTCAAGGTTTGGATAGCTGAGACACATTTTGAAAAGAGAGAGCAGCCCCTTGCCTTCTAATTAAAAAAATGTGGCTGCATTTAGGAGACAATGTGTCCCAAAGGAAAGGTAGTGCATCATTCCAATCTGGAAGGAAGCCACTTGGCTTCAGCAAAGGGCAGAGTAGAAAAGGAACTCCAGATCTACTGAAAGGATTAAGAGTTACCACCAACAGCATCGAAGATATTCTGGGTCCAGACATGAAATACTATAAATGATGGGTACCATATGGATGAGTTTTGCAGTTTCTTAGCCCTTTATGTAGGGTTTTAAAATTCATTAATGAAAAACAAAATTTTAATAATTAAGACTTCTTGGTCTAGCCAATGAAGATGAAACAACTTCTAGAAGCCTAAGTATCACAAGTTTCATTTAGAAATGTACATTTTTAATACTGAAAGTGATTAATCTCCCTAACCATTTATTGAGGGGTATAGTATATTCACAAACTCCAAACATTTTACAATTCAGAATTGGACAATGATCAAAGCAAAGCTCCAGATCACAAAAAGAAGTCCTATGGCTGTGGTTTGCAGGATGGCAAATGTTGAAGAATAAACTTAGTTTTTCAGACATTTTTAATATAAAAATTCAAAATTGATCAACATGGCAGACTATTTAGAGCACAGCAAATCTAAGACATACAGACAAACAAGTGTCTAAAAGTCCATAGTGATGGTACAAATTCTGCATAAGCTTACTTGGCTAGTGACCTTCAGCAGCACTCTGAAATGCTAAACTGCAAATTAGGCAAATCAGTAGCCGTGAAAATTCCTAAGAACTGCTGTGGATTTTTTTCCAGCTCAGTCCAGGAAAAAGGAGGTGATTCAAATTATTCAGCAGATGGCTCAGATGTAAGAACAGCTTGGTAGAAGCAGGACAAGGCTAATTAGAGTATTATATCTGTGTCTTTTCTTCTCTATTTTCCACATCATTCCCTCTTCCCTTGCATGGAGTGTATCCAGCCTCTCCATTTCTCGCTCAGATATCATCTTGTACCTCAGCCATGCTCTTGTGCAGTAGCACAGCACAGAGCTGCAGAATAAGCAGGAGATTTGTGCTAAGCAGGGAGCCAGGAGGTAGAGTTTCCCTCTTGGCAGGTGTGCTCCTCTTTTCAGTTGCTCACAGGGAAGCTGCTCTTTTGCTGCATTGTCAGCTCGAGTTCAAAGCACCTGGAAATATCCTGTGAATGTTCACAGACTGATGACCAGGTTTGTAGAACTGATATCTAAATTAGAATCACCTGAAGACTATTTAAGATTGCAGGCCATAGATGTCACACACCCAGTAAATTTAGACTACCTGGAAGTACATCAGGACTCTGATCCCACATTCTACATGGTGTCTCCAGAGGCACAGCTGTGTGGGGAGAGCTGACACAAGATCCAGCCCCTCGTGCAGGTGTTTCACTCTCCAGCCTGAGGAGCCAAAAGCTTGCACTCCCCCCATGGTGTATTAAGACATGTTTCATCGCATCATCCTCTCTGTAAACAGGACCTGCTGACAATTGCTCAAATTATTATTAATCTAGAGTAGGGCCTCTCTTCCCTGCCCTGTATTGCTCTATCCATTCTGTATTCATCGTGAAGATTTTGTGCCCACCAAGCACAAGATATTTGCATTAGAATGGATAATATTATTGATAATCACAAGGCTACACATTTGTACCAGAGAACTGGAAAACCATTCTGTCTTTTGGTATAAGTCAAATTCATACAGCAGTAAATAGTATCTTACTCTGAGCTTTTTTTATTCTCTTTTTAAGCTAAGGTGAAAAAAAAAGAACATATCTGCTTACGTGAATGAATAACTACTTCTCTATTTCACAAACAGATCACATTACTATACATAGTAGGAATTACCTTCCACCTAATGCAGAAATATAAATCAAATGAACCTAGGGAGCTCCTATTAATGTATTCCATTGCTCATACAGCTTCAAAGGGGATTAATAGTTCTGGTGCTTGCCTAAACTTTAGAGGCACAGCTGATGGGGGTCCTTTATAAAATCCTTTATGTCTAAATTAATATAAATATTCATTTGTTGAAAGGTTTGGCACTGATGTTATCTTGGCATAACACAAATGGGCACAAGAATATACCAGCATCATTTACCACTTTCATTTTTGTTTTCCTTAACAGAATGCACTGCAATTATATCTAGGTTGAACCATTGTGAGATATTCAGGGTTATAAGACCTTTTTTTTTATTTACTTTTGTTGGCAGACATGTTGATGAGATTGGGACTATAAATTTCATCTGAATAAATTTGAGACAATGTGTAGAGTTTATTTTTTAATTTAAACATTGTTCTATTTCAAAGTCTAAGCTTAGTGTTAGGTACCCACACGTGAGCTTGGAATAAATACACTAGCATTACTTTAAATGACAGTTTATATGCAAGGAACTGAGAGCAAAAGTCAAAGTTCATCCTCTTCTTCTGCCATGGTGCGTCAGACAGACAGAAACAAGAGCCAAGTATCAATCATCAAGAACTTCTACCAGATTTAAGAAATCTTTTCCATCAAGCACTGCGTGAATGCAGAAGACATTTAAAGTGTTGAAGAAAAATATTAGACCTAATATTAAGGAACCTAAAGTTAGTTGTAGAAAGCTTCGAAATCTATTTCTGGAAATGGAAGATTGACAGACACCCAGATTTGAAGCGTCTGCTAAGTAATAACAGAATTGAAAAGACCCAAAACAACCCAAAGCCTACATAATGTCACAGGAACAAAAGTTATGTCAAACTGGGAAAGGAAAATACAGTTGTGACAACCCTTCTGGATTTCTGCAGTGCAGATACACAGCTGCATTGGCTCTACATTAGCAGAGGACTCATAAAGCTGGAGCTTGACCTATCCTAAGACATTCTTTAAAGCTCCTTGAAAGTTAAGGCTTTAAACGTCCACAGCATCATCACACAACAGTGATCTGGAGGTACAGGATCCACAGCCTCCTGTCACCTATTCCCACAAATGGTTTTTCACAGGAGAAATTGCTCAGATACAGAAGTTAGCAATGACAAGAACTTCAGATTTCTCACTGCTGCACTCCACAACAGACATGTGTGATACAGAGCCTGAATGCAATTGCAATAATAAAGAGCTGCTCACAGGTAGTTTTGAACCACTCTGATCCTTTGGAATCTAAGGATCTCGAGAAAAAATAAGCAGACATTGTCCCTTTTCTTTTTTTTGGGTCCCTTCCAACTCATAATATTCTGTGAATCTGTGAATATGTTCCCGACTTAATAGAGTTGAATTTTGAGTAATACTTTTCTTTTTTGTTTTTTCCTCTCTAAAAACACATGCAAGCATTTGAAAATATCCTTCAACATAACCAAGCCCCTTTCAGGGACAGATAAACAAAAGCTGTTGTAACTTGAATAATCAGGTCCATGGTTCAGACCAGGTGTACAGGAATACATAACAGTGGTACTCTAAAGGTTGATGTTCCAACATAATTTTCTGCAATATTTGGCAAATGTATTGTTATTTACATTCAGTTTTTAAGCTGCATGCATTCCCAGCCAGGTCAACATACAGTTTTGTGCAAAATCTGAAAACACATATAAATATCTATACATTATGTATATAACAATGCAAAGACATCACTCAACTTTATCTTATTTTACATTGAACTATATAGCTTCCAGCAATGAATGTATTAGCATATTGTTTTTAGGCAAAGAAACTTTGAAAATCATCAAGAGTTTTGTACCGTATTTTTGTAAAAATATTTCTAGGGAGGGGGCAATAAATACAATGCAATAATTTGAAGTGGAGATGCTTTAATCCTACCATCTCGGTTGCAGAAGTAACGAGCAAAAGGGTGTTTCTATTAGTGACTCTAACAGTAATTGTTATTTTAATTGGCTGAAATAAACTCTGCTGCCCCCAGGCCAGTCATAACACTGTTGGTGTAGAGCTGCCTTCCCTTCAGAAGGTAGAAGTGCAGTGGAAAACTTCCCTGTGAATAAGTAAGAAGCTAAAATAAAACATTTACTCATTTTCATGATTTTGTTTTTACCCCACAAAAAATATCCTAAAAATAAAATTAAATACAATATCATAAATCTTCCTGGGTGTCAAAGCTTTCTGGTATTACGCACTTTAATCATGCATCTGGCATGAAAATTCATGGAGAAAGGATGATGTTGTAACTACTTTATCTTCTAACCCATCTGACAAGACTCCTATGTAGGTAATAATTTAACTTAATAATTTGGGTGAGTTAAAGTTTATTGAAAAAAGAGGATATTAGCCATAATTTTAGAAACTTAGATTTTTCAAAATATCATTGCAAATTCATTAGATTTGTGATGACATTTAAAAATAAACAGAAATGTTTCTTGACATCTTAAAATGGGGAGTGTCAAAATATCTGTGCATAACTGACTTCACAATTTCACTTCTAATCATTCAATATCATTAATTTGACCATTTTGGTTTGTGTCTGCTTACTGAAAGCCATTCTGACAAGTCTTATTACAGCCTTGCTTTCACTTTATGTAGTCTGCTTCCCCTTCACTCTTGTCAAGAGCAAATTTTTTTGGGATACATTTAAGTCTGAACAAATACACAGATTTTGGTACCCAAAAGATGTAAAGGTAGAACCAAGGCCCCTAAACAGTTCACCACAGAAATATTTCCTTGAGTGTATATTTGCACTCTCATAAACAATATTGAAATTTTCATCTGTTAACAAAGGAACAATCCTTGGTGCTTATCTCACTTCTCTGCATAGAACTTATCCATAAAACAGCTGGTAAGACACAGATCCCATCTCATACCTCCCCAAGAGCATCCTAATCCCTGGGTGACAAGCTTTTGTGAGAGATATTTTACTACCCTCTTCAAACTGGATGACCCATCAAATTAAAGATTCCTCGATGATCAGAACTACATGAACCTAAAAAATGAGTGAATTCAGACTGTAGCGACAACTGACATCCTTCCTCTACAAAGTGGGGATTAAAATCTATTTCCTGCCCATCTGAAATGGACAGTGTCCAAACAAAGGAAATCTTTAAGACACTGTTCAGTATTTCCCGTTAGACATTCCAAGAATCTCCCCACTCAGCAGAATGGCTGCTGTGTTTTCTACCCAGTGATGATCAACTCTCTCCAGAGATTCCTGCAGTGCCTTAGGTTGTTATATGCAGAGTTCCTTCACATTTCCAGGCCTTAAGCTCTCTACCAACCTAAAGGCTGAGCAGGGCCCTTTGTAGGCAGGAGGCATCTTGCCATGTTGTAATTGCTTCAAAGCTGAAAAGTGTTGGGATACATTAATTCTGCGTATGAGAAAATACAGTAAAAGGAAAAAAATATACAAAATACTGTTGTATCAAAAGCAAAGCAGAACTTATGTGTTCTTCCCACTCCTGTGTCTAATCAGTTATTTATGAATTATTTACTCTAACTTCTATATTTAACTGTGTCCTGGTCTCTTACTTGGCAAAGATGATACTAAAACACATGCAGGATTTTGGGTAACACTGGAAGGAAACTTGAGCTGAGCAACTTGCCTGTTGAGAGTTAAATCTTTTTCTGCAGGACACTGCTGCTGTACAAGGTCTCCTGCAGACTGAACCATCCTCAAGGACCTCAGAACTTCCTGCTATTTCATTTGGTATCTTCACCTCCCAATGCTTAATAACAGTGTTTTAAGGGATCAGTAAAGAAACAAAAGTTGGGTTTTTTTTTTAAATGAAATAAGTTGAGTAGTGTCACCTTGCTGCTGGTAGTGTGATGTTGTGTTTGCCACATCTTAAGGTACAGGACAGACAAACTGTGCTTAGGTAACTAGTAAAAATGGAAACCCAAGATGATATCTTGTGGTGAAACACAGGTCTTGCCATCAAGGAAATAAAACCAGTATTTTACATTTTAAAGGACTGATTTTTGAGATAGCTATGATTTCATGTCTCTTATATTATAAAAGGTTTTGACAGTACTTATATTCTGCCTTTACAAAACAACAGCAGTTACTATTGGAAAGTTCAAGCTTTACCAGATTTTAGAACAAATAGTGGGCCCAACTTCTGTTTACATCCTTTGTTTAATGAGCTTTACACGTACACCTTGGCTCCATACTTCCATTAAAAATAAAATCCAGGAACAAATGAGGGTGTGGGGTCCTGTCTGACCTTGTTTAGCTCTAGTCGTAATTGTCTGGCAATGATGTTGACAATTGTCTAGCAATTAGGTTCCCTGAATTAGTTTAGTTAGTTTTAATTTATAGCGATGACGGGTAGTTATTCACCACATAGTGGAAGGACTCTCATTCCAGCAGAAGTGCACTGTGGAAGAGGATACAGGCAGCAGGAACACAGGCTCAGGACATAAGCACGCATCCTAAGGATCGGTCTGAGAGAATGGCGTTCTTCTATTTCAATGAAACCAGTTTCAGAGGAGACAAAGTAAACAAAAAGACTAAAAATGGAACCAATGGAAAGTAAAAAAATACATAAGCAGACTATATTTTATAAAATTAAACCAGATTTACCCTAAAACTGAGGAGGAAGAAACTACCAACATCACAAGGCTGCCAAAAGAAGGCACCACAGCCCTCCCAACAAAGACCTGAGGATGCTGAGAGCTTTTTGTAGCTCCTTCCTCTCCATGACGGGGACTGTAACCCCCAGTACCCAGCGGGGACTCTTGAAGTGTGAGCATTACACCAAAGAAAAACAGGAGGTTTTTCTGCATAATCTTTTTAACTTGCATTATTCAGTTCTCCTGGTTTGATACGGACTAGGAATACACATTACTGCAAACAGATTAACAGGACTAACTTTAGCCAGCATAACTAAATTCCTGTCTTCACACGTAAAGTGTGTCCTTTCTGCCCATCTGGCTGTGACCTGATGTTGAGTGCGCTGACCCGCGGGTTCCACTGCTCAGTCTGATGACTCAGAAGGAACGCTTTTCACATTGTTCTGTATATTCTGCAATTTTTCATTGTAAGCATTTACCTAATGGCATTTCAGGCATTCCTTATAATTATATTAAACAGAACCGATGGCTAATTGTCTTACACATGCCATTAATTCTACTGAGGTCACTGAAGATCCTCCTGCAAGTGCAACAAACTGGTCACTAAGGTTTTGCTTAGAAATACTCCGTGGTTTTTTGGGGAGAGGGCACTATTTGTTTAATAATTACACATCACATCACATTTTGGAACTATGAAATACAACAATTTGCATTTGTTTTAAGAGTGACGGACCTGGTTATCTCCAGGTCACTGAATTCTTTTTTTAAAAACGATCACAGTAGATGAAAACTGCAATGCCCACACTTACATCCCTCAGCGCCTTCCACCACAGAGACACTTTTCAGAGGCGGCTTGTAACAAGTTGGTCTTAATCATGCAACTAAAGTTTTTTTCATGCTTAACTGCTTTCCTCGTATCCAAGTGCTTCCTATAAAACACAGGAACTGTGGATTACATAATTACCTAAAGTGTAATAAGACTTATCCATTATATTTTTCACTTATACATTAAATAATATGAAGCCATTGGATATAACTGGATTCAGATGTCTAATATATTTCACACAGACTCGAGTCTCTTCATTCAATGGATTAAAAAGATAAAATAAAAAGAAGGAAACAGAAACAATTATGAAAACTAAAGGAAAAATAAGCGGTAATTATGAGAATAAAAGTTTCTAGAGAGAAAAATTTAGTATGCTGTATAAATAACAAAGATTATTTGTTTTAATAATGACAAAAGTAAGGATTTTTCAAATAGCAATTCCAATGAGACCACTTGAGAAATAAATATCACGACAACTTTATAAAAGCTTTGATGTTACCTTGAAGAAAAAAAACCATGCAGACAAAAGAGGGGAAGTTGCTTCCCCTTGTGCATATACTTTAGAATTACCTTCAAAATACTTTTTGCTTCTTATAAAAAGTCTTGAGAGACTGTTTTATGTATATTATCTTTTAGGCATGTTAATTACATAATTTCTAAGAGAGTGGCTGGAGGAATCAGCTGGCATATTTGCCAGTTTTCCTCAAACATGGAGAAAACTCTTAACTTGCATCCCGTAAGTGTGATGTACATTTTCAATGTGGAGCTCCTCTCACGAGGATGTGCAGAACAAAATAAATTGTCACATAAACGCTTAAGAAATGCAACTTACTGAAAAAAAGTCACCTGTCCAACTTTTGTCATTTACTACCAACACCTCCCGAAAAACATCCTTGTCAAGGCTTGCTCTAATATACCACTCTGAAGAACAGGTTTGTCAGAAAATAGCTTTCCAGACAGAAAATCCCTAAATTTAAGTATTCTGGCCCTTCTGGTTTTGTTGGGTTTTTTTGCCACTGTTAATTCACCTTTTTTCTTCTGGAGCAGCCTCTTTACTATACAGTCAATGGTGCCATGTGGAAACATTAGGACCAGATGTGGATGATTAATAACTGTGTAGAAAAGCTAAATTTTTTATGATAGACCACATAAATCTCTACTATGAGATGTCAGCTCTCCAGTCTGAAACCTTTGTATAGTTTTTCTTAGGCATTTGCTGCCTTTTTCCTTCTGTAAGTACTCGGATGATAAGAAACTAATTATAATGACACACTAATTATTGAAGACCTGCAACATGACAGAAAAAGCTGATGTTTATGTATTTCAGCATTTCAAAACTCAAAATAAGTCCTTAAAGTCAAGTTATTATGACAATAAGTAAACAAGGAATACTGTTTTAGAAGATGCTAACTTTCCTTCTATCAAATTTTGTTTATGTAAAATGTTCTAAGTTATTGGTGAAAGAGGAATTTACATCCCTTGATAATATTTTGACATATCCATTAAAAAAATCCTGAGAATATTCAAGTTGAAAGAAAATTCAGGAAAAATTTTTATTTTAAAATAACTTCTACTTAACCTTATCTTAAGCCAGTCTATATCTGGAATAGTATTTAAGTATGTGCTTGAATCATACTGAAGTTTCATTGTGGCTGAATACGTGCTGCACACCTGCTGAAAGAACCTGTAGGAACTGCCACCAATAGCACAGAACTAGAGATTCAGAAAAATAATTGGGATTTTCTGCAGTAAGCACATTCCCATCACATAGTTTATTAAGCTGAAATAATGAAACACTAATATTAACCGAATTCTACCAGAATTGCTCTACAAATTCTACTCCTTTCTCTTTTGAAAACATTTTTTTTTTCATTTAAGCACAAACCTTATGTGTTTAATATCTGCATGTAAAATGTTGGTTTCCCAGAAACTATATTAAATTAAATATTGACTTACCAAGCACTGTGTCATTCATTATTTACTTTACTCAATCTGTGGGATTTATTAAAAAATTGATAAGAACAGCTACTGGTAAAGTCCCTCCAGGTGAGCTCCCCAGCCAAGCCAATTATGAAATAAGCAAACCTACAGTTGCTATAATGAAATGACAGTATTCGATTTTAGCAGTTGGTGATATTTTAAAAGGACACTTTGAGACACTTACTTGAAATGAATTAGGTGCACAGTTTCATAAAAAAAATTTAAGATTGCTTTTATTCTGTTATTTGCCAGACCTTTCTGCTCCCCTCTGCCCTTTTCTAAAAGTTGATTTCTCATTTTATTAGAAGGGTTTTTTTTTTCCCCCTGCATTTCAATAGTCCTCTTTCTCCCCTTATGCTATTTTCAACCAACTTGTATATAGCTGAGAAGTGGTAGTCAGAGCGCTACAGACCAACCTGAAAATAACTGTGAAAAGACTTTTAAGTGGAAAGACAAGTTTTATAAGGAAAAGGACATTTCCAGCTATCTATTTCATTGGTACTTGAAAAATCCTGCTTGATTTAATGGTTAGAATGTTCTACCTTGTGCAGAAACAAGTCTCTGTACAGTTTGTTACGTATGTAATTCGGCGTATACAGAGGCCAGGCCTGCATACGTTTCAAGTCAGTATTTTACAGGCTTAAATTGTTGTAGACAGAAATTCTAATTTATTAAATGCATAAGATTTCACATATACAATGTCCTTGATTCAGATTCCCCATTTAAGTCCGAAGCAGTGCACATTAAAGGAATGATCAAAAGCATTCTCACGATTGTAATTAAAACAAAGAAAAGCCCTATCAGGGGATTAAGAGGCACAGCACTAAAATCAACATCTTTTTTTTTAACTAAGTTAATACGTAACTCTTAAATTTATGGAGGAACACAATATTGCGTTGCATGACACACCTCCCCTCCCCTGCAACCTTCATTTCTTTAATGTTATGCAAGCCTGTGGTTGCCTTCAAACAGTGATGCACTTCACCTCATTTTGACTCTGCACTAGGCCAAAAACTTACCAACATAAAGAACTTATAAGTCACAGAGGAAAAAATAAAGCACAACCTCCCCTTACCCAAAAAAACAGTCAAAGGCGTTAATCAGTCACATCCTTGCTTTCAAAGCAGCTAGAGTTAATGAAACTAACTACTAAGACAGTTCTGAGCAGAGAGAGCTTGGAAGACCTTGACCCAACCAAACCCAATGTTTGTAATTCACACATGCATGCACTGGAAAATTCCAGAGGAAAACCACCCTAATTTGGGTCACCAATAGAGCACTCCTCAAACATCAACCTTTACTCTAACACTGGTAAGTTTTGATGGGGAGAAAGGGATTTTGATTCTCAGACATACCCTTATTGGACCAAAGATCAATATTGAAATCACTAGCCAAGGTGTGGTGGCATTTTAACAGAAAACGAGCACATCAAAGAGCTTGAGGGGGGGGTGGCAGGGGAGGGGAGTGCAGGCACAGACACCAACAAGTGAAAAGCTCTTGGTCCTGAGCTGCTGCTTCACTATTGGAACCAGTCGGATGCGAAAAACTCTGTTTGCTCAGGCAGGAAAACTTTGCTTAAGCTTTACAGAGATCTCAATGAAAGCAAACAGCATGAGAAGCTATATTCATGATTTTTCATTATGTTTGAATACACTATTAATAAAGATTTCTCTGCAGAAAATCCTCAGCAACATCGTATCTATCAATACCAGCACTCAAACCTTAATGCTATCAACAATGAAAGACTGATCACAATCTTGCACCTGCATATAAAGAGCTTTGGGCTTTCATTTGATAATGAGGTGCAGAGGTGGTGTGGAACTGCAAAAAAAAAAAAATTATCTTCAGGAGACAGGATAAGAATTAACATACCTATAACCATGACTGGGGAGAATGGTGGCTCTTTTTATTAATCAGTGCTTGTGGTAAGGAAAGAAATAAAGCCTCCCAAATAAGTATGAACCCTACTTAGATATTAATTCTGAGTCTCAATATGAAGTGGACAAGATCAAAGATATGAATTTTAATAAGTGCTTGGTTGATTTTAAAATATTTTGCTAAGTTCAGTATTATTTACCGTGTCAACATCTTACAACAGAGAGATGAGGACTAAAGCTTGGCCTTATTCTTGTACCAACATAAAATCTACATTTCAATTTTCTCATGACTGAGAAAAGAAAGAGGAAAACTCAAAACAATCCTTTCCCATAGACTTTTTCTTCCAAACATTTCAGAAGCCTGAAGTAGCTGTTCAATGTCTTTCTATTCTTTATAAGAGCTTTGCAGGCAGTGACTTACATGCTGATCTGTTGGCGACGTTGTCTCTTTTAGACTAATCTGTTTGAAATGCCATTTTAAAAGATTGGGAAGCTTCCAAAAGAAATCTAATGAAGACTCACATTAAGAATTATTAAGGTATGAGGCAAATGTTATAGGAAGAAAATGCTACATGGCAGTTTGCAAAATAATTGGATTCTATAATCTTTGTGGAAAAATAATTAGCTTTTAAATTCTCTAAAATACATGCACAAACAGCAGATGTTTCTCATATTATGAAAAGGACATCCTATACAGACATATTAAAATATACATCTGAGGCATAGTAATACATTGTACTTTAAACTGTTGGGCTTGAATTTGAAATTTCTTAAAGGTTTTGTAAAGATTTAAAAGCTTTTAAATATAATTTCCTTAAATTAAAATAATTCAAAGATCTAGTCACAGACAGCGAATGAAAACACAGTCATTTAGCTGACATTAATTTATGAAAATATTACATTTATTTCAATGCCATCCCATGTGTTTGCTACAGATGGGTGCTTTGAGAAAAGATCATAGTGAATTCTTAAATCAGATTTACCAAAGTATCTCAAAGTATGTCTTTTTTCAAGGAGTCACATGGGAAAGAGGAGGAGTGATGGATACAAGTTACTTCTGGGGAGATTGTGGGGAGACCCAAGAGGAATGTTTTCCAAAATGAGCACAACCAGTCATTGGAATAATCTCCCCAGGAAAGCTGTGGATTCCCCAACACTGGACAGATTCTGTGGGACTGGGTGCTGGGTCATCTCATCCAGACCATATTTTCACTGTGTTTTTGCCAAAAAATGTTAAATCAGATGATCCCTGGGATGCCCGTCCAACCTCCCATGCCTCTCTTGCCAGAAAAAATAAACCTCTCTTCTTTGCAGTAATTGCAACTGATTGACTCTGGTTTAAGTATTATAAGAAATAAATATGTTCAGGCTGATAGGAAGTCATCAGCAAAAAATACAATGAAAAAAATAGATGGCAATAGTGGATGAAAATGATCAGGTCTGATATATTTAAAAGACATTTGAATATATGTATAGCCAACCACATGAGCTTGTAAACCAGTCCCTATTAGGAAAGATAAAAGGCAGCAATTCTCTTTGTCTTTAATCAAAAGAAAAAAGAAAAATTTGTTAAGAACAGCTGCAAGAATAATACGAATCACAGTTTCATAAAATTACTCTCATATTAACTACCAAAAGAAGTCCCACTTAAATCCAAAACATCTTTCTCCACAAAGCAACGGCACAGCAAGTGTAAAAGACTCTCTCACCAAAAGGGAAAACACTGGCAGCATGAGGAGTGAAATCTTCCTTAGTTGAGTATACAACTGGTTTGTTACATTTTCTTTCTTGAATTTTACAACTTTTATTCTCTTGAATGTATGTATATTACTTTTCTAGATGACAGTTTCCAGAAAAATTAGTGTACTGACAAAAATGAAAATAATAATTTCCACCTTGCAGTGACATAATTAAAGAATGACAAAAATTTTTCAACAGCAATTTCATCTAAAGCCAAACTGTAAATTTGTTTCATATTACAAAACCATCAAAGGCCTCTTTGGATGGTTTCAAAATGTATCTCAAATTGATCATTAAAGCCAGTTTAGTTCTATATTTTTCAGTTTTTCAACTAAACTGAAAACCACACTTCTTTCTAAATTATATATTTCAGACTGAAACTTTTTATTTTTAGAGATCTGCCTTCAGTTCTTTTAAGTTACTTGTAATTCTGAAATATAAAACTATCTTTTCAAAGTGAGAAATCAAAATGCCTAATCTTGAAAATACGCAAGGAAAATACTTCAAGATTTTCTAAAGACGGTTTCAGATACTGGTGAAGCGAATTCCATCAAGATCTAGAAATTCCATCTGGCACTTCACTGATCAGTTGCCAAATCTATTGGAACCTCTGTGAACTCCACAGAATCCTGTGTGTTACCTGTGCTCAGAAATTGCCTTTAAAGTACATCACCTGGTGCTCTGAGTGTGTTCCGTGCTGTTAGACACAGTCCAGCTGGGGATTATGCTTTGACTGCCCCAAAACTAAGCAGCACACTGTAATTAGGCCCTAGTTCCTCCTGTGATATAGCCACTTTATTATCTACATTATCTTTCAGATCATCTGGTAGAAATGTCTTCTATAATCTTATATACCACACACAATTTACTTTTGGCCCATGTCGTACCTCACCATTACTCCACGCTGTACATAAAACCTTCTGAAAATAAAGAATGTCTCGAGAGTGCTTCCATTACAAGCATGAAAATTTAATTAGTGTATACAGGCAGGGGGGGAGGAATCACATGACTAATGTATTTAAACCTCCTCTTGTTCATTTGGGGCTTTTTTGTCTAGTTCATACTGTGTGGAAGTTGAAGTGATTGACACACACCCTCCAGAAGCAACCAAACAGCCAGACAATGCTTCAAAAACCACTACAGACACTAATTTTACCTAATGCTGAAATAAAACCAACAGCCCAAAACACATTACCCTGTTTTCCCATATTTTCAGTGAGAATAGCTTGAAGGTGGTTCAAATATCAGTCAGGGAAAGATCAATTTTTTAATACCTTTCAAAAATTTTTTCCTCTAGCTCAGTGCACATCCTTCTTTTTCTCACATCTCCGCATTTCAAGAAATGAAATATTTGTTCTTTTAGTCTGACTCCTCCTTAGTTTAGAGAAAGGGGAATTGGAGAGACTCACCAGTATTTATAGAGTAGATTGAGAGTGATGCTCCCATTGTGAAAATTTTCATTACGTGTGTAATAAAACGAGAGTGAGTGAGAGGACGGAGGGAGAAATTACATCCCTAATAGCAGGGACTTTGTCCAGCCCAGGGGCTGCAGGGCTGCACTTCTGAGCTGCACAGGGAAAGCTGAGCTGGAAGGTGGGCTTGGGATTCAGGCTCTGCCTGACTGACAGAGCAGCACATCCCCTGAGCCACGGCGTGAGGTCATTACTGACTCATTGAGTATTCACTTTCATGCCTTAAATCTCGGAAACCCAGGTGTGTTGTAGATTAGCACAACTTACAAGCAGTGTGTGGAAATTTATTATGATAATTGTTGCTTTTATTTTTTATTTCCCTGAACTCAAAGATAATTAATGCCAGTATGTGTCCTGGTGTCTGACTCCCTTAATTGGCCCTTTGGTACCTTGGGTGTTTGAAAATCCACTCACTTAAAGGCTTTTTTTATTTTTATTTTTTTTTTTTCCTTTTGACTTGTTTTCCTGGAGCTGTTCATTAGCGCCTAAAATATTTGATTACCTTTAATTGTAATGTCTTCAATTCTGTGCACCTGCTGCAATTTGTGTAGCGGGGGAAAAGAAGACCTACAGAAGCTAAAAACTGACATGAGGAATTGAATGTTAAAAAGAATTCCCCCACAAAGGGTAATTGGGGTTAAATATGGAAGCAAACTACGTAAATGTATTTTCTGTTGGGTTTTCCTACCTGCTATGATAGCACCAAAAGAATTAACAGCATAATGGTTTCATTTTCAGTGTTTCTAAAACGTTTCCATATTCAAAGGTTTTATCTGCACTTTAACATTCCTAATTATTTTAAACCATATCTCTAGTATAAGAGATATAAGCTCTAGTATGAGAGTCCCACTCCTACATGAGGAAGTGCTGCTCTAGTGTACATCTTTCCATTCTTGTCAGCTTTCCTTTAGTAGAATATGTACATTTTACTACATTATTTTTCCTTACAGTTACTGAAATGGTTAAAATTTTCCTGGCTGACACTTTAGTTTTTAAAACAGCTTACAGCTTTTGCAAAGCAGTCAATAATACCAATACTAATTAGCATCACTGAGTATTCAAATTCCCTTGACGTGACTAGAGAAGGCATAAGGGAGAGAGTAAAAGAGAAAAATCTTGTGCATATTTAAGGGGAAATTACGTCAGAACCTATTTCTGTTAAGCCATACTGCATATTCTCATTCATACCTAAGAGGTAGGGCAAACCTGTAGAACAGGTTCTAAAACATGTATTTTTTAGAAGAAGCTAATTAGATCAGTTTTAACACACAATTATTAGCATCACATGAAGAATTCTTATTTCAGCACTGCAGAGAAGAAGAACAAAAATATCACCTGCTGATGGCTATAACCGTTTCCAGCACATGGCTTACTGTTGTGACCCAGTAAGTATTCTTTGTTAAGGAAATTCTACAACCCCTGCAGTAGCATCCCAATAACTTTTATATTTATTTCTCTGTATGGTAATATTTGGCATATAAAATACCTGGGACATTTTAAAGCAACAGTTTGTGGTCCATACAAATCGAGGTCAGAAATAAAGTTATTTCTGATATCTCTTGCTAATTATGGCATGCCCTCAAAAATACAAACACTGGCATCTCTGCTTTTAGAACAGTATTTTTAATAATAGTCATAAGCTGTAATAAACTGTCAGAGTTCCTAAGACTGCTGCCACACAATGAACATTTTATGTTAATATCTACATTTCACTCTGCTGTGGAAACCACAGAGCTGTCAACAAATGCTAGAAATTAATCTTACATCGGATCAGAGACAGCAATACATTGATGAGAGATGTGATGACAAACACTCCTCTCTACTCATTCCCAACTAGCCTTCAAACAAATGTTACAGCAAATGTGTGGCATATTTTTACCTCAATTCCAAAACTGTCCCTGACGTCAACAACAGAAGACTGCTCTGCAGTTGAAGGCATGGCACCAACAGTAAGCAGGATGGTATTTCATTCTCTAGATTCACAACAGATTTCCTGTCAAGACACTTGATTTATGTTTCCCTGACCTACTGTGCAAAAGGGAAATAAATGATGCTTTTTGCCAGTTTTTAATCACAGCACATTTGGTACCCTCAGAAGACACTGCCTTTGAACCTCGTTACAACCAGGCTCCACCAGTTGTACTCTAAATTACGGGGCTTCTAAGACTTCATGGGAATGTCAATTCAGTATTTTAATTCTGGTTTTGCAAATAAGTCTAAGTAATTGCCTCAAAAGAGATGATAGGATGTATTTACTGAATTAAGATGACTCTCATTATTTCTATTTCAGAATCTTGTGGCCAATTGTGGCCAGTTCTCTAATGCACAGCTCTTATGGTATGAGCTGAAACTGTGGCAGCTTTGGTATGTACACAGAACATTAGACCAAAGTGGCTGAAGTAAACGCACAAGCAACATGCAACTCTTAATGTTGCAAGTAATTATTTTTAATTTTAGACTTTGATAGAAATGGATTAGACAAAACCAATTTGGCTTTTGGTATTCAGATTTCAGATAGAATACTCAAATAATATAAGCATGCAAAAAGTGCCTATAAAAGAATATGGGTTTAAAAAAAAGGCAGAATCTATGAGTTCAGCAACTTTTTTATTTTTCAGACCGATGGACTTCTAAAATATTCTAATGCAATTTCCTGATAATCAAACATAACAAAACTAAGATTATTACAAAGATGCTGTGATCCTGAATATTTAAATGAAAAGAACCTATGTGTTTTAACACTAATATCCCTCTAGCATATAAAGCCATGTTCAAGGATTAATGAGGTTTCTGTTATAACTTCTGAGTTTTGCAAAAGTATTCTTACTAATATTTCAAAGTGAATAAAACCCCCAGTAATCTTCCTTTGTGTGCATTATGAATATTTAGAGATGCAGAACGGAAGTGTTTCCTACACGTAAAAACCTGAAGGCTGCTAGACTCCTCCCCTTGAAAATCAGGTTCAAGCACAAAAGTTTAGGGAGAAAGGAAGAAACATAGTCCAAAAATAATCCACAGCTGATCTAATTATGAAATATCTCTATGCATTCTGTTCTTTCTAGGTAAATCAGCCTGATCTTTCTGTTGTTTTATTTATTCTAAGTACTAAAATAATTAAAGAGGAAGATGCAGGAGGCACAGAGCAGTGAATGTCAAGGACACTTGATGCAACACCCTAATGATGAATGTTCCAGCATACTCAAATAAACAGGTTTCTCTAGAGATTGTTTGAATGAAAATAATGTAATTGCACAAATAGCATAAGCTGAGTGTGTGTGTGTGCAGAAGAAAGACAAGGGAGAGACAGGCAGCAGTCATGCTTCTTGTAGAGAATGGCGTGTGGTGAATAATTGATCATTCCTTCCTTCCTTCTGATGAGTTCACTAATTCTCTCAGTGCCACACTTCTACAAGTGTCACGATCACTATTAAACCAGCAGAGGAATCCAACAAGCCCTTGAGAATACCTACTGTCTGAAATGGCTTTTAAAGCAGCAACTGAAAAATTAAATGCGAAAAGCAAGAAAATGATTCCAAAGTCTTCTTCACCTTTGCTGAGTGCTGTAACGTTGTACGTGATAGACACCGTTCCACAGCTGAACACTGAATTTATAGCACCTGTTACTTATAATAAAGGAAGGCAAAGTAGATAAAGTCGTTCAGTTTGTTGAGGAAAAAGGCATTAACTGCTTGTTTTATATGCAGTCAATTAACAGCACAATTTACAGACTTTAAAACGATTTGCGAGTTAATTTGCGCTTTTGAAAACGATGGGCAATAACATAGCCAAAAGTGTTCAGTATGATTTCATACTGAATAAATTTCCTTATGAGATAATGAATTAAGAACATTGCTCATTTCTAAACTTGAAGACAAAACCGCCCTGTGTTTTCAGTCTGTGGTTACACATATTGCAGAAGATGGGATTGCTGTTTGGTTTCAGTGAGACACAGAAAGAATTTAAAGGTAAATTCTTTTTCCTAAATTCACTAAGATGATCACTGCCTTATTTTTCAGACCATTAAGCAGTCCAAGAGCTCCAATGGATAAAGCTATGGGTACAGACCTGAGTCACCTACAAGAAATGCTGCAGGACTAAGGGCAGATTTGCCTCAAAACACTTTAGTAAATAAAATACTCCCAGTAACAGCAGCATACAATATTGGCACTTATGTAACTGGAGGCAAGAAAGCTTTTTTATAAATAAAAGTGGCAACTAAAAGCTCTGTAGATGCCTCTGCTCACATAGCTGTTCTGAACCCACAGGGCTCTCAGGAACTAAGCAGACAAATAGGAAAGACATAGGAGAAAAGAAATACGTAATCCAAAATTGTGTCCATTTTGCAACAGGCTACAAAGACAGAAGTGCACAACCCCTGTCTTCTCCTGAACAGGAACAAAATTTAAATAGAAAGAACCTTCCTAAAGGGAACAAGGCTTCAGGAATTTATCCCCAGATTCTACCACAGGGCACACCACTGAGAATAACTTCTTTTTCTCCAGAGTAAACCATTTTACACAGCCTTTTTTTTCACATTCGCTGTTGATTGTGAGGCTTACTGACCACTTCACCACCATTGCTTCTTCCTCCAGTTCCACAAAAAGCCTATTTCAAAGGACTTCTTCTCCAATTCTATGAAGAAACAAAATGAAATTACATAAATTGGGAAAATAAAAAATAAACTTGAGTTGGTAAACAGCAATATGGGAAACAACCTGTAAAAAAATAAGCAAAGCTGTGTAGAACAATGACAGGAAAAAACCATGTAGCATGGGTACAGTCAATGTGCGGAAAGTGAAACATGCTTGGTTTGTGTGAAAGGCATTCATTCACCAACCAGTCTGTCAAAACAGAGAGCCTTTGTCCTCTAATATAAAGCACAGCAGGTTACTTTGTCAGAAAACAAAGAGAATACAGCACTGCTGAGTTTGTTACGGTTAAACATCATCCCCTTGTTTATATAAATTCTATATCTTTTTGCTCATGGACGGCTCATGACATCTAACCAGTAGCAGAGAAGCTCGGGGGCACAAACCACAAAACTATCTGTGCACACAGAGAAGTGATGGAAAAATGTTTTTTTGGACTGTATTCTCAGTTCTACATCGAAGGCCAGGTGAGATTTGGCCAGACTCTGTTGCCTATACATATGGCCAATACAGTTTTATCCTACTGTCTGTAGGAAACCTTCATCCCTAACACGAGGATTAATGAAGTTATCCTAATGTTCGTTGTATCTCACTGAAAATTCCAGGTCAATTTAAAGAAACCATTTACACAAAGGTTCTTTGCATAACAGCAAATTAACTGAAAAGTAGATATGCAGAGATCATTTTAACTGGAAGTAATTGCTATGTAACCAAGCTTTCTTTGATGCTGTTTGCCACAGTATTCTCAGCCACATTATACCTTATGTTGAGCATTGAAAATTATGATGATTATTAATAATGTTGCTGAATAAAGGTTAACAAGAAATAGTGTCTCTGTCTCTGAATATTTTTAACATATTGAACAGTTCTCCATCTTGAATTCAGAGGAAAAAATAAGAAAACTCAAAAAATATCATCTGAATTCCTCAGAAAACTTTTTTGTTTCAAACTTCATTGCTTTCAATACTGCAGATTATCTCAATTTCATACAAAGTTGCTTCAACCAGAATGGAGGAGCATTTTAATTACAAATACTCAGAAAGGATATTTCTACATATTCCAAAAGATTTTTCTGAAATAGAAACCAAATAAGAGCTTATCCTTTCCTAAAAATATTACTTTTGATTTCCTTACCCACTCCACTGCTGGCAAATCTAGCTCCAACTATGGGTCAAGTGTCAGAAGTTTACAGAGAAGCAGATGTTGTACATGAAAACTGTTGCTTCTTGGAGATATTGTTCCTCCATTCTAAAGGAGGACATCAAATAAATCCATTACAGATTAGCTCATGCTTTTAGCTAATGCTATTAACTGACACTGCCACAGGAATTTGAGATTAAATAGGTACATTAAGCTCAAGGATGCAGAGGCAAGGCAAACCAGCACAGTCTGAACTAAACAACAAGAGTCCTACAACCCAAACCTCTTGTCATAGAAACAGGAGTGCAAGATGGACTCAGAAAATTAGATTTTAAGAATGACATAATGTAAATGTGAAACAAATGAGAGGCTAATGCAAAGTGGCTATAGTTTTCCTCACAGGATGGCAGTGCTTCTCTTAAAACCCATTTCCTTAATCTGAACAGATCAAAACTGGAAGAATAAAGACTACAATCAACCTGTGACAGTTCATACACAATTAAATACTTTCAGTCATCACCTTTATAGTCATAAAACACTAGTTATGACACACTAGAAGTACAAAATACATGTATAATCTGTCAAACTGTCAGAAATTCACCCATTTTTTAAAGGGCTTCCTTAATTTACTTTTTTCTCATTAGGAAATACCCCAAACAACCAAGAACAGAAAAAGGGACCAACTTTGCCAATCTTGACTTTTAAAGAGGGCAGAGAACATCCTCAAATGTTTTAAATAAAAATGTACAAACAAAAAATGACACTCTGGATAGTTATATAGTAATAATATCTGTAGCTAGTGAAAAGAATTTACTGTTTGTTATTTGTTTATACTGTATTTATTATTTGTTATCTGGAGAAAGAGAGCAGCCATTCATATTTATTGTTTGATCCTTTAAAAATCTCACCGTAAACAAAAAAACAAATGCAGAATTTGCAGTACAGTTTTAAAGCCCAGGCAGAAAACAAACTCCTACTGAACCAAGAAATTTCCTTCCTCACCGCCTGTCCTCCTGTGAGTACTGAGAAGAATATTAAGACGAAGAATGGAGTTAATTTTTTTCTAGGAATATCATTACAAGTCTCCATGCATACTGAGATGTATTTTCAGGCAACATTTTTAAACAAGAGTTAATCCCACTAATTAGTCATAAGCAGGCCAAGCTGGCATTCTTTCAGTCAAGTGTTACAAAAATTAGCCAGTAAAATTATTAATTGAAACCACGGGTCTCTTACCTTTTACATTTTATAAACGTGGCCAGATCCCCAACAACTCCACACCCATATTGCTTCAGGTACTAGCAGGCACAATCATTTAAGTGTGTCTCTGAAGCAAACAGAGGAATAAAACACCTTAAGAGAGATTTATTTTTCCCTGGCTACAAGTGACGTCCTGAACCACCTTCTACGCTGTTGCTGTTTAGGGTAGGAATTCCAAATAAGCTGAAACGCCCCAAAAATGACATTGTGCAGTTGTTTTAGTGCAATATCTTGCACAGGTTCATACATAGGGTTCAGACAGTGCTCCCCACTCAGCCAGAGGGTTTTCTTGCTTAAAATGCAGACCCTGGGGCACTGCCCTCCCACGAGGATTACTGCAGCCCCAACTCAGCCTCTGCAGCTTCACTTCCATGGAATTTTGCTACTTTTTGCATAGATTGGAAAATGTGTTGAGGGGTTGTACATATATTAATATGTTCCCCAACACCATGTTTAAAAATGCATAAGTGAGCAGATGAAAGAAAACCTGCAATTTATCTTCTTGTGTCAATATTATATCCCACAGGATATTTTTCCTCTGATTCCAGCTGAATTGCTGTACTCCTAACTCCAATACACACTCTAGCTGGAATTTATTCCCAGATTTCAGTTCTTTCTTATTCTCTTTTCCACTCCTTGAGAAAACAAGTGATACATTGTTGGACTGGGTGGCATTTCTTGCTCTTGATGGATTAATCCACAGTTTTTGACTCAATACAGGGTAGAGCTCGCATTTCCCTTCCTCATTGACAATATATATGCTTCCCTCAGCTTATAAAATCCAACAAAGCATCTCCATACAACTAAAATAAATGACTAGTCGCTGAAGATTTGGATAACTACAAATGCCATTATAGTTATTTTAGACAACACTTATTTTTTTTTCCTAGATGTTTTGGATTATTAAGATCTCTATTACATATTCATTATAGACTGCTTAGACTTCAAACACCATATCTGTAACAAGTTATCAGTTAAGCTGTCACACCTGCTTCACTGAAAATTAGTACTCTTAAATCTTTCTGCTCTAGAGCTCATAATTTTAAAAGGTCAATTACTTCCCTAAAGAGATGTCATCATTTGTTTTGTATTTTCTGGGAATTTCTAAGCCTTACTGCTTGTTTTTCTATACACTTATCAGTAGCACTTAAGTTCTTCACTAATCAGCAGTGCACACATCCTTCAGCTATAAAAACTAATATGAGATATAATTTCCATAAGCATCAAGTCCAGGTTCATTTGCCTTCATTTCAAGGCAACGGAATCTGTGGTACTGTTTCACTCAGGTTCTACCGAAAATTTTACCCATCCTCCTCAGGAGCTTTTGCTATTTGCTCTTTAAAATAGCATTCATGTTTTCCATTTTTTGTTCTGTTCTGCTCCACAAAAATCCACTCCAAACAGATCAATGCTCTGTGACCACATGGAGATAGATCTATCAGCAGGATTTCCAGGACAACACGGAAGCTTAGGTTATCAAGCAACAAATGAACAGATGGTCCTGTCATTCCTTATTTCAGAAAAGGTGATTCCAGTGATAACATCTGCTAATAAGCCTTTCTTGAGTATCCTTTAGAAAGTCAGCAAGCTACAGTGTTAGAAATGAAAGATCAAATTGGGTCAGGCATGCTCTTCTCAAGGTGCACTGTAGCTTTCATAAAAGTAATAGCAAAATGGATTGAATGTTCACTGCACATCAGCTGCTCTGAAAGGACTAAAAGTATGTCAAGGATACAGCTCATAAGATGTATGGATTGGGAGGGGGGAGTACTTAGGCTATGCATGGAAATGTCTCAAGGCTAATTTTTCGGAGGTCGCCTTGCTTTATTTTATTTTTTTATTTTTATTTATTCCTTTGTTTTTGTGTTGGGTTTTTTTGTTTATTTTCAGGTCAAGTTTAAAATCATTTTTCTACTACTGGAATAGCTGGAAGACCTTAAAAAAGCAGAGAAACCTAAACTCCAGATTGCTCTGTAAATGTGTTGCACTATCAGGAAAGGAATGTAATTTAATTTTTATACTGTTTGACATTTATAAAGACAGCAGTCTATAAATTACTACAAAAGAAGCCACTGGAAAAAAATAAAAGAAAGTATTTGAAAACAATTAGCTTTCAGTTAAACTTTAACCTATCTGTGATTATTAAATGGACTTTTCATCCTTGATATTATGCATCTATGATACTATTCATCTTTTCATCTATCTACCATACTTTTCATCTATGATATTATCAAATCTTCAAGCTACTAAACAACTCCCAGATGAGCAACAAGTAAAATTTTTTCAACTCCAAGCCATTAATTTCCACAAATTTCCATGGGCTTAGGCATCTGTGTACTTGGATGGTTATATACTAACATGTTTTAACAGAAAATATTTAAAATGTCTAGCTATCTTTAAAGATTTAACTCATAATACTTCATTATCTCCATGTCCATTGTCTCTGGTGAAAAAATACAAATTCACAAATTCAGTAATAGCCTTCAAGTGAGTTTTTTCCCATTTTGTTCTTGTCTTTATTATTCAAATGAGACAAAAGGCTAGGATAATATTTTAATTTATTCTCCCATCCAGGATACCAGCCCTAATTTTTTGTATATCAGGACTCAAATTTCAGGACAGCTGGGCCTTTGTAATCAGATTACTCTCTGCTGCTTTGGGAAAGAATTACAACTGAAATAAAAATTGAGTAGAGTTCATTTGAAATTCTGAGAATCTACCACATAAAGGACACTGAAGGAGCCTCTGCTCAGCATTTTCACACAGCTCTTCCACAGTGTATTTTAATAGAGGTCTTTGTAAACTCAATTAGTGCTTCAACAATAGAACCTGAAGAAGTGTATGAAGCTGTGAAAGCCTAAAGGTCCTCATATTCTGCCCTATTCTTCAATTCCAGAACAGAGTTGTTTGCCATGAAAACCCATCTGTCTGGTTCCTTGAGACACTCAGCTTATGTCAAATGCTATTAAAATGAATTAGCAAACACTCACGGAAACTTCCTTAGCACCGACTGGCAAGATGAGAAAATGACTTTCACCCGGATTGTAATTAACAAATGGCAACACTAACTGCACCTCAGCCCCAAAGTGTGGTTTTCACTTCTCCACTTGGTGCTGTGTCCTCCTCAGTGGTGGTGAAGAGACACCAGGGAAAAAGCATCAGTGGATGCACATGCTTAGCTGCCTGGTTGACAGTAAAATTCAGCTACTGACTTTACAGAAGCCATACTGATTCTTACCAGAACGAGTGCCATACCCTGTTGTCAGATGCAAATTAGTACAGTTGTGTATGTTAACCAAGACAGATCAGGAATACCACCATTGCTCTAAGCCAGTACTCATTTATTCAGTCGTGTCTGAAAAGGCTTCTCAAAGAATGTCTACCACAACCAATTGCTTAATTGTTTTCAACATATCAGCATTCAGTTTTGACTTTGAACTGCTCTTATTACAGGGGTGAAGAACCAGCTCTGAATGTCAGTTTTCCTTGTTTATTTTTCAGTTATTAGGATATCATTTACATATTGCCCCACCTTCTGTTCTGCTTATGTTGCATGGCAGAGAGAAGGCTAAAATAGACATTTCTGCTGAAGCATTTTAAATACAAGGGGATGAATTACAAGCTTAGTTTTATTTGGTTACCACAGCTTGTGGAGGGTGAGAAGGAAGGCTGCTGAGCTTGTTTGTGAGATCAGAAAAAATGAAATGGTAATAAGTAAGCTTATAATCTGCTATTCTCTTTACATAAGATAGTGAAGCCCAGGATACTCAGTGAGTTGTGAAATCCAAACCCCAGCAGATATAATATCAAAAGAGGTTTTTTTAAAGAACATAGTTTCACTTTCCCATAACTGTTTACAGTGCATTCATGTGTTGTGGAAGACAAATAAAAATATGTACAGCAGTGTGTTATTGTTATGTTACAGAACTTAAAAAAAAGGTTTAAAATAGACTACTTTAGAATTCTGTTGAAACACTTTTCCCGAGTGTTAATATATTCATGAATATATATGTAAACAGTCAGATATCATGAACTATTTATAAAATGA
Source organism: Pitta sordida (assembly GCA_013390025.1). Classification (NCBI taxonomy): domain Eukaryota; kingdom Metazoa; phylum Chordata; class Aves; order Passeriformes; family Pittidae; genus Pitta; species Pitta sordida. The sequence goes on along the minus strand of WEKX01009941.1, from coordinate 8,201 downwards.
TAATACTTTACTGGGGAAATATCATCTTGATTATATTACCATGAAATGCAATCTGATTAATTTATTTACTTAATAACCTCTTTTGGAATTAGGTGCTTCAATTATAGTCACTACAATGCAAAACAACAGGTAAATAAAGACTGAATACAGTACATGGGTCCCAAATCAAGCCTCTGTGATGGCAAACCCAAGCTCCCGCTTGATGAAATAGCTGGAGATGGGCCCTTCAGACTAGGAACCCCTTCAAAGCCGTTAAGACAGAAAAACCTGATAATGCAACATCACAAGAGGCAAATCTCCAAATCCCAAAGCCAGCAATTCACTCACATGCCAAAGCTGCCCTGACAAACACTCCCAAAGGTCTCGGGAGTCACACCTCAGTCCTGTTTCCCTGCTGACCACATCCCTGCTGAGTGTGCACATGGGTATTCAAAGCTTTCTGTTGGACTTGCAAAGTTCTTTCAGGTACTGTATGTTATAAATTCTAGAAACCAAGGCCAAAGAGAGTGGGATATTGTGGGGCTTGTACCACACACCTCACTGACAGCACAGCACCATCACTGTCTGGACAAGGGAGAACCACAGGCTGCTGTGGAAGTCAGGTGCAGCTCCAGGAAAACAGGATGACACTCTCTCTGCTCACTAATCTACATAAAGCAAAGATTGCTTTCGATTTATTTGAATATCCACAATCAGAATTAAATGGAAACAGGTATTTTTAGATAAGTTGCACGTCGGTGTTTCAGAGCTCCTATCTTCCAGTGGATTATCAGTCAGAGACAAGCAAGGAGACTCTCCTTTTGGATGGAAAAAAATGTACAGAAAACTAGGTATTTTAAAGCACTATCTATCTGTTTCACAAAAGATAAATTCTTTAGCAGTCTATACCAATAATATCCTATTTACATTTTTAGGAGTTACACTTTAAAGTTTCATATATTGAGACATGTGGAAGAAAATTTTATTCCTTCTGTGTCATGTTTTCCAAACAACTATTAGGAATAAAAGGAGATCTCAGCCTTTTTTTTCTTAATTTAAAATTTTGATACGTAAATATCCCCCAATCTTCCCATTATTTTTAACATGAAATAAATGAAAACTGGAGTCTGGGAAGTACCAAAACCCAATACAACATATTTTTACACTTTAACATGATTTCAGGTCAGTTAATTACAGTTTGTACAGAATCTTCAATACACTAACTAAGCTGCTTCATTAAATCTTGTTGAAGGAATAATGGGTCAGAGCACACATTCTAGGCAGGAGAAGTTATTGATCAAACTTCTGCTGCATTTTGTTTGCTGAATATCGGATTATTTTCAAACTGTTTGGGATTGGTTTGTTTGGTATTTTGCATAGTTTGTGTCCTCAAACAACACGGGAAATTTCAGAAAAGGAAAGCCTTGTATTTCTTAAAATACCTTTCAGGGAAATGAAAGCAAAAGTCTTCTTATTGATATCCAGCCGCTGTTTGGGTAATTTAATTAAAGACCATCAGGTATCCCACAGTCTAAACCTCTTGTGTTTTGCTACTGCTCTTTATGTTTGAAAACCATAACAAAAGCAACAAAACAGACAAGGTGTGACTACCATCACATATCATGCACACAGCTCAGCTACAAGGACACTCCCTGAACAACTGTCACCCACATTTTCTTTCTGCCTCTCCTCTGCACCATCAAAAAAAAAATTTAAAAATTCCAGCAGCATTTTGAACACGAGCTACATTACATATCACTATAATTGAATAATTAAACTGATTTTGATAGACACAAAGTAAATGTTTTAAGAAGTGACTGGACAATGGGCAATGGGCACAAACTGAAGTACAAGGAATTTCATTTGAAATCAAGAGATAATTGGGGTGGAGTTTATGGGGCTAGAGATTTTTGTTTGTTTAATCGGTTTGTTGGGGGGGGGAGTTGGTTGGTTTTTTGTTCTAGTTTTAATGAAAACAAGCAAGGAATGTCTTCTAAAGAAACCCAAACCACAAGAAGATGCCCCAGGACACTTTCATATACAGACACCCTAGAGGTTACTCCACAGTTTCCTATCACAAAAGAAAATGAATTCCACAAGTCATGCCCAAAGGCTGTGAAGCACATGGGGATTTTGTCTTTTTAACAGAGAGCCTCAGTCAAATATACTGAAAATCCTTAGAGAAATATGTTTGAAAATACTTTTGGGAAACCGGTCTGCTATGAAAGATTTAGATACTTGGCAAATCTATGCTTTGAGCTGAATTCTGCATTTTTTTCAGTTTTAATGAAAAATATATTGTCATGCATATAATACTATTTATTACTGTATATTAAGCATAAAGGCATAAGCAACAGTACCATTTCTGGGATGGCGGTAAGTAGTTGGGGCTTTTTATTTTGAGTTGGTTTGGGTTTTAGACACAAAATAATAGAAGATCTGACACAGGCTTTCAGAGGAAGGATTATCCTGCTGATTGGACTTAAACTCTGAAGCAAATTTTTTAGGTGGGCTGGGACCTTAGGTGCAACTTCAGCTGTGCCAAGTGATGTAACAGTGAGGATGACCCTGCCTGAGCAGGGAGGTGGGACTGGGTGACCTCAGTGGCCTCTTGCCCACCTTAACCATTCTGTGATTTGATGATGCACAACATCAGATGTAACTGCAGCACCACAATCCCTTCATTCTTTCCTACAACAGAGTATATGCACGAAACAGAGCTGACATAGGGAGATCCCCAAATTAATGACTCACAGATTTTGTAAGACAAAAATGCAGTAATGCTTGCCTCGTGAGGTAATGGGATGTGTTTTTATTTCACTCTTAGATTTATAAAATAGATGCAGTTCAGCATGATTCTTGGGCAGTACCTCAATCTGACTTTGTCAATACTCTAATGGTACTTAATACACTTTTCCACTCAAAGCCAGAAAAGTGCTGCAGCACTTTAGTGAACCGGGGCCAATACACAATAATCAATAACAGATCCTCTCATCAGCACACTCCATTAATAAAAGAGTGCCAAAGCAGGATGAGGAGTACATTGCCCTGCTGTTCTGTGTCAGTAGCAGAGTTAGGTCACAGGAAAGACTCTTGGAAAATGCAACAGAACAAATTTGGCTACAGCATAAATTCAGACCAGAGGATAACACACCACCTGTCAGAAAGTATTCCTTCTCTTTAAACAGTTTGCCATTCCAGCTAGAATTCTATGCCATGAACACTCTATTAATTGTTTTTTTCAATATATTCCTGTCATGACCACATCATTAAGGAAACAGGTATATGTAAGAAGACTTATTTTTAAGTGCAAAGTAGATACTCATAAGGCTTGGTTCCAAGCTACTGAAAAAGACATAGCTGATGTCTCAAATATTCTTGGACATAATATAGCTCCAACAAAAGATTTGGAAACTGCTGATGGCTCCTCAATTAAGAATTCAGTGTGGGATTTTTTAAAGAACCTGAAAACTCAATATCCAGTTCAACAGAAAGACTGGAATACCCCAGAAATAATAATAATTTAAAAAATCCTAAGATTCAAAAGGAGTTGAGAGTGTAGCTGAAGATTGTAATGCCACCTAATATTGATTAAAGAAAACATTTCTAAAGTTCATTCACTCCAGCCAAATTAGTGAATGTTTTACGTGCAACTTTCAGAGAAAACAAACTTATTTCCACTGCTAAAGCTCCCCTAATGTTGCTACTAATAAAATTTAACAGGTGAAAACCTCTATTAAATTTTGTTTAAAGGGTTGTCCTAGATGTAATAGCAAATTTTCACAACAACTATTCTTAGAAAGTGAGAAATATGACAGGACTGCAGGGCATTAGAGTGTGCCTGATTCATTCCAATTCACAGAGTAATGCATTTCTATTCACACAGTGATGCATTCTGGTTTCCAACATGAGAATCCAATCTACTTGATGTGTAGTAGACTTGAAATGAAATCACAGCAGCAGAAAACTGACATTGTCTATTTTGCTAAATAGAGAAATACTTGAAAATGGCTTTTCTCTGTTTTTCTTAAATAGTGTGGGGCTCTATTTATCCAAACACATATTACAGCAGCAGATCTAAGGTATTCACCTCTCTTTTGTGTGACAACTATGGTTTAGCCTGCTCTACATTTCCACCTTGGAAAGCTATTACTCTGTGACATCTGTGCACTTGTCACTGAGATTTATTTTTTTAGCTTTGTTTGTTATATGATTTTAATACATTCCTCTTTGCTGTGATGTACAGGATAATCAATATTTATATTAGAGAGCCCAGACATAAATAGAGGGTTACTTTGCATTGTAACCTCACAGAGCTCACAGAGAAGCCCAGTTTACAGTTCAGCCTGTGTGATACTGAGAAGTCTTTAGTAATAATAGCAGAAACCTGAAGTAAAAGTAGCACATTCTTAGAACTAGACTCGAACTGATCTCTTATATACACCTCCTGATTATTAAACTGATTTTCCAAAACAACGACTTAAAATTATTTTTATTTCTGGTGCGCTGTGTAAGAATATATCACAGTCCTATTTGTTACAGCAAATGAAGCCAGTACCACTTTTATGAAGAAAGGTGGTAACATGAATTTTCCACAGGACTTTGGCTTAGATGCCTTTGCACGTTCTTCCTCTAATTGTTTGCCATCTAGAAAACATGGTTTTCAATAATCATTCGCTAAAACTTTGCCTGCATACGTAACTAAATATATATTGACCCATTTACTCCGGGTTCAGTATAATACAGCTCCAAACTGCCTATATAAGACTCTCCAAAGTTCTCTGTTGGGTGATTTCCCACCTGTCCCTTTTGTGTGATTAAAATAACAACATATTTTTCATATTTAAGCTACTTTGTTAACAGCTATCTGCAATCTTTCTATACACAGACACAGCACAGAGCACAAATAGGTGTTGTTGGTATTTTATGATCTTACACTTCAAGTCCAAGCGTGGTGTTAGCACTGAGTGACTTACAACTTCCTCAGCTCTGTGTCAGTGTACTCTAATACTTATTTAGGACCCTGAAAGAAAACACAGTGTTGATAAACAAGTTCTAAAGATGAACAGAGATGTAATCACACGTTCACTGCAGAACAAACTTATTCCCACAAAAGCAAATATGTCTGTGTCACTGAATTCAAGTCAGGATTTACACTTCGTATTTCTGGATCTACCCATTGTAAAATCAGATTTGCTGTGTATTATGATGGAGGAGGTGAACTGGGGAAGTGATGTTCCTTTCTAAATGCTGTTTCTAGTCCTGCTTTTTTATGGCAATGTTAGATTAAATATGAGGAAAAAAGGAAAGCAACTCTGAGGAAATACATTGTGCTCTTAATCAATTATTGTAGCTTTCTCCTGTGCTGCAAGCTAAAAGTCAGTTTCTATATATAATAAATATTTATAATTTAACTGCACTATAATAATTTGCTCATTAAATGAATATGCATTCAAACCAATTTTATATTTAAGTAATCCCAACTCAACCCAAATAACTATAAATAGAGCAATCCACCCAGAATATCTTGCAGTTAGAACACTGAACTTGCTTAATCTTAAACTATCCTATCTTGGGTCATGGAAGTGACTGAAACACTGAAATTCACCTTGAATATTACTACATTACCAGCCCTTTTTCTGACCTGACATTTTAACAGTACAATCTAAATGCTATCAGTAAGTATTAGTGAAAGTGTATCCTTGATCTGCACTTATTTTAGTTCACTAAAGGTCCCATTTGTTTTTATTGAGGTTAATGGATCTGTGAATACAGATCCATTAACCTCAGAATTTTTAAATGTTAAATCAGCAGCTTTAAATAAATGTTAACACGAAGCAGCAATTACTGATACCGTAATACCAACTGGAGGGCAAAGTTTGGAGCACGGACTCCTGAGAATACGTTAAACAACCCAAACTCCTTTATTAGTAAGATTTAAAAAAAAAAAAACAAACTCCAAACAATATGAAGCTGAATATTCTCTGGGGCTACAAGAAATAAAAGCACTTTTCCTTGAATGAAAAATAGAACCATGCAGTGTTTAACTGAAGGCTTATATATCTGCTAATTCATCTGCTACTCTGGCTTTGAACAGTTGTCTTCGTATAAAAGCTGCATCTGCAAAGTGATAATTTACACACTCACCCTGTGGTAACTATGTATTACTTTCAAAATTAACATGTCACAACCAGCGCTTAGGAAAGAAAGTTTGTTATCTCCGAATGGTGATTATGGAGTTTTTAAATAGCTTGACATTCAGAATCAGATTTTATTGGAGACCAGGTATTTGATATCCATGGCGTTGCTGCAGGGAAGAACTGCTCTCAGGGAAGTCACTTGGAGCTTTATCATTTGTGGGAAGTGTTATGCAGCTACTTTTGCTGTAAGACAGATTCTTGAATAGTGACCTGGGAGCATCCCATCCCAGATTCCCGCTGGCCTTAGCAGAAAGAAAGAAGTAGTTTCTCACAAAATACGCACTGATTAGATTGGGGTATTTTAAATCTAATGTCCAGGAAGTCTTTAAAGGAATACCCCTGCTTTACGGCCACTGGAAACTTCATCTTTTTTTTCTCCACAACCAGGATGTATTGACTTGATAATAAACCTACAGGGAGAACTGGCTTTTCCCAGAGACATACACTGAGTCAACAGGGGTTTTTTCAGACGACATTTGTGCAACCTACTGAGTTGCATTTACAAATACCATGGTCAGGGGGTCAGTGCCACAATAGGAGACACACAGTCCTCACACAGTCCTCACAAAGGGGACAAACACATTTGCAGGCAGTGTGAGAACTGACCAAGGCTATTCCATGTGGGAAGTGCACAGAATGGCGCTAAGCAACTCCAGGATTGTGGATGTGCTTTTCCTTTATTGCCATTGACCCATTTTTTATTTCCATCTATTGCAACTGCTTAAATTGCACCTTGTTTTTCAAAATGATGGCTCCATCTAAACTATCAGGCTTTAAAGAAACGCAATGAGCTCTAATGTTTGCTCATCCTAACTTTATGGGACCCTTGTTTATAAATCTGCTGCCAAAATTGACAGTGGACTGGAAAAATGGCTCATATGAATTCTCACCTGCCTGAAATTTCAATTATATTAAGATTATTGTCATAACACAACTTGTCTTAAACCATTGCTTATACATTGTCTTCTCAGGGATAATGAAACCTGAAGAGCTTAAGACAGGGGGTTTTCTACATCATCTTAAATAAAACAACCTCAAGATTAAATCAATGTTCAACATAAAAAAAAAATCATATATTTTAAACAGTCTCTCAAGCCTTGTTAGCAGTGAGATGTTAAGCTCATAACTTAAAAACAACAACATCAGTACAATAGATAATGTAAAGAACAACGGTTCTAACTTATTTTAAAAGAAACACATTTACAGGTAAAACCAAATCCATACCTGGTGTCATAAGTTTGTGATGGGCTTCTCTGCCTTAGGTTTTGTTCAGCCTACATGGAAAGTTTTATTTCATGCTTTCTAACAGGTCACTTACTGCTCAGTCATGCCAACAGTATTTTCAATTGTATCACCAGTTCTTAATATTTTTTTTCAGTGTGCTACCATTTCAAAACTGTCCAATAGACTGTGATCTCTCACAATAAAAACTTCTTATTTTATTATGATACAGTGGCAGGGATGAGCCTGGATGAATAAAAATGGTACACAAGTCACTTGGCAGCATTGTACAGCCCTGTACAGTAGGTCATAACAGGAAAAGTAAATTAATTTTGTGAGCTTCCTGGTCTCTGGCACACATTCAGCTATACAAACAACACTATGATCACAGAATAAAGACACTTGTTAGCTTGGTACATATCCTTTGAAAGCAAATATTGGTCAGTGCTTATAAAGAACACAATGAAAGAATTTTAAAAAACCCCAAACATACAAAAAGCCTCAATTCCACTTCAATCTAACAAAGATCAGGCACAGCAATAGCACTTTATGCTTCTGAGTACCTGGGCTGCTTTCTTCCAGAAGCTCAGAGTCCAATTCCAGTGCAGCAGAATAAGCAGGAGGGAAAGACATGTTGGCTATTTTCAGTCTTTCCCATTAGCTGGCCATAGAGAACCTTTCCAATTTTCACTATTTATGAAATAGTGGCTGCATACTAATCCAACAGTTTCATTTTGGAGGAAAGCATCTATTTAAAAAGTGTTATCCCTCTTAGGGAAAAAAAAAACCCAAACCACAACA
>WEKX01009940.1:0-10797 GCA_013390025.1 Pitta sordida | reverse complement strand
CCCTTCGGGAGCGCTGGATGCGGCCGCGGCCGTGGCGGCGAAGATCAACGCGATGCTGATGGCCAAAGGGAAGCTGAAGCCGGCGCCCAGCACGGCGGACAAGGTCGGGGGGGGCTCTGGGGGTCACAGCCCACCCTGGAGTTGGGGGCAGCAACATCGGGCAGAAAACGGGGGGGTTTTGGGGGTTTTCTCAGCCCAGCCGTGAGGTCGGAACTTGCGAGGCTTTGGCAAAGCCGCCGGCGGGGAGGTGAGGAATCCCCAGAATTCACAGAATCCCCAAACTCAGAATCCGAGTCGGAAGGGACCGAGCGGGATCGTGGAGTCAGAGCCTGAAGGCTCTTCCCGGGGAGTGCAGCTGATGGAGAAATCACAGGATCAAACATGAGGCCCAGTTGTTCTCGTGCCTCAAAGTTGTTGTTTGGCTGCAGGTCCGAGGCCTGGAGACCTTGGGCAGCCTCTGGAATAGCAGCATCAGATTGGAGATTTATGGGATGGTTTGGGTGGGAAAGGACCTTAAAGATCATCTCATCCCACCCCCTGCCCAGGGCACGGACACCTCCCACTATCCCAGTTGCTCCAACCCGGCCTTGGACACTTCCAGGGATGGGGCAGCCACAGCTTCTCTGGGCACCCTGTGCCAGGGCCTGCCCACCCTCACAGGGAGGAATTCCTTCTGAATATCCCCTCTAATCCTGCCCCTTACCCTGTCACTGCCTGCCCGTATAAAAGCCCCTCTCTCTCCTTTATCCCAGCCCCCTTTAGGCTCTGGAAGGGGCTCCAAGGTCTCCCTGGAGCCTTCCCTTCCCTGGGTGGGCACCTCCAGCTCTCCCAGCTCCATGGGCACCTCTGGCCTCTGTCCAGCAGCTCCACGTCCTGCTCATGTTAAGAGACCCCAGTTTTCCATCCAAACTTGTTTTGGGGTTTTTTTTAATACAGTAGCAACAGAAATATATAATATACCTACAGTTCCTCTGTTGCTTGTGGAAGGAAACGCTTATAATTTATATTTCCAGGGTAATTAACCCTGATGACACTTGAGTTGGGAGGGAATGGAAATTAAGGAGCTGCTGGTTGATGAATGTGGTTTTTTTAGGGGGTTTGTTTTAATTGAATGCCTGTGCAATGCACTGTGCTGGATCCCTTCATCTCATGTGATATTTGTGAGAGCGGGTGGCTGTTACTGGAAGGTTCTATTTCGTAGAGTCTTGCTTTGTGTTTATGACCCCAGAATTAATTTCACCATTTTTTAGAGGGCTGTGCTGTATATATTAAAAAAGCCTCGAGGTCTTTGTGGTGACTCTGCCTGAATCTGTGATTCTGGGGCTTTTTATTTCCTGTCCTGTCGATACTGACACAAAATTAAGATGTGCTGAACATAAAGTCAACGCGTTTATCTGGGCTCAGGGTTGTTCAGAGGCAGATCAAACACTACGTACAATTTGCTTTCTGCTAATATTTGTCAAGATTTTGGGTTCAGCAGCTGAAAAGGAGAAGAACATTCCCCTCCAGAGCCCAGAGCTCTGTTTGGTTCTTGCATCACTGCTCTCTGATCTCCAACCCTGGCTTATCTTTGAAGCTGCAGGCTCTGGGAAAAGGTCCAGCCACCAGTAAAAGCAAAGATGACCTTGTGGTGGCAGAGGTGGAGATCAACGACGTCCCCCTCACCTGCAGGAACCTGCTGACCCGGGGCCAGACCCAGGACGAGGTAGGAGCGCCACCTTTGGAGCTCAGAACATTGAACATTTATGCGCAGCAGGTGAATCAGGAGTTGAGGTCGGCTCGGGAGATTAAAAGGACTCGCAGCAAATTATGCCCAGGGGTTGTTTCCTTTTGTTTTCTAAACACACTTTGTTTAGTCGTTGGTTGGGTTGTTGAAAAATGGTTCCGTGATGAGGTCAGAGCCGGTGTCGGCCACTTTATTTTATGCAACAACCCGGTTTAAATGTTGCTGTTTTGGGTTAATGTGTCCCCGGGGCTTTTCGTTTGGGTGCAGATCAGTCGCCTGAGCGGAGCCGCCGTCTCGACTCGGGGGAGGTTCATGACGGCAGAAGAGAAAGCGAAAGTGGGACCCGGGTTTGTGTTTCTGCTTCTTTCACTCCTGGGGGTGGGTGGGGGGTGTGAAGTGCTGGGGTTCCTCTGGGGCAAATTGAAGTTTTTAACTTTAATGACACAAAACCAAGTCCTGCGTCATCTCAGGGCAGAGCTCTGTGATCCCCAAGGAATTCGGATTCCTTTATCTGAAGGGCATTTCAGGTGTTGCTGGAGCCCTTTCTGTATCTGATGACTGTAATGGGATTAGATTGAGTCCGTTATTGTCTGTTGTTTGTGGGTTTAAGGGATGTTTGGCACTTCCTTTCCAGAGATCGGCCTTTGTACCTTCATGTCCAGGGTCAGACACGGGAGCTGGTTGATAGTGAGTACAAAATATTCTGCTTTTTCTTTCCTTATTTCTGATAAAGGGGTGGACTGGGTGCCTTTGGTGGATTTGTACTATAAATATCTTGGTGTTGATAACAGACTTCATTTAAACATTGATGTTAAGATCTCTGCTCAGAAACCCCCCACAAGATGCTGCTCATCAGGGAACTAAAACTTGGGATAGGCTGCAAAGAAGGTGGGGTGGGTTTCCTGGGCAGATAAAAGCTCTTATCTCACTGATGACACACAGGGAGAGCCCATTGGAAGAGGTGTGTGACAGAGTGACAAGGACNCCCAGAGGTGGACACAGCGCTCCAGATGTGCCTCCCAGGGCTGGGCAGAGGGGCAGGATCACTCCCAGACCTGCTGGAAATGCCTTTCCTTGGCACAGAAATGCTCCAGTCCTTTCATCAAACTGGAGAACGTGGGGTGAGATCAAGGCAGTTTAACAGTGAAAGCCAAAGCTGAACACACAACCAAAGCAAACCAAGGAATTCATTCTCTGCTTCCTGTAGGCAGCAGGTGCTCAGCACCTCCAGGAGAGCTGATGGTGACCTGGGAGGACAAACACCTCCCCTTCCTCCTCCTCCTCCCCAGTATTATGTACTGAGCACGATGTCACAAGGTTGGAACATCCCTTGTGGCAGTTGGGGTCACCTGGTTCTGTCTCCTCCCAAACCTCCCGTGCACCCCCAGCCCCCTCTCCCCTACAAGGGGCAGGAGGAGCCTGTGGCTCTGTGAGCTCTGCTCAGCCATTACAAAAACATCTCTGGGTTATCCAGCCAAACACACCCCCCACATCAGCCACTGCAAAGAAAATAACCTCTACCCCAGCCCAAACCAGCACATTCCATCCCTTACTCTGCACCAGTTGCATCATGCTTCAGGTCTCAAAATAATCATTACAACTTCATTAACTGCCCCCTTCCCCTTCTTTGGTGTAATACACAGATTTTGTCCCCTGCAAAATGTCCACAAAGTGTTGGATTCACCTTATCCCTGACTTTGGGCTCCATTTTTATGGTGGTTTTCCACCCCACTGTCCTCTGGCCCCTCATGTCACATTGCTGGTCAGGGACACCTTGTTGAGACCCCCCCAGGTCCTTCCCTTGCCCTGAAACAGCCCAGACTTTGTCACGGTGGGAGTGGAGGAGGAGCCCTGATGCTTCATAGATTTTTTTATAGGTTGAATCCTGAGCTCAAAGGGATCATCCACTCCAAGTCCAATCCCAACCCTGCCCAGACACCCCAACACTCCCACCCTGTCCCTGGGAGAGTCACCCAAACCCTCCTGGAGCTGTGGCAGCCTCAGGGCTGTGACCAAACCCTGGGGAGCCTGTTCAGTGCCCAACCACCCTCTGGGGGGAAGAACTTCCCCTAAATCCACCCTAACCCCCCTGGCACAGCTTCATACTCCTCCCTCTGGGTGCCTTGGTGCCACCCCTTGTGATCCCTACCAGGTCACTAATCTTGGTCCTCACTGGAAGCTGCCTCTGCCTGTGCCACCATTGTCACAGGACATGGAGTGTGGCCCAGTTATGTCACGATTTGGTTCGTCTGGGCAGCAGGAAAGGGAATGAATTCCCTGTTCTGTCCACTAGGAGCTGTTAACCGAATTAAGGAGATCATCACCAACGGGGTGGTGAAAGCAGCCACGGGCTCCAGTCCGACCTTCAACGGAGCTACGGTCACTGTCTATCACCAGCCAGCCCCCATCACCCAGATGTCTCCAGCTGTTGGCCAAAAACCTCCATTCCAGTCAGGGGTGAGTAATTCATTGGTGTCATTCACTGAATATCACTTATTGCAAAGTAGAAATGTCATGTGATATTTATAAAAACCAACCTCGATAAATGAATCGAATCCCACAATACAGAAAGAAAAAATAATAATGAATTAGTAATCAACCTTTTGCGTCGTCCAAACTGGAGAGCTGGTGAGACTCGAGTCTGGAGAGTGAGACTTGGGTGCCAGTGACCTCCTAAAATCAAAAGGGATGGAGAGAGCAGTCCCCCTTCCAGCAGAGCAAAGGGCTCACTGCACCATCTGACACTGAACTCATTTCCCCCCCCTCAGCCAAACCATTACCCTGCTAATCCCAACCCTCAGCTTTCCCCCTTCCTTCCCAGATGCATTACGTGCAGGACAAGTTGTTTGTGGGGCTGGAACACGCCGTGCCCACGTTTAACGTGAAGGAGAAGGTGGAAGGGCCTGGCTGCTCTTACCTGCAGCACATCCAGATCGAAACGGGGGCCAAAGTGTTCCTGCGAGGGAAAGGCTCCGGGTGCATCGAACCAGCCTCGGGCAGAGAAGCTTTTGAACCCATGTACATCTACATCAGGTAACGGAGGGGACTGAAAATGAAGAAAGAAATCTCAGGGTGGGGCTAAATAGTTAATCACGTATTTAATTCTTGATTCTGAGCGGCTCAGCGCAAATTAAATAGATTTTGAAGGTGATTTGACTTGAATAAAGGCGTGTTTAAAGTGATACCCCAGCCTGATTTGAGTTGGGAAGGACCTTAAAATTCATCCAGTTCCACGCCCTGCCCGAGGCAGGGACATTTTCCTCAATCCCAGGTCGCTCCAAGCTGTCCTTGGGCATTTCCAGGGATGGAACAACCTCCCCAGCCTCCCAGGGGAGAGTTTCTTCTTGAAGCAGCTCCAAAAATTTGGCACGAACCGTTGTGCTCACGAGGCGTTTCTTTGTGTTTCTTTTCAGCCACCCCAAGCCAGAGGGTTTGGCAGCTGCTAAAAAGCTGTGCGAGAACCTCTTGCAAACTGTGAGTAACTTTTCCCAACAGGAGATTTCAGGGCCTGGTGTAGCTTTGGTGTGTCGTGTGTGTCTGGCTGAGTTTTTTTCCCTCCAAGAGCTGCTTGTACAGAGAATTTTTCAGGGAGGTTCTTTTAACAGGGAGATTTTAGGAGGGGCGAAAAAAATGCAAATTCTTCCTTGAGGATTCCTGGGGGTGAGAGCAGGGAATTGTCTGTATTCCAACTGCTTTAGGGAGGAGAAAAGAGCAAAAAAAAAAATCCTAGAAAAATCTCTGACATGTACACAGAGAAAATGAATTTCTCTCTTAAGCTCTTCTTACCCGAATGCAAATAAAGTAAAATCCTCTGAGATCCTTCCTATTAATATTGATAATTGAGCGTAGGCGACAAAGTCTCCTCTGAAAAATACCTGGAAGCTTTTAAATTCTCTGAGTACCTTGTCTTTATTGTAATAATTAATTTGCCACTCGGTTCTGTGGAAGATTATCCCACGTTTTCCACAGGGGCCACCAGGATTTAAGGGGATGTTTAAGGGGAAGGTTATATATTTATGGGGGGGTTTATTTGTGGGGAATTCCATGAAGGTCAAATAGAGGGGAATTCCATGAAGGTTAATGCAGGAAATAGATGTTTTTTGTGTAATATTTATGTAATGTTTGATAATATTCGATCATTTTTCTCAGGTTCACGCCGAGTACTCCCGCTTTGTGAACCAGATCACCACCGCAGTTCCCCTGGCAGGTGAGCCTTCAGACTTTACATTTCCTATGAAATACGATGTTTTTAAACCTACCTGATTTAAAATAATCCTATTTTTTTATGTCCCCTCTCTCCCTCTCCCCACAGGCTTCACCCAACCTGCCACCATCAGCAGCGTCCCCTCCCAGCCCTCCTACTACCCCTCCAACGGGTACCAGTCGGGTTATCCCGTGGTGCCCCCTCCTCAGCAGCCAGTCCAGCCACCCTACGGGGTGCCAGGCATCGTCCCCCCCGCCGTGCCCTTGGCCCCTGGAGTCCTGCCAGCCCTGCCCACGGCGGTGCCACCCGTGCCCACTCAGTACCCCATCCCTCAGGTGCAGCCTCCCGCCAGCACCGGCCAGGTACTGCCCCCCCTGCCCCGCCCTGGGCACTTCTGGGGTAAAAAAAAATGGGTTAAAAGCTGTTCCAGGTGGAGAATTTGGGGACGTTTTTTGAGGGTTTTTGTTATTTGAGGATATTTGAATTTGTTATTGCTGACAGTCTCCTTCTCAGCAATTAAATAAACGCAGCTTCGTGCTGGGTTTGTCACTTGCCCCATTAACACCAAGGGCATTTTATATTTATTTATATTTATTTATGTTTATAGGTTGGACCGGATGATCTCTGTGGTCTTTTCCAACCTCACTAATTCTGTGATTTTTTTTCATTCTTTGGGCAGCCCAATCCCAGGCTGTGATACCCCTTTGGGTGTGACTTACACACAGGGATTAGCCTGAGGGTAAATGAAATATTCGATTTATCTTTAAGCTAAATTTAAATGGGCTTTAATTTTTATTACACTCCCCAAAGAGAAACTCTGCGTGTATCAAACCCTGCATTTTTTTGGTGCGTAACATCAATTTTTTTCTTGTGTTTTCTTGTGCACCCCAGAGTCCCCTGAGCGCTCCTTTCCTTCCTGCTGCCCCAGTAAAACCCAGCATCCCAACTGGTGCTCAGCCCCAGGTCCAGCCTCACCCCCAGGGTCAAAAGAGACGCTTCACCGAGGAACTGCCCGAGGAGAGAGAGTCAGGACTGCTGGGATACCAGGTGGAATAAAATCACCAATTTCCCTTCGTTCCCCAGAGCTTATTGACCAGCAAGAGTTTGATTGATTTGGGCAGGTTCCAAAAAGTTGGGGCTGTGATTTTCTTTTTTGGGGGGGGAGGTTCTGAGTGTTGTTGAGCTGGGATTTAATTCACTCCAGCTCAGTTGTGCCCAGACACGAGTGTTGAGGTCCAAGAGGTGACAACTGGGGATTTATTCCATTTTTTTTGGGGGGGGGTATTTCAGGTAGGTTCCTTTGAGGGAGGGGAAATGGTGGTCAGAACTTGCAGGTTTTCCCATCTCCCTTTCTTGCAGAGGAGCTTAGTTTTAAAGATTAATTTTATTTAATTTTTTTTTTTTTTGGTTTTTAGATAGCCAGTGTCAGATTGTTTTAAGAAAAACAACATTTGAGTTCTTCAGACTTGTATGGGAGGAAAGGGAGTGTCTGCAAATGCTTCTGTGATGACCCAGGCAGAAAACTCTTTAAATCTTCTGCTGATCCAGGCAGAAAACTCTTAATAAACCCTTTTCCCTGGAGGCAATAAGGAACTGCCCCTGTGTGAGAGCTTAAAATTGGTATCTGGAGCAGATTCCTGTGGCACGAGGCCTGTAAAGGGCTCAGAATGAGCCGAGTGAGGAGGTCACAGACGAGCCAGGAAGGATTTATTATCCCCAACTGCTGCAAAGGTGCAGTGGGTGCTCAGGCACCTTCCCCAGGGCTGCTCAAACCTCTTTCTTACCCCTCAGAAACCGCATTTTAGGCAGGGAAAAAAACCCAGGCATTTCGTGTAACAATGGCTCTGAAAGGTTGGGTTTTCCTAAGAGGAGGAATTAAGGAATTCATTAAGGAGCTGGTGTTGCAGTGGTAGGTTTTGCTAATGCCGTGTGTTTTTCTGCTCATAGCATGGACCCATTCATATGACTAATTTAGGTACAGGCTTCTCCAGTGCGAGCGAAATCGAGGGAGCCGCGGCGAAGGCAGCGAGTTCCTCAGGCAAGGAGAGAGAGAGGGACAGGTGAGTGGGGGGGTGGTGGTGCCCAGGGCTCCTGCTCCTCGTGGGAGCCTTGGGTTTGTGTTCCCTTCTGTGATTTGAGGGGGTTTCTGTCTGATTTTTTGGGGTTATTTTAATTTTTTTAAGGAGGAAAACGTAACCCTTGAAGCCTTTTGTGGCTTCATTTCCACTCCTCCCTATGTCCATGGTCCCTTCTGTGACTTGAGGGTTGTTTTATTGTGGCTGAGGGGTTTTTCTATGTAGGTTTTTTTGGGTTTATTTTCATTTTTTTAAGGGGAAAAGGTAACCCTTGAAGCTTCATTCCCACTCCTCCCTAAGTCCATGTGCACTTGTGTGACTTGAGGGTTGTTTTGTTGTGGCTGAGGGGGTTTTGTATCTGTTTTTTAGGGGCTTTATTTCCATTTTTTTAAGGGGAAAAGGTAACCCTTGAAGCCTTTCATAGCTTCATTTCCACTAAGTCCATGTGCTCTTACCTTGTCTGGGTGTTTTGGCAAGTTTTGAGATACAATTCCTTAAGAAATAGGTCAGCACATAACACTGTATAAAGCTGTAAATTTGAATTTTCACAGCCAGAAGTTTCAGGGAAAGATTTGCTCGATAGTCCAGTTTGTTTTGTGGTCGTTAGGAGATAAAGGCACTGGTAAAGTTTTCCATGGTCTCCACCTTGTCCCAAATTCAAACCTTTGAAGTTACCACTTCAGCCGTGGGGCTGGTCCTTTGTTCCATGGCATCACACACTGCCCGGGGTTGGCAGGGACCTTTAAAATCCTCCAGTGCCACCCCCTGCCCTGGGCAGGGACAGATCCCACAATCCCAGGCTGCTCCTTGGGCACTTCCAGGGATGGGGCAGCCACCTGGGAACCCAGTGTCTTGTCACCATTTGGGTGACATTTCCTTCCTTCTCTCTCATCTAAATCCACCCTGGTTTAGTTTCAGCTCATCCCCCCTTGTCCTGTCACTGCTGACTTTGCTGAAAAGTCCCTGTCCCTCTTTCTCAATAACCCTCTCCAAGTATTGCAAGGCCACAAAGGTCTCCCTGGAGCCTTCGGGGTTCCCTCAGAGATGTTCCCTCATGAACTGGTTCTGTGGCCTCCTCTGGGCTGACCCCAGCGGGTCCAGGGGTTGTTTTGGGACCTCCCAGACCTGGGCACGGTGTCCCTGTGGGATCTGACGGGAGCAGAGGGGCAGAGTCCCCTCCCTCAGCTGCTGGATCAGCCCAGGACATGCCAACTCCTGCCCAGTTCATCCCCCAGTGTCCCCGAGTCCTGCTGGGCAGGGCTGCTCCTCATCCCTTCACCCCCAGCCCGTGTGGCACTGGGGTGGCTCTGGTACCTTGTCCTTGTCCTGCTCCCATCCCATCCTGGTCCCTCTGGGTGCCATCCCTTCCCTCTCAGTTCGGGGTCATCTCCAGCCTTCCCTCGGGGTTAATTAGGCATTAATTAGTGCCGATCCCAGCACAGACCCTGGTGGGACACCTCTTGGTCCATCAAATCATTGACAAACCCATCCAGCCCGTTCCTTCCATCCCTCCAATCCCTTCCTGTCCCCTCTGGAGCTCAGAGCTCAGGCACCGGATGAGTCAGACAATTAAAACAGTTCAGCTCCTCAGGTCGAGGAATTTGGGGTTTAAGACCTTTGGCTCTTTGCTTGTTGTCAAAAAATCAGAGGAACAATCAAGGCCTGCCTTGCTTTGAACAGGCAGTTGATGCCTCCGCCGGCTTTTCCCGTCACTGGGATGAAATCGGAGTCCGAAGAAAGAAAAGGTGTGGGGGCTTTGCCAGGCAACCACGGTGAGTGCAACGAGACACATCCCCCTCTCAGCCCAGGTTCCTTTCCCACAGCAGCTGCTTTTAACGTGCGTTTAAACTGGTGATTTATTTTTTGGGAGGGGGCTCCTTGTGGAAGTGCAAAAGCAAAGGTGACGTTGCAGCGCTGTAAAATGGCTGATCTCTGAGGCGATGATCCCACAGAGCTGCGATAAACACTGAGGGGAGTTTAAGTGAGGACAGGGAGTTTGGAGCCCTCAGAGCCAGCACAGGATTGTTGTGGCACAGATAAAATGTGCCTCGGGCACTGGGGAGTGAGTGAGTGAGTGACCCAGAGGAGCCCTGGCTGCCAACACACCCAGTGCCCTCAGGTTTGGCACACCCTGAGCCAGTTTTGAACCCTCAAACTCCGTGGGCATTTTGAGTCCTGCTCCGGCCTGAGGTGACCCACAGGAACCCTGGCTGCCAACACACCCAGTGCCCTCAGGTTTTTACAAACCCTTGAGCCAGTTTTGAACCCTCAAACTCTGTGGGCAGTTGAGGGTTTTTGAGTCCTGCTCAGGCCTGGGGTGACCCACAGGAGCCCCGGCTGCCAACACACCCAGTGCCCTCAGGTTTTTACAAACCCTGAGCCAGTTTTGAACCCTCAAACTCCGTGGGCAGTCGAGTGTTTTCAGCTCTGCAGGTGCCCGTTTCACCTCAGCTCCTCCGCAGTCTCTGAGCTTCCCTTTGAACCCGATTTCTCCTTTTTTCCTTGACGCGTTGATCTCTGTAACGGTGACGTCGCCGTGGCTGGGACCGAGTTTGCTAACTTGCCCTTTTCTGTGTGTTTCTTTCTTGTTTCTCTGTTCTCTTCCATGGTTCTGGTGGATCACTTGGGCTGGTGCCGCCGCTGTTTTCGTGTGCCCTTCGCCCTTGGATGACCATTGGCCTTGTGACCTCAACGTGGTGTCACTAACGATTTACAATTAACATCTTTTTTTTTTAATTACGATTATCATTAATAACTCGTTTCGTGGGCGTTGTTTGTTTGTTTTTATTTTT
>WEKX01009938.1:35133-87300 GCA_013390025.1 Pitta sordida | reverse complement strand
AAAAATTCTCTGTTGTCCAGAAGTCACAGCCAGGATTGCAGCTTTTAAGTACTGGTTTTTATCTGCTTCATAATAAGCCCACCCAAAAGTACACAGATAGATCCACCACAAGGCACAAAAAGTCTGTCCAAGGATCTCTGCCGAGCTCTCAGCTAGCTCTAGCCTTCTGTTTCGGGGCTTCAAAACCATCAGCAGTTTGTCCAGCGTTACCTCTCCATCTTCAGTCTTAATGCTTAGACGGATTTTGCGGTCCTGGTTCTCTCTCTTTGGTCCATAGGTTTTCACCATGGTCAGTCCAATTCACAAGCAGCAGCGGGATGCCTGGAAGAACATCTCTACCCCTTCTCTCGTGGGCCTGGGGCCTTCAAAATCTCTCAGCCTCCCGACGCAGGTTCTGAGCTGGCACGCTACATCTTACTACTGAACTTTTTTTTCTTCTCTCCCAAGTATGTTATTCTGCAGAGACGCTTTTATCTCTACTCTGTAACCTTGAAGGCCCTGGCAGTACGGAGAGAGCCTAGGCAAGAACTGAGCTGTTAACCCCCTCGCTACCAGAGCAGCAGAAAACCCCCTAAACCATAACAATAGCAAACTTCACTTTTTTCAATAAACATTTGCAATAGTATTTGCATTTATTCTGTTATACAACAACACACAAAGCTTTAAAACAAAGTTTGAAAATAATGAACATTATGGATATAAATGGAAGATGGGATAGAATGTAGTTCAAGTTTACTAAAGGTAGACCATGAGTCTATTTTAATGGCAGCAGAATTTTTATGGATGCAAACTTGGTAGATCCAATTGATTTTTATCTCAGCAAAGCATTTGACAACATATTACTTGCGATGTTATTAGGTGAAATGGGAAATAGCAAAGAAATGAAAGTTCAATAAAGAAATGGCTAAAAGAGGGATGATAATAGGCCTATGATGGAAAGGTGACTATGAGACCAGAGAGGCAATTCAGCTTGGGCTCCTTATACCAAAATTACTTGGTCAATATTATTTAACAAAGGTAATAGCTCAAAAATAAGAGTGTGCTAATTAAACTTGCTGATGGCCAAACCAGAGGCCTTATGCACAACTCATATCAAAATTTTCAATCCTATAAAACAGGTGACCTAGCAGCCTACAGTAATAGAAGTAAAGTTACATTTAATACACAGTCAAGGCCATGTCCTTAGGGATTAATAACAAGATTATCTGGTGTAATAGGGGGATTCATCCAAGGGAAGCAATTGATTGGAAATGCCCAGTTATTGATTATGTCATTATGAGCCACTAGTATAATTCAGCCAACTAAATGATAAATGTAGGGCTGTAGAATATTACCAGTAGAGAATGAGAAGTAACCACTGTGTCTGAAATACGGTGTACAATTCTAGTTCAGAATATAAACTGAGAAAAGTGCAAAAAATTCAGTGAACTGAGCAACTAAAATTTTAGAGTTGCTTAATGGCAAAAAGGCTGAGTGGCATATGATTACTGTCTGTGCATAGATTACATCCATGTTGGCACTCTCACAAAGCAGCTACAAATACACCCTATTTTAAGCCACAGGAATACACTGGTCCAGAAAAAGATGGATATAAACATGGACATAATTAAGGAGGAAGTCAGGACATCTCTACGCATTGGAACACTGTGGTTCTGGACCCATCTCTCAACAGAAGTTCTGGGTAGAAAAGCCCAACAGATTTCAAAATTGAATTTATGAACAGACTTACGTGGTAAGGTTTTCTGCAGAGGAGGCTGAATTCAGTGGCTCAGACCATGTCTTCCAGACATGTGTTCACAAACGGTTAGAACTAGGGATAAATGATGAGATAAACTTAATTTGGGGGAAAAGTCTAATGAGAAATTAGCATGGATGTTACATGAAAAATCATGAAATCCAGGAAAATTTCAGAAGAATTGCTAAATGGAATGGAAAATGAAAACCCTGACTGCTAGTATAGCCTATTTATTTTCTAAATACTGACTTATTTAAGCATGCTCTTTCAGAGGCTGCATTTTGAAAGGTTTATTAGGAATACTAACCCTCTCCCAAATTAAAATGTTTGATCCAGTGATTCCAAGACACTAAAAACCCCACCTCTAAGGTGAACTGGAACCTTCACCTTTGGCTGCATGATGAAGTCAGAAAATCACCACAAATTGCTGCAGTGAGTTAAATGTTTTCTGTCAGAATGGCATGTAACACTTGTTTTAATTTGAGAATAAAAGAAGTGTGTCAAATGTATTTTTCTTAAAAGAGGATCAATTCCTGTGTGGTTTTAAAAAGAAAGATGGTGGAAGTCAGGGTACAAAATGTAAAAAAGGGTGGGTGCAGGGTGAGGGGTTTTGTTTGTTTGATTTGGTTTGTGTTTTGTGTTTGCCTGTGTTCCTCTGCAAAAAGAATCCAAATAAAACTGCAGGGGTCTGGATATATTATAGGAAATTCTAATCATTCAGAATTTCTTAAAACTGTCTAGTCTTCATGATAAGAAGGCTTGTATAAAATTCTAGTGGGTCTTTCTAGCAAACAGAATGTCCTGCTTATGTCTGCAAAACACCTCCTTCCTCCTCTGAGTGTAGTTTTGTTCACTGCAGAATTCCCAGTAAATGTACTGGGAATAATATCAAGACCCTAATTTTTTTGGACTCTATATAGAAATACAGATTTATATTCACATATGCATACATGCATGTATAGCAGAAGTTAAAATACTTTACAAGTCTGAGGCTTATGGCTAAACACCTAATATGCCTGTCTGGGGTATGGCTTTGAAACAGATTTTTCACATCAATTTTGTTGCTGTTTCTCTTTTGTATAATGGAACAGTGTATACATATTTCATACATGCCTGCTGGGTCAGCCTGACCATGGCTTTAGTTTGAAGTTCAAGGCCAGCACAGCTTGAAAAATCAAGCGCAAAAATCCCCTTTAGGTTTTTGAAGTATAATATCAGAATGTATATCTGAACTGAACCACTTATCTTTATTACATATGTCCGTCACAAACGTACTTGTAATACATAACTGATTTACCCAGCAAGTGTTTGATAACCCAGCAAGCTTTTCATAAGTGAAGATTTTACAGATAGAACTTGGATCAGTAAATAAACCACCAGGTTTATTAAAGCATTAGAAAGATAGCTATCTGTCAGTCAGGCTATCTTTTAAACAATCTGTGAATAAGATCAACTTGTATGTATATGTTTCTTTTCTTTTTAATTTTATCTGTTGAAGGAAAAATGTTTGCACCTCTTCCATGTAACTTTATATTCCTGTTTTAGTAATAATTTAAACTGCTAAGATTTTTTGAGGTATTGTTTATTACATTATAAGAAGAAGGTGGTAGAACTTCATTTTTTATAATGTAATTTTCAAAATACTCTAGGAAGCTTATATATACTGACCTGCAAAATAGGTACTTTGAGGCTAAAATATGATACATCAAATGTAACAGCAGTATTATACAATACCATTACCTACAATACTTACCAGACATGTAATACAATATATGTATAATTAAAAACTGAAGAGAAAATAAATACAGAATCACGAGTGGAAGGGACCCACAAGGATCATCTAATCTAACTCCCCAGCAAATGCCCATACGGGGATCGAACCCACACCCCAGGGCTGTTTGTTGCTAAATATTAGTTATTTCCCTTTAAAAATACAATAGAAGCACTTTTTAAGGACACATGTAGAATTATGGTATCTTTGTACCAAACTATGTTCAGTTTTGATCTGTCCATTCTGAGGATTGGGAGAATATTATGAGACATGTAAGAATTTTACTTAGAAGACGTTTTTTTGAGCTGCCTCTCTCAAACAACCACAAAGCATGAGGTGGTGAAGATCTCTACATCATTTCCCCTGTGAAATGTCCCAGCCATGACATGTCTTATGCTAACAGCATGAAACTAGTTACTCGGGAAAGCAGCCAGGCACAGAGGAGTGCAGGTGCATCCCAACTCAGGGTAGGCCAGTGAACAGCAGAGGTGGGAAAGGGTGAAGGGGTGAGAAATGTAACAGCATCGTTGAAGGCAAAGAGAGCAGAGCCAGCCTCCAGCTTCCTTCAGCCCTGCCCTGCCAGGCTGTGCCCCTATGCCAGCCTGGCCTCAGCCCATCCTTGTCCCCAGGATGGTGCCTGATTCCAGGGCTTGGGCTGCCCCTGGTGCTCCCAGTGCCCTGCTCCTGATCATGGAGCTCTTGTCCTGGAGCCCTGCAGGAGCTGCCAGCCCATGCAGCACCATGACAGCGGGGTAGAAAGAGGAAATAAAATAGCTACAGGGATCTTAATCAAGCACCTTTAAAGTCCAAAACACTGCTCCTGCAGGAGATAATTTCTTCTGTGCTGTTCTCCTGGTCAGGCTGGCCGTGTTGAGGTTACAGCCCAACAGCCATGCGACGCACCTGGCAGAGCTCAAACCAGAGTTCTTGCATTTCTGCCTGCCAAGTGGATCTCAATTAAAAATTATGCCTTGGTAAAATTACTGAGTAGATCTCAGTGCATCTGAGTAGTGCTGGCACAGAGAAAAGGATTTATTAGTAAAAGAAACCTGAGGAGGGACTGGGAAAAGGTAGAGGAAGGCTGGAAACTTGGCATGCCATCAGAACAGAAACCTGTGTTACATGAAACCCATAGGTCTCACTGCAAGGAGACATAGCTATACCCCCCTCATTTTACATTCAACCACCTTCTCTCATTCTTGGAACATGCTAAATGTGTCATATTAAAGCCACATATTTTCCTATTTGAGTGAGTTGCATAAGCATTCTAATCATGATACAACTTTGTCATCACATGATGCTGGCAGCACTAGGGATATGAATGAGGCTGGTGGAACACAGGTGTGGAAGCCTGCTAGTCCATCCTATAAGGGTTGTTCAGGGAGGCCAAGGTGGCACATGTGAATACACCGAGCTATCTCTCTAGCTCTCTGATCAGAGTGCACTTTGTGTCCTCTCCATGCTCTTACAGCCCTACAGAATTTTACAGTATTTTATGGATCCTTATTTCTTTAAGTGAGTGCAATGTAGCTCTTACTCAAGTAGTTGCCTTTATTTCTGATGCTTTTATTCAAGGTATTCACTGTAAATGCTTTAAATTACATGGTTTATAATGTTGTATTTAAAAACCTGTTATGCAAGTTTTGCACATAAGAATAAACTAGAGAGATGAACCTACTCCTAGCAGGAGCTCCTTGAACATCACAGGAAGAACTAACTATGCATTGGATTTACTCAAGAAGTAGAAAGTGTGGAGAAGTGACAGAAAATGTGATAGATATGAGGGGGATGACAGCACAGGCTGGAAAGTTTGGGTGTGGAGAGGACAACAGAGAAACACATGAATGGGTGAGGCCAAGATGAAACTGGCCTGTGGTAGCCTTGGGGAAGAGCTCCGAATTACTTCTTCACATGCCACCCACATGACAAGTGTCAAATTCACAAATATCCAATACAAGTTTACTGTAATAAGGAAAACGTTGCAGACTTGATGAGAGTGGGGGGTTTATTGTCCCTAAATATAATGTTATTATTTTTATCAAAATATACAAAAGAACTCAAGTCATAGATCTACTATAAACAATCACTCTCACATCTACTCAGTTCCGTACATTACTCACTGTAAAGCTTTTTGAAGGCAAAAATCCTTATCAAAGAAGAAAAATCCTTAGAACAGATTAAAAAGAAAGTTAAAAACACCAAACTTTAATATACTAGATAGGTAGAAACAGTGTAAAAAGCAAGGCAGAATGTTCTTAAGAACTTGTTAGTTCCTCTGGTTAGTTCATTCCATCCTTGTTAACAAGGAGCTTGTGTTGTATATAGCTACGGTGGCTTTGTGTGTACTGTAGAAGGCCTGGTGATTTGCTGTTCTTAGGAGAGAACTGAAGAAACAATGCTGAGTGTTTCAGGTAACTTTAGACATCAAGAGGAGTTTTGGTCAAGGTCTTCACTAAATCCTAAGGAAAGGCTTGGCTCAACAGCATTGAGGCAACTAATTTCTTTATAATAGTAATTTTTGCCTGTAAAGGCTTAGTAAAGTATTCATATAACATCAGTAAAATGCATTTTGCAGAGTTTTAAGAAAAATGCTGCAAAATAAAACTCATTAGAATTGAGACTAAAAACATTGCAGAAAACTACATTTCATCAGAATTGGCACTACTCACTCAGTAATGCAAGGAAATGTCAGTTAGAAGATTTTACTAGAGAGCCAATATCTACTAAAGTTAAATAGGAACTACTCATGCAAATAAATGTAATAATCTAAAAGCAACATTCACATAAGCTTAACTGCACTTGTGATAATGGGAAATATTGCTTGCAATTATGTGGTAGTATTAAATAGGGTGGGTTTTTCAATGTCACAGTAACATAGGTATGCAACAATAGCAATACAGTTTGTTAATTTATCCTTCTCTTTGTCCATAATTGAGTCTAATTTCCAGTGATGAAGAGCATAAATCTGTACTTAGGATTCTTATAAACTCCATCTTTGGTCATTTGCTTTACTCTCAATAAAGCACATTCTCTATATTCTCTTTGCTGAGAAGCCATTAGCTCCCATCACTGTGAGCAGCTGAGAGACCATGTGAATAATGACATTCAGCGAAGAAATTCAATCTTTTATTATGCAATCCATTCGGTTTATATTTTTCCTACAGCATCAATATCTTTGAAAGGGCTGTGAGTCCTGTTTGTAACAGAATAGGAAAATTATTATTTTTCTGTAGATAGGTGGTAGCTTTCCCATTGCTGAGGTACACAGAATAAACACGTTTACAGATTTCGGTAACTATCCAAATAAGATTATAGCAAATATTTCCATGAACAGGAGAGTTCTGACTCAACTTTCCCAGTAGGTCAGACTCACAAGAGGAACTGCATGAACACAGTCAATGGAACTTAAACATTTAAAGCCAAACTTTCCAAGCTGGCAATCAGGCCCCACTCAGTTGATGACTTTCAGACTGTCACTGTCCATGATCACTCTTTTGTTCTGAATCCTCTTCTTTCTGTACTTATGTTTTATTCTCATACTGATGAATAGAGTTTTATGGACTAATAATATACTAAAGGTAGGAAACAAGGATTAAGAAAGAATTTTAGAGTTTTCTAAAGGATGAAGTCACCAACATCTACAAAAAGGCTGCAAGTGGCAGTGAACGTAGAATTGATGAAGTCTGCAAATGGTGCAAAATTATTCATGACAATCAGTTGGAAATCTGACTGAGAAAGGCTGCTGAAGTATTTCAGAAATAAATTATGAAATGACTAAAAAAATCAGATCGATTAATGCAAAATGGTGTGTATAAGGAACCTAATCCTAACATCTATACACAGTACGTATTTACGTATTATCTTTTGCAACACAGGAATGGGCTCTTGGCAGACCCTGTAGCTCAGGAATGATCAGAAGGTATTTGAAAAGGAACACAAACCAAACCAGTCATCCTAATTCCTTATAATCCCTAATGCCATTGTACACCTACCTCAATCATTACGTGAAATTCTGGCCATGCAGTAGTATTAGTGTAGGAATTAGAAAACTTAAAGAAATTCAACACAGAGACTTTTGTGGAGCAGCTTTAATATATGTACAAGGAAAAAAGTCGAACTTGTCAGCCCAGAAAGGAGAAAATGTATTTAAGTATATTAACAGTGTACAACACTTTGCAAAAAAAAAGTGACTAAGATGCTTATTTGTTCCTTACAATGCAAGAATCTGGCACTAAGCTTGAGAAAAAAAAGGAAATACAGTTTCAGACAACGCATAATTAAAAAGTGGACCATTCTCCGCAAGAATACACAAAGTGTAAAAGCATCAAAATTTGCTTTCCCCGGTCCCCCCGCGGGCCATGGAGGCTGTCAGGAGGCTGTTTGTCCCTTGTGCCCTCGCTGCCGGCGTCGGTACCACCTGCCCGGCTACACGGGGCTCCAGGCACACAGTGCTCACCGACAGCCCTTCCAGCCTTCTCTTCTGCACACCGGAGCCTTCCAGGCTCGGTGTCCGCCCCGCGAACTTCATGAGGGACGAGAGTGGTGAAAAGAACGAGCTGACTGGAAACCGCATCTCTCCTCTTCCCTCAGCACCTCCCTCCTCCAGTCCCATAGTGAGGGCGGCGGCGAGCCGACAGTGACGCTATGCGGGGGCCCTCAGAAAACAGACCCCCGGCAGCGGCGGCAGCGCCATCGCCGGGCTCTCCCTTCCCCCGCGGCCGCGGCTCCGCCGCCATTTTGGGCCCGGGCGGAAGGACTCGCCGTCCCAGCGCNAATTTTAGAAGTGTTTTCTGAGTTCCTTGCTTACTAAGTCAGGTTTTACTTGTAACCGACATTGCAAGATCATGAGTGAGATTGATTCTGATACCCGTATTGCCAAACGGGGAAGTAGTTACTGCGTTTAATTCTACTGGGAGAGGGTTTGAACTGAGGTTTTTGCTTGCCAGCCTCCACCACCCTTAAATCTGTCCATTCCCGAGGGAGCACAGCGAGGTGAAACACTTAAGAGGACTCTTTATTTAGGCTGAATTTCTTGTATATTTGGTCCAGCCAGTATGGTGAGTTTTTGACACTTCTGTCAGTACAGGCTGGGGTTAACTTCTTGTTCTAACCCGTTCTGGTGGCATTACAGTCACTGATACTCACTCTGCCAGTACAGGGGTGTTCTGCCCACATTTAAGAGCCTTTCTGGTAATGGCACTTGGTGTAGGGAGTAGGGGACATAGTAAGATCCCCTGTATGCAAGATCGAATTTTACAGGAAAATGTGTAAGGCTGACTTTTGAATCCAGATTTCAGTTGTTAGCACTCTTTTACTAGTTACATTTTGGTGTAGTACTGGAAATTTTTTTGTGTGTGTGAGAACTACTGATAAAACTTGAGCGTCATTGGTTTATGTTTTAGTCAATATTTGTACTTTGTTGCTGACAATGACATTTTAGTGTAAGTTACAAAAATTAACTATTAACTCAGAACCACATTTATGGTGGCATATATCAAATTTCACACTTTCAGCTTGTGAGAACTTGACAGGCAACTTTGGTACCTCTCTGCTGGTTCTCTTTGCTCAGAGCTGGTGTGAAGCCAAAGTCCATCCTGACTGAGCTCCCAGAGTATGTTGATTTTAACTTGTTACGCACAACTGAGCTGCCTCTCGCAGACATCTAGGCCTGCTTCATAGCTTCATTGTAAAAGTTGAAGTAATAATGTAAATACGTTGACCGCGTTTCATTCTGCCAAACCCCTCTCTCTGCCTCTCTTACAAACGTTCCTAAGCCATTTCTGAGGTACAAGTGCTGCTTACGCTGCCTGCTCTGCCCCATTGCTGAGCTGCAGCAGCTTCCAGGGGGCTGCGATTTTGTGTATGCTTCTTACAATTATGTTGTCAAGCTTAATTAGTTTTTGATAGAAGATAAATTGCAAATTTATCAGTAGCCATGAGGAGAGCAGTGGTAATAATTAACCCTCCTGACATTAGTAGGCATTATGCACGCCATTACTTGCAGTCTGACTTGTGCTATAGGTCAGACAATGCAGTTGTTTTTGCTGAAAGCAGATTTTCAGAATCCTAAGAGGCGACAAAAGACTCTGCCTAGCTCCATAAAATTGTATCTGTAGACATGCACTGCAAATGTTTAATTTTTTTTTTTTGAGAAGGTGTAAGAAGAATGCCATTGGATTGCTTCTACCCTTGTGCTCGTGAACATGGGTAGTAGAATAGAACAGGAACATGCATATTACCACAAAACAAGTCTTTTATATCTTTGTTTTCTTTATGTTTAAGAACATATGTCTGTGGAAATTACAAACTTCTTAGACATTCCACAAGAAAAAAAGCAAACACGTGAAGAAATAGTGTTTTGAAATTTGGACTGCATTGTGATATTTGAAATGGTTATATCTGGCTAATGCATTCACTTGAGATTATTTACTCTTTGGACTATTTGGACTTGCAGAGAAAAATTGTTCAATTATTTCTGAGCATTTGGTCAATTCAATTAAATTGTTCAGGAAATGCTGTGCTTGGAGACTTCTGAACATTTCCCTGTTGTGTCCACAGAGGAATATTGACTGTGCTACACTTCCAGGGTGATTCCTCAGTGCTTTAAAGATGCAGTTTGATCTTATCTGCTCAGATAGAATCTGCTCAGATAGAACCAGGCTACAGGCACAGGCAGGGGATTTCTCCAGGTGGGTTTAGGGCCTTGGAGGCCCTAAACAAATAGTTAAAATAAAAGAATGCCCCAAACTTATTCTGCTTGTGTTAACTGTTGTAATCATATTGCACCAAGTTGGAGACTTCACATCTGTAAAGGGGATAACAGATTTTTTCAGATAAAATTAAATCAAAATGACGTCTTGAAAGTTTGTTTTTAATAGTTAATGTTTTGCTATATCTAGGGCAGATTTTGTATGGAAATTGATCTGATGCGTGCTTGTGGTGCATCTGTCTGCCAGCTTACTTCGTCAGTATTGCTCTTCCATACAGAACTACCTTACAATGAGTTTATTTCTGTCAAATATTCATTCTAGTAAGTGGTATGTTACATATCACAACGGGGAAAACTACTTTATTAAAAAGAAGAGAAACTCAAACAGTACGGAGAATATCTGTGTGCCTGAAAGTAAGTTATTGGAGATTTGGCCAAAGACAAATTAGGTAAGTTTTTGTATATACAGTGAATCCCCAATGCATTGCAACCTCTCCATTACGACCCCGCCCATTTGCGAGGCAAATTGTTTGCAATTTTGATTCAGCTGTCCATGAGTTTAGCCGGCCGACGCGTGCGCAGTGACTCTGCTCTGCCTAGGGGCGGTGCCGCGGTGCCTGTGGGGCGAAACTCACTCCGCTCTGCGGGGAGGAGGCTTGCAATGGCGGCACCGTGCCCCCGTCCCTGACTCGGGAAACTGCCCCATGAAAGTGAGGCAAGCGAGGAGGGGCAAGTGCCACACCAGGACGCCGCGGGCGTGATCACCGGGGTCAGGGCGGGGAGGGCGTCCGGCGCAGGGGCGCGCGGTTTTTGCAGCTCNGCAGCGCTCCGGAGTGCCGGGGGGTGGAGCAATGGGCGTGGCCTGCATGCATATTAACAACCTGTGCTTCTTTGCGAGTTTAGCTTTTTGTGAGGCCCGTGGCCTGACCCGTTCCTTGCAAATGAGGGGGTATAACTGTATAACAGATGTAATGATTTTAAAGAGGTCTGTTAAGCTAATAAGTTACAGTTTTGTGCTGTTCTGTGCTGCACCTTTACACCGAGACTCTGTAGCCAGTAAATTTTTCTATTTCCTTAAGTCCATCTGGGGAGGAGAATGCAAATCAAAACAAAGATAGATTTATTTTTTAAGGGAATTAAATGTTTCTTTTATTTCTGTAAATAAGTAAATAGAAGTTTTTGCACGGATTACTTGCATTTCTGAAATCTGGAGCACTCTGTACCATTGTACTTTCTCTGAATTTGACTGTGTTTAGTGAAAACCACCTTGTATGCATTACCAAAATTAGCAGAAATATGTAATTTAATGTAAGGAAGATAATTTTTCAAATCAGTATCACATTTAGTAGATATACCTCAAAAATCTCATGTGTAAGTCTGCACCCAGAGTGCTGCATGACAGTGAATAACATCTCTAATTTGCTTATGCAGTCATCAGGTGTATGAATTTATGTAGCTCCGGTGTGTTTTAAGTATGTAATGGTTACAGATTTGGCTGTGAGAAACATTTTAGTCTTTCATTGAAAATACTATTCTTCTATGAAGTAATTCTGATTTTAAGTTAGTTCTTAATATGGACATCTCTTACAAGATTGAACTAAGACATTAACTTACTGTTGCATGACACTTTATTCCCCAGCAGAGGGAATAATGGCTTTGATAGGCAAGTGAAATGTTACTTGGATATTATCCAGCATTCATCTTTCTTCTTTAAGCCTTCCATGGTTTTGGAAGAATGCCTTGTGGTACATGTACAGTTTTAAAATCAGACACATCCTAAAAATGAAGGCGTTTGTGCCAGGATGGATTAATTGAAATTAAACAGTATATTTTTATAATACGTATTTTAGATAGGCAAGTAAGGATTGCAGGTTGAAGGTTTCAATTTGAATTGCAAGTTTACATTCAAATACCTTAAGTATTTTCCTGAAAAGGAAAAAAGAATCACATTGGTTTGCAGCCAAGTATGGTACCGTATCTGCCCTAGTTCTAATACTTTGGTTCTAATATAGTGATTCTAATTGGCAGTCTGAAGATCGCAACAATGTGGATATTTATTATACAGATGAATTTTTATTTTTCAGTCTCCAGGCTGTGTTGTGGTGATCTGGGAAATGGTGCATGGTGGTGTTATGTGGTTGGAGTGGTTATGGGAGGTGTGTTTTGGTCCTGGCAGTGCCATGGGCTGGGTTCTCCTGGGCATAGAGGTGGAGGTTCCAGATGAACCAGGGAAGGTCCCCACGGAGCCTTTGGCAACGGGGCGAGTCTTGGGAAACACAAACTGGAGCTTTGCTTTACTGCATGTACTTCTTGATGAGTTTAACTTAGGTTAGCAAACTGTTTTGCAGCTTGCTCTGTTTTAAATCCTTTTGTGGACAACAATTCAGGGACATGAGACAAGAAAGATTTTAGTATGAAGAGCTATTTCTGAAGGAAATACTTTATGAGGAGAAGAGATACATGTCTTGGCAGACAATGAGTTCTTGCTGTTTAAGGAGTAGAGGTCATTGTAGTCGAGAGCACAAAGACAAGATTGGAAAAACAGGAAAAACACTGGCAAAAGTGATTGTAAAGAGCATGGAGAAGAGGCAGGGAAACCAAACTTGTTCCTTCTGTTGTTATCTCTGGTAGTCTGGCACTGGAGAGGCTGCTGTTAAATTATGTACCTATGTGAAATAACTTCCATTGTTTAATATGGTAGAAAATTTCACATACTTAAAAGAATTCTAGAAATGAGATCTCTTAAAAAATTGTTACGGAACTTTTAATATCAGTAAAATAACTAAAACATTCCCCCTCCACATGCTGTCAGTATCTGATTTTATCTGGTGGCTGAAATGTCTAAGATCTAGATGCAGGAATGCTTGATGCTGACTAACATATCAAAATTAGCGTCAAATAGCCCTTCCTTCACACTGTAGAAGTCTAATGGTGTTTCAGTGGTTAGAGAACCAAGAATCCAGTGACATGTTTTGACCTTGTGTGAAACACCTGAGTATTCCTATCAGTAATGGGTGTTCCTGGCAATAAAATCATGTTAAGATTTCCTGTACTGTGGATGAAGTACAGTTTTGTTCGTTTGTGTAAGTTGTGTTGCATTCATTAGCTACACCTTTCATTTAATTATGCCTTTCTATAATTTCTTCAATTTCACTCTTTAAACGTGTAAATACATAATTCTATTCTGTACTGTGTAGAGCATATGAAAAATTAATGTATATTATAAATAATATTTAATATTAACTATGGTATGATACAGACTCTCTTACTATACATATATAATACAAATTTGTACAGTATATAAGTATGTTAGAATTTTGAAATGGTAAAAATGAAGGGGGATTTTTTAAAATATAGAGCTGTGTATTAAACATACTAAATAGAAATTTCATGGACTGCTTTCCAGTATGCTGAATTATTACACAACTTAGTGGCATTTACTGTGACTGTAGCTGTCTGCTGACTAGATTAATCCTCAATTTAAAAACCATAGCAAGCTGTTCTGTATTACCTCACACTTTTCTTTACCTGCAGGATTAGACTGGCTGAGTAACCCAAGCTTCTCTACACAAGATGCTCTATTGCTGCACCAGCGCACCACAGAAGTTGCCAACCTCATTCCTGAAAAATCACCACTAATAAGGTAGACTGTACTTCAATGTCTTTTAAAATAACCTACTTCTTTTGTCCTGCTTTGGTGATATGAGACTAAAATCAGGAGCTAAAAGTTGCTTTTCATTCTGCTGTTCAGTATTTAAAAAGATCTGAACTGAGTCATATATAAAAGTATGAATAATGCTTCCGTGTCTTTAACTTAAAATAATGAGAAATTGTACTTATGCAATTACATTCTCATTTTCTTTTTCTCAGAGCTGCATTTAAGTCATTGTTATTTTGAAATGGAAAGAGAACCAAGTGATCATGATTCTTCATTAGCTTTTGAATGTCCTAAGTGACCCTCGAAATAATGTAAAGATTAAGCATCATCTTCATGATTTCTCTGTGGAACCCAAAGAAATCAGTCATTCACGGTCGAGTTTTTTACTTTTTAAAAAACAGTTGAAGATGTGAACTAATGTAGTACTGCATGTATCCAAGCTGTGTGGCTGTAGAACATTCTGATCACTGAATCAGGTGATTATGTTCCTTTAAAAAAATGATCCTTAAGCAGGCACATTTGCTGAAGAACTAGTTTTAACACGTTCACTATGCTAGTTGTACTTGGCTTCTCTACACTGTAACTCGCACTTAATGATGAATAGAATCAAGGTGTAGTTGCCATCTTCAAAACCTTAGTCACTTTTAATTTGATAAAAGCTCCTGTGCTTGTGGTGATTGTTGATCATTGTGGTATAGAATATCTTTGTAATACCAAGCACAACAGAATACATCTTTTTTATGGTTATTCTTGTATTTGCCTGCATTGTGTGTATCAGTCCTATATTCTGAGTATATTTCTTCAAATCTTTTCAAGGACTTCCATGTCATAAAACTGAGGATTTTGCAAGTTACCATTCAGATAGAATGACATAATAAAAACATAATTTTACCTTTGAAAAGACTTTGCCATGAAATAGTGTGCAGAGAAATTTTTTATTTTTAGTTTTATTTTTTTTCCTATTGCTAAGGTACTTGGTTTAATAAAAACTAAGTTTTATCTAATTTCAATAAAAACTAACTGCTCCAACCTAGTTGGTGGTTTGGAAGGGGCGATTTGTTTGGTTTTTTTGTTTGTAGGAGTGTGTGAGAGTTTGTTTTAAAGGCCTGCTAATGGTTCTTCCATGGCTGTCTTTCCTTAGTGTCCTTAAAAAATTATGTAAGGGCTGTTACTTGTGAAACACTGCATTTTCTTTTATTGACCTATTAAGAATACTAAGACTTGTCACTCTTTTTCTTTCAGTGGAAGATTGCAGAAAAAGTTTAGAAAGAGCTTGTGCTTTAGTTAAGGATTAGAGAAGACTTCTGTTA
Organism: Pitta sordida; assembly: GCA_013390025.1. Taxonomy (NCBI): domain Eukaryota; kingdom Metazoa; phylum Chordata; class Aves; order Passeriformes; family Pittidae; genus Pitta; species Pitta sordida. Next base: position 72,117 of record WEKX01009938.1, on the reverse strand, counting down.
TTCATTTGATTATTAAGTATAGGAGTGTACATAGTATGTACAATGGTATATGTGTGTTTTGCTGAAATTACAAGTTCTTTGTGTGATTTCTCAGTAAGTCAGTTGACGGTTGCATGTAGTGTTACAATGAACCCCCACCAGTTCATGGTTTTGCTCTTTGTGGGTTCAATTCTTCACAGTTTTTTTCTCTGCAAAAATTCCCCTCTGAGCATGCACAGAGTGTGCCATGAAGAGCTAGTATGTAAATAAGCTCATGAATATGCAGTTAAGCACTGCCCATCGCCCCACCCCTCAGAGCCCCTGAGTGCAGTGTGGGGCGTGTTCCCAATGTGCTGGCTGGAGTGGGGGACCTCAGTGCTGGTGCTCGTGGTGCTTCAGGCGGCGATGGAGGGTGTCCCTGGCCCCCGCAGCACTGGCACCCACGGGGGCGGCAGGCAGGGGACTCAGTGGCTCGCGGGGCTGGGGACCGGCCAAGCCTTAGAGGCAACGGGGACCCAGGTCTGGGGAGCGGGGACATGCAAGGAAGGAAGGGCACAGTCGCTGGCTGAACGTGGCACCTGCAGAGGCTTTTTCCCTCTGTGTCTTGGTTTAAGACCAGTAAAGGATTATTTATCACTCTTTGGACGAGAGATTGTTAGAGATGTAACAGGATTTATGTACAAAAAAAGGGAACAGAGAATATAAAAAGGGAAATAATTTGTGTACAAGTGATATCAGCAATAGAGAACATAAAATCAGGACTTCCCACTCCCACACACGACAGACCCCAACTCCCAGCGCGACGGAATCCCTCCACCCCAAACCTCACTGAAACACCAATACCCAAAAGAAGAGTCCCAACAACAACAAAATATGGATAAAAACGGTAGCGATGTCCACCGGCTATTGTCAGGGAAGGACGGGTGGTAGTCAGGGGTAACGGATGGTGCAGATATTCCATGGGTTCAGCTGGGAGGAACAGCAGCCGGAGCAAGATGCAAGAGTGGCAGAGATTTCGGTGGGTGAAGCAAGGGCGAGAGAGAGCGGGTTTCTCTCGCACTGTAGCTTTTAAAAGCTCTCCAGTCCCTCCCCAGTAGTTTCCTCTCTGTCCAATGGAGTAACGCTCTGAGCTGCCAATCTGGTTGGTCTTCCGGGGGAGCTGATGTCCCACGCCAGCCACACTCTGGCAGTGGCAGTGAGGAGGGGGAAGAAGCCGGGGTGTGGGGAGAGCTGCCACCCCCTTCCCCTCAGCCCAGGAGAAAGTGGAAAAAAATTCAAAAAGAAAACCAGGTACATGTGTATTAACCCGTGGCACTCTGTCAATTTCTTGAATTTAATTTTCATTAACTTGTGTCAGTGGAGGTGGTGTGGGTAGATCTGAGCTGGGGTGTGGAGCCAGAGCGGCCCCAGAGGGTCTTCCCAGAGGAATCTTCCCCTGAGGAATCTTCCCCTGACGGCTTAATCCCCACCTGGGAAAGGCTGAGGTGCGTTTGAGCGCCGGGCTGGTACCAGGGAGGCTCTGGAGGTGGAGTTGCCCCCTGCCCTCCTTCTCTCTGTCCACAGAGCTGGGGGGAGCTGGCTGCTGATGGGCACAGGCATGGTGGGATAGTCAGCAGCACTGGTGGAGGCTCTGGAGATGCAGTCACCCCCATCTCTCCTCCTCCTGTGCTATGGAGGAAGCAGGGAACCCCAGTGCCAGCCCCCACGGTGCTGTGGGTGGCAGTGGAGGGTGTTACCCTGTCCCACATGGTGCTGTTGCCCATGCGGGGGCAGGCAGGGGCTCAGTGGCTCCTGGGGCTGGGGCCCGGCTGAGGCTTGGGGGCAGCAGGGACCCTGGGATGGGGGAGCAGGGACATGCAGGGAAGAAAGAGCACAGCCCCCAGCTGCATGTGGACAGGCACTGGCCGGTGAGCAGTAGGCGGCTAGAGAACTGGCTGTAGCCATGGTAATGCGTGTAACCTGCCAGCGGTACATGGACGCCACAAGCACTTTTTTGCTATACACACGCTACACTGTGAGCACAACCAGCGCTTGTTTGGCAGGGCCAGGGCAAGAAGGTTTGTGCTTTTCCACAACAACAGTGCCTCCGGGGCAGCCCTGGCCCCTTCATGTCCTTTTGCTGGGAAAAATACTTCCTGTCTCATCAGCCACAGCCCATGGAGGCATGGACACAGCAACACCAGTGGGGAGGGACAGGGCTGACTGTGGGTACAGGGATGCAGCTGCAGAGCTGGCACTCTCATTCCACTCCCAGGCAGAGGGCAGACACAGACATGGCCGGATCCCTTCACACACCGCCGCATAGTGTCCCTCACTGCCTTGGCAACACAAGCCCGTGCACCATGTCTGTACGGTTGGCTTGACTCGGGTCTAGCAGGGGGGGACTTGCATGGCTAGATTCCTCACAGCAGAAGCTCCTGACAGCTTGCCACCCTCCAGCCAGCCATGAGAATGTGTGTGGTGTTGTGTGTGTCCCAGAGCCACTGTTTCCAAAGGAATAGGTGGGGAGGAGCAGTGGCAGAGCTGTCCCCGCTCCCTGATTCTGCTCAGCCTTGCCCCATGCCCAGGATGTGGCTTCCTCAGCCAGCACAGGGTGGTGCCCTGGTGGTGCACAGCCCCTCAGCAGCCCTGCCTCTGCTACTAGGTCTGGGGCGCAAAAATGTCGCCCAGAAGGATAGCCCGCTGTCATGGCCAGCCTGGGGGTTGCAAGCTCCCAATGGCAACAGTGCACTGGGAGGCGGGAACGGTGCCTAAGCCGCTGGTGGAGCGGTGCCTTCCTGGTGCGAGAAAGGGTGATGCGGTGGTAGGCAGCTGGGAGAACTGGAAAGCACCTCTTACACCTGCCTGGCCAAGCTCTGCAGAGGGGCTGGCTCCCACCCCGTGGCACAGGCAACCCTCGGTGGCCATTTGGGAGATGGCAGGAGGTGGGACTGCAGCAGCCCTGGCAGAGGGAGCGGCCTCATCAGCATGGGCAAGTCTCTGGGACCCTCTGGGTCCTCGGCCCCATCTCACCTGCACCCCCCATCTGGCCAGAGGCATGGGGTCCAACGGGGCTTGTCCATGACTGGTGTGGTCCAGGAGGGACTGGGGCAGCCGAGAGGACAGCCCAGCCTGAAGTTTGACACAGCACCAAGTAAAAACAGTGCTGTCCCCCAGAGCCGCGGCCCTGCGGCTGCAGGCGGGGAGAGCCTGTTCCCAGAGGGCCCTGCACCAGGTGCCGCCCGGGGTGCCACAGGGAACGCCATGGGGAGGGGTCATAGGACACCCCCTGTGCTCTTCTGGCACATCACAGGCTGCGGAGCGGTCCCGGGATCACCCCATGGGTGGTCTGGAGCTGAGGGGAGCAGGGCAATGGGCAGGGCTTAATTGCATATTCATGAGCTCGTTACCTTCACAGATCACGGGCTTCATGCAAAGAAAGGAGACCCACGGCTCNTCAGCAGTTTGGCCAGCGTTACCTCTCCATCTTCAGTCTTAATGCTTAGACGGATTCTGCGGTCCTGGTTCTCTCTCTTTGGTCCATAGGTTTTCACCATGGTCAGTCCAATTCACAAGCAGCAGCGGGATGCCTGGAAGAACATCTCTACCCCTTCTCTCGTGGGCCTGGGGGCCTTCAAATCTCTCAGCCTCCCGACGCAGGTTCTGAGCTGGCACGCTACATCTTACTACTGAACTTTTTTTTCTTCTCTCCCAAGTATGTTATGTGCAGAGACGCCTTTATCTGTAACCTTGAAGGCCATGGCAGCATGGAGAGCTCAGGCAAGAACGGAGCTGTTAACCCCCTCGCTGCCAGAGCAACAGAAAAACCCCTAAACCATAACACTGTATTATATTACATTACATTATATGATAACTTCAGTAGTCATAAAAATTGTTTCTTGATAAGTGAGATTTGAATTGTTAATCTGGAAGTGATTTTACAAGTGTGGTTCTGATATTTCTTGGGTAAGTCATAAAGAAATAGGGGAAAAAAGTGCAGACATTTTTGTTTTGCATGTCACTCTGAAAAATTTCTCAGTCTTTTAGTTTGACCTGAGTTGTTTAGTGAAGATAGGAAATTTTATCAACTCGGTCATCTTCCTTGATTTGGCAACATTAACAGATGGATATTTATACGTATCACACATTAAAATGCCTTGACAATTAAAATGTTAATACTAGTCATCAGTAATTGCAGCAGCTGAAAAATATAGTTGTTATTTAATGCATATTTATATCGCTTGCATTGTATGAGTTACTGCCACCTTCTCAAAAAAATACGGGGAGAAAAAGTGTAAAGGGTAAAATGTTCTGAACATTCTTATGGTGGTACAGTTGGCCCTCTTCCACTTCGCGCCCCCACATTGTGGCTTCACATCTTAGTGGCGTGATTTGTCAGTGACGAAGGAGGCCCCTTTTTGCAACTGCGCATGTGCGACCTGGCATCCGTGAATATTCGGTTAGGCAGCGTGAATATGCAAATCAACCTGCACAGCCACAGTGGCAGCTCCACTGCTTCCCCCCCCTCAGGACAGCGGTGGCAGCTCCGCTGCTTCCCTCCCCCTCCCCGGCACGGCCACTGGAGCAACACAGTGCCGAAACAGCGCCGGGGAGCCGTGTGAGGGTGCGGGGCAAATTTGCATATTAATGAGCTGCCATTGTGGCAATAGGGCTTCGCAGGAAACAAACAAGACCACGGGACCACGATATAGGAGACCCAACTGTATTTCTTGACAGTTTTACTACTTGGATGTATAGGTGTGTATATATAGATGTATTCACTTTTTACCCTGCAGGACTACTTCAAGATCTGAGTTGTCTGGGGAGAGTGATACAGATGAGAGTCTGAAACAGGCAAGTAAGAAAAGGAAAAAAAAAAAGAAAAAACATCACCACTATAAGAAGACGAAAAGGAAAACCGAAGGGGACTCCAGCAGCAGTGAACTGGATGTGGACAGTAAGCACATCAAGGACAAAGGAAGTGGCAGAAATCGTGAAAAAGAAGCAGCAGCAAAGTATGTATTGATATATATATTAACACTGCACAAGATGTAAATTCATTATGTTCCTGTACTTGCCTCTTCAACTGTGATTCTGAGCACTGGTTGATCTTTTTTCTAAGCCGTATAAGATTAAACCTGCATTCAAAGCGGTGAAAATAGATTTAGAACCATTTGTTTAATGGTATTGAAAAACTGTGACTAAGACAGTACTATTGTGGATATCAAAGCATGGCATGGTGTTAATGAAATAAATTTTTAAAGACATGTACAGGCTTATATTTAGTTTTCATGGATCTTCCCTTGGGAGATCTGGAGAGGGATTGCATTAAACATTCTTAAGTAGTGTCAAAGTCTTAATATTTGCCGTGTAATATAAGATCCTCCTCACAGAATTAACCTTTTTTTTTTTATATTAAGACAAAGTTTGTTGTATGTTTAACATTTCTTTTGTATCCAGATATTTATTGCTCTGTGTGCTTCATACTTCCAACTACTGGTACATCTATATGGGTATTTGAATAAATGAAATTCTTCTGTTAGATCTTCATTGTTAATTCCAGGAGCAAGAAAGTATTGTGTAATTAGTTATGTGTAATTTTTTATGAAACGAGAAAATACGTATGTAGTGACTATCATGATCTTTGAGCACTGAAGGAGGTTCTGTGAATGCACTGAGTATCCAGGTTGGACATATGTAGCTGTACTTTTCTCGGGCTGTTGGATTTTGAACATTCCAAAGTGTGCCTTTCCCGTTGGCTGTGGAAGTCATCTTTCCCTGCTTCTCATCATGTTTGCCAATTCAAGCAGCCATTTTGCCTCTCTGATTGCACTAGTTCCTGTGTTTTCTTTGGCATCAGCAGCTCTGGCTCTAATTGACAGCATTGTAGCTACTCCTGAGTGCAGAGTGAGGATTTGGTGACGCTGAGAAATTGTTGTTACAATTGGTGTGGGTAGTCTTTGACTTTCCCCTAAGTTATTACTTTTCTTGAGGCAGATGTGAGGAAGGACAGTACAAATCATTTTCTGCTAAATGGTGCTAAAACCGTTCTGCTCTTGGCCACTTGTCTTTGCTGGAAGGGTGTCTGGGCTTGCTTCATAAGCTGTTTGCTGGATTGGACCATCCAGCCAGCGCTTTACCTAAGTGAGAGTGTTGAAGTTCTTTCATGGTGTCTATTTTTACCTCTTTCCATAAATTGTTGATGCTGAGAGAATTCCAATTTTCAAGAGACTGGTTTTGACATCTACTACAAAATTGCTCTGAATGTGAAAGGTCTTGTGAAATTTTAGAAAATGTCTCAAGACTCTAAGACTCATGTATTTGTACCATGATTTCAGATTGGAAGTTCATAATTGTGTACAGCTCAGAGACAGGTGGCAATTAAGTTCATTTATATAACTGTACAAATGTTATGTACAGTTGTACATATAAATGTACAAATAAACCACTTTGATGCGCACTGTTTTATCAAATGTGTGGGTATACTTACAGCTAATCAGCATAATCGTCTTACAGATTGTCCTCTTTTTCTTAATTGTAGCATTTTACTAAGACAAAAGTAAATTTTAGAAGTAGTAATATATGGCTTTTGGGTTATAGATTGCCTAGCAGTTGATTGGATTGAATTATTAAATCTGTTTATTACAATTCTGTTTATTACCAATTATAAATTCAGGTTTATGGAAGTGCAAGGAGTGCTTGTGTTTTGGTTTGATGGTTAGGGTATTTCTAATTGTTTTTTTCCTGACGTGGGACTGACTTTGCAATAATGGATCATGTACCATGACTTTGAGCAAGTTAGATTATTATGAACTACAGAAATATCAAGTGTTGTGGGTTTAGTAAATGCTGAATATGTACACAAATCCTTAGAATATCTTCTTCCTCCTTTTCTGCAGTCTAGGTAAGAAAACATCAGATCTTACAAGCAGTCGCTCTGTTTGGCTTGATGATGTCCAGGCTTTCACGGCAGAAACCTTCAGAATAGACAAGAAACCAGACCCTGCAAACTGGGCTTACAAATCCTTGTATCGTGGGGACATAGCAAGGTACAAAATGTTGTTTTCTGTTGGTATTCAACCTATCACAGTGTCACTAGCTCAGAATTCATTTACTTGAGTCTGGCTGTGACATTTTTATGTAGAAGATGAGAAAAGATAACGGAATAGTTTATTTTGGAATTTGACTTGGCTTTGGGCCAATGTCAGTGACAAGTGGTGTGCCTTGGGAGTCTGTACTGAGACCAGTTCTGTTATTTAATGTCTTCATCAATTGCATGGACAGAGGGATCAAGTGCACCCTCACTTGGTGCCAACAGCACCAAGCTGAGCAGTGCAGTTAACATTCCTGAAGGACAGGATACCATCCAAGGGCACCCAGACAAGCTCAGGAAGTGGGTCCATAGGAACCTCTTGAGATTTAACAAGTGCAAGGTGTTGCCACCTCTGTTGGGGAACCCCTGGTATCAACACAGGTTGGAAATGAACAGATTGAGAGCAGCCCTGCTGAGAAGGGGTGGGAGGTGCTGGTGGATGAGAGGCTGGACATGAGCTGGCAATGTGCACTGGTGTGGCGAGCAGGCCAAGGGAGAGGATTTTGCCCCTCTGCTCTGCTCTGCTCTGGTGAGACCCCACCTGGAGTGCTGCATCCTGCTCTGACATCCCCAGCGCAGGAAGGACATGGACCTGTTGGAGTGAGTCCAGAGGAGGCCTCCAAGATGTTTACAGAGGGTGGAGCACTTCTCCTGTGAGGAAAGGCTGAGAGAATTGGAGTTGTTCAGCCTGGAGAAGATAAGGCTCCATCCAGTACCTAAAGGGGCCTACAAGAAAGGTGGAGAGAGACTTTTTAGAAGGGCATGTAGTGATAGGACAAGAGGGAATGGCTCTAAACTGAAAGAGAGTAGGTGTTGATGGGATATTGGGAAGAAATTATTTACTTTGAGGGTGGTGAGACATTAGAATGGGTTGCTCAGAGAATGTGGATGCCCCATTCCTGGAAGTGTTCAAGGCTAGGCTGGATGGGGCTTTGACCATCCTGATCTAGTGGAAGGTATCCCTGCCCATGGGTTTGGAACAAGATGATCTTTAAGACCCCTTCCAACCCAAACCATTCTATGATTCTTGGATAAATACTTCAAAAGGCAAAAGATGACATTAATTCTGTCACTCTGTAAATAATTGGCTTAAAGTGCATGATTGTCCTTTCTAAAAACAGTATCTGTGTAGCAAACTGGAGGCATGTGAATTTGTAGAACTGCCATCTGGAGGTGGCAGAATGGGACAGATTCAAAGGCATGGTTTTGAGGTCAGAAATCCCAGAATGTGTTGTAGATCATCTTTGACCGAGGACCCCTTTTGGTCCCTATTTTTCTGTTTCTATGTCTGAAAGGGAAATGAAGGTGCTGATTATTTCATACTAGATTTGTCAGGAGGTTTACTGACTCTAGTAGTTTGATGTCCTTGTTAAAAATAAAGAAAAGATTGCAGGTACTTTCTTATCAGATTCAGTGATAGATCAATCACTCAAATACTGCATCAAAAGGTGTCTGTGTTATGCAATGCTGCATTTCAAATTAGTATTCATGAAATTGGATATTCAAAATCCTTACTGGGTTACTGGTACTATGATGACCCTTCAGAACATTTCCCTCTATTAGAACAGAGGCTCATGTAAAGGAGCCTACACTTGGCTTGTACACTTCCTGATTTTCTCAAGAAAAATTGTTAATACTGTATATAATTATTGGTAGAGGAGGAAGGATTTATGGGTTATATTTTTTTGTAGAAAAAAAGCTTTTTATTCTGCTGGAGTATTGCAGATATTGTTGAACTCAAAGGAAGCTTAGTATGATAATTAAAAGTGTGATGACACTGAAAAAAAAAGTAAATTGAAGTGTTAAATAAGGAGCAAGTTACCTGCTTCTTGAACTTTCGAAAGTCTATGTATGCATTATTTGCTTCAATTTGAATGGAAGTATTTGTTCCATACTTTCTTTCATAAAGGAGATGTTTTTTCTGATGTATATTTTAGAAGATGTTTAATTGTATTTTCCCTTCTAAGATACAAAAGGAGAGGAGACTCCTGTCTTGGCATAGATGCCAAGAGACAGTGTATAACTTGGGACAGTTCATCGAAAAGGAAGCAAGTACAGAGTCGACCTGAGCGCTACTTTACAAAGAACAATGTGAAAATGCTGAACACAGATGGGATTCCTGTTTGCAATAACGATTGTCCATCTGACCCAGCTGCTTTTATACCAGTTTCCCAAGCAGAAACTGATAATGCTTCTGAAACAACTGAAATGAATCCTCTTGGGGTTTATGATGCATCAACTACATTGTGGCTACAAGGAAAAGGGTGCAAGAGTGCAGACAATGACTCTGTAAATACACAGCAAACCATTCAAGAGCCAGGGATAAACATGAACTCCATTCTAATGACAAAAGTGGAAGAACATAACAAGAAAGTCAGAGAAAACCCGAGAGACATTAATGCTTGGATGGAATTTATTTCTTTTCAGGTATGTATTCCAGCAGACCTTGTTGCTTATTACAAGTAATAAATACATGAACATTATATTGCAGTTTGATTTGTTTAGGACTGTGTATCATCTGTTGGCGAGGAATGAGCTGTTACTTCATCCTCACATGTCAGTATTCTTTTGATTCTAGTGATAATTCTTCCTAATGTTGTAATGATGTTTCTTTTTGTTTTAGGATGAATTAATGAGAGGACCAAGCCCTTATGCCAGTACGGGAGAGCAGGAAGTAAGAAGAAAATCACTAAAGTTAGTCTTAGAAAAGAAACTGGCTATTTTAGAGAGGGCAATTGAAAGTAATCCCAGTAATGTTGACCTGAAACTCGCCAGGCTGAAGCTTTGCACGGAATTCTGGGAGCCACCAGCAGTGATCAAAGAATGGCAGAAGCTGATTTTCTTGCATCCCAATAATCCGGAGATGTGGAAGAAATACCTTCTGTTCTGTCAAAGTCAGTTCACTACTTTTTCTGTTTCAAAAGTCAATGGTCTCTATGGAAAATGTTTGACAACACTGGCAGCTGTACAGGATGGCAGCATGGTGTCCCACCCTCTGCTGCCTGGCACAGAAGAAGCTATGCTGGGTAAGGTTCTGTTTCATACTCTGCTCAGATTGGTCTCCACAGGCGCGAACTGCATTAACAATGGTCTTCCCTATGTATTGCATGAAGCTTTCCTTTTCAGATTGCCTGGCATCTTGATTTCTTAGCTGAGAATTAAAGCAGATATCCAACCAAATATGGATACAGCAGATCCTTTGCTTCCCTAGGAGAGTTTACGGTACAACATCCAGTAAAGTCTGATGTGCTGAGTGGTTTATAGTACAGTGTCAGGACCGGGGAGTTGCAGCCAACAACTGAGATATGTGCTTTTAAAAGGGGGCCTTGCAAAAAAACCAATTAACCTGTTATTCAAAGGTTTTGCAGCTAATTGCTTTTATCCAGGAAAGAGAAGGGACATGGCAAGTCTGATGTGAAATTTTCTTGAGCCTCGCAGTTTGTCCATGGAGAATTCTAAACTGTAATACCACGTGGTCATGTCTTTTGTATTTATTCCGTGCATATATCTACCACTTTATAATTTATTATATAATTATCCCTGGAAGGAAAATTAGTCAGGTGGTTAGGATGCTGGAGTGGATCCAGGGAAGAAATGAGTTCATGCTCAGTTCTGGCATGGTCTTTGAATTCATTTGAAACTAAGTGACTTAACCTATCCCATTTCAGTTTTGCTTCTCTACCTTGAAGTGTCATTGTGATTCTTAATCTACAAATACACTGAGGAGGGCAAAATACTAGAGTCACTTGAATATTTTTGCCTTGTTTTTTTTCCCTTATAAAATTTGTTTTCAATCTAAAAGAGACTATTATGGTGGAGTCCACTTTTTTTCAAGTCCTGTAACTTGAGCAGTGATGCTCTCTGTCATGCAATATCCAGCCTAGACTTATAGATTGAGATGCTGGGTTTACAAATTAGTGTCAGGTGTTCAGGTCTCATACAGTCTTCGGCTGATTCTTCTTGGATCAAGCACTGGAAAAAATGCTGCAAAGGAAAAATCCTGTACTGGCAGGTGGATATTGTACAGCCTGATAGATTCTAATTGCTTCTGCAGTCTCTGATTCCAGCACTCCAGTCTCTTTATACACTAAAAATGATGAATGATTCTTAGGACAAATGTTTTATTCAGAATCTGGTTTTGGAAGCTGGAAGGTTTTTCTTTCATTTTGTTTCCGTGGACACGCTTGAGCACACATGACTCATTAAATACTGTTTGTCAACTGCTATGATTTTTTTTTTTTAAGTGGAGTTCCTTTAACTACTCAGCTAATACTAGATTGATGTTTTTCAAAGTCTTTTTTTTCTGCCAGTGTCCATAGGTAGGTTAAAATGAAAATGAACTCAACTTTGAGTGGAACAGAAACACAAATAACTCCTTGTTGTTCTCTATTAAGCCTATAGTAATTTGTTTATGAACCCTGTCAAGTATTTTACTTTTCCCCTTTGGAATTCAAATGATAGAAGAAGAAAAATTTGCAGTGGGGGACTTCTTGTTTTGAGAGTTCTTTATTAGTGACTGAAATATATAATTCTTGTGCTGAGTTTTAAATGACAGTTAGGAAGATTAGCAAATTGTTCATTAAGGTAGGTACACAGGTGGTTTCACAGATTATTGTATATGGGAGTGGCAGTGTATGCTTGTATCTTCAGCGTTTGACCTTTGCTAAGGACAAAGTGTAAGAGCTCTAATTTTAAATGCTCCGTAGCAGCAGACCGTGCCATCTAGTGTTCACTTGGGTGTGCAGCATTGTCTACTTGGAAATAGGTGCGTGGGGGGGTTTAAAACATGACATTTAGGAAAGGTAAAACTGAATTTAAAACGATAGCTCAGTTTTAACATAAATTTTGAGATGAAAATTCACAGTGTTTCAAATTCACTGGGAACAGTTAATATAAAGCAGATGGAGGTAAAGCACTCTCAAGTTTTGCTGTGTGAAGGGAGTCCTGCTTTTCAAATTAGGCCTACTAGTGGGGAGGGACATCCTTATCTTCTAGATCAGTTCAGCTGCAGAACTGTCTTAGCATCATGGACTGAATTAAGTATGTATTCATGTTTTTACAACCAAAGAATGATCATTTTTTCATTTCTTCAAACATTTTTTTTCTTTTTATAATGCAGAAAATCTTATACATACTATAATTTATTTGTGGCGCCAGTTTGGCAGCAAATCCTGATGGTATAGTGTCTACATTCAGACTATTTTAATCAAAGATCTCAGAGTCCTTGTTATTGGAAGCAGTTGTTGGCTTTGCAGAAAAAATTGCATTAAATGCCTAGTTTGTGTATTCTCGCTGAATTCAAATTTTTATGTGCACACATCTGATGTTCATCTGAATACAGGTAAAAGGAGTAAATAATTTCCCACTTCTCAATAAAAAACATGTGTGGCATGAACAAAAGGTCATCTCTTCGGCACATTTCAAGTGGGCAGTCAGAGTTAATTCAACTACAACAATTTTGACTGCAGTTATGCCAGTTACTCCCTGTGTTCTGTATTTTAATACTGTTCCAAATTATGCTCTACAGCCCTATGCATATGTGGGCTGTAATAAAAATGCAACAAAATCTATTTGAAATACTAAAATTTTACCTTCTTTTACTTTACAGCTATATTTATTCAGCAGTGCCACTTTCTGAGACAGGCTGGCCATTCTGAGAAAGCAGTGTCTTTGTTTCAGGCCCTGATTGACTTCACCTTCTTTAAACCTGACAGTGTAAAAGATCTGCCAACAAGGGGACAGGTAGCAATTTCCATTTAAATGGGTGTGTGTCTTTATGTATTACAGAGAATGTTTTACCAGAAAAGTGTTGATGAATTTTTAAGGACATAGGGAAATATTTTGGATAACAACTTACTTAGTGGTTCTTCAAGGTGATGCTTGCATTGAAGAAATGCTCGTGAGTCTGCTGGAACTACAGGCCGAATGGCTAATTCTGCTTTATGTAATAGAAGTGTGAGAACCAGTCATTTCATGTCTTCTTTTTTAGTAATTAAAGATGAAAAAATAAAAATAGAAAAAGTTGAGCTAGGTGACCAGTGTCTGTGTATTGTTAGCACTTGCCCAGCTTCTTTTCCCCCCAAATACTGTTGTTTTATTACAGCTGGGGAAATAGCTGATATGACCTAAAATCTCTTTTTCTTCTAAGTGTTCTTGCGAAATTTTTTTAGGTTCTCTGTTAACCTGTTTTCATTAATTTGATGGCTACATTAGGAACACCTGCATGTTTTCAAGTGCCATGTATTTGAGCCATGGGATCCTGTTCAGCATATTGTATTAGATGTTTAAGTACTAAATCACTTTTTCCTCTCAATTTGGTTGGGAGAATGTTTCACATGCACCGCAATAATAATAAGTTAGTGAATATTTAGGTGCCAGTAGCATCATCTCACCGAACTGTTTCCTTTTTAATGAGGGATAGGGAGGGCCACCACTTAGGCAGCTGGGCTACTGTGGGGAACAAAAATTGCACTTGTTTCCATTACCTCACCTTCTTTCCCAGAAACCACAATCAAGACTCCGTATTTTGTTCTTTCAATTAAAGCTGTTACCTACAAATGGAGCAATCTTACAGGTTAAATAATAGTGGCGTCTTCTTCAAGAGCCAAAAGTTCAGTCACAGCTTTCATGTAGGATTTGGTTTAGTTGCACAGATACACATGTACGGAGTTACAGCTCCAATAATTAGAAAAACTGCAAGATGATGTGTAGTATTTGAAAATGCCTAAAGCAGGATGAAAAGGAGCCTTGGTTTAAAAGGACAGTGTTTAGTTAGAGAGAGCAGTTCTTGAAAATAGGAAAATGCCAGATTTACAGCTGATCGCACATTCTGCTCTCTTACAGAAGCGTTATGACTCAGTCTGGAATTACTTGTTTCTGTACTGTTTTCACAGTTCACTTTCTCACTTGCAGCAAAGAATAAATCCATGAGGAGCAGAATTAGATTTTGCAGTTGCTGTAAGCCCAGCATTTTCTGATGTGTTGATTTTTCTTAGAATAAATTTTATTGTTAATACGTATTTGTATTAGTGTGACATTTAAGAACATCACAATGTCCAAGCCAAGGTACGTAGGAGAAGCATGCAGTAGGAGAGAGATGGTCATTAGAGCCAAGGATACACAAACCAGGAGGAATTTATTAATCCAGACGTGACCAATTGCGTCCAGGCAGTGACAAAGGGGCTTCTGATTCGCTGGAAAATGCCCTGACCTTATTGACCACGCTGAGACCTGAGAGATGAAAGGCCTCACTGATCTTTTCCTCTCGGCCTTAGTCCAGTCATGATAATGTTCAACTCTAACATTTTGATTTGACCATGGGTATGTGATTGAGTGATCGTGCTGTTAGCCAAGTTCTTCATGGTCTGATGGAAGTTAGGGAGGAGGGGAGATTTGGGTTCTGAAAGTCACACCTTGGGGACTTGGGATCTTTATCTTTGAAGGATCTGTATAAAATATTAGGCACAAAAATGTTTTGCTACTTTAAAACCTAGTATCTTTTAAAACAGTTCACAAGAAGAGCTGATGACAGTCCTTCGGTACCACAGGCATAACTGAAGTACTTAGTTGTTCCTGCTGAATCTTAAGCAGTATAAAACAAAGTCTTCAGATACAGAAATTGCACCCAGATGGGTGTTTGTAGAGTCTGGAAAACCTGAGTTGACCCAGATGATGTTTGTACAACAGCAACAATTATTTTTCTGTATGTTTTTTTTTGATTGCCCCTGCCAAAAACAACAGGTGGAATTCTTTGAACCCTTTTGGGATAGTGGAGAACCACGAATTGGAGAAAAGGGAGCAAGAGGCTGGAAAGCATGGATGCACCAACAAGAAAAGGGTGGCTGGGTTGCTCTCAAGTCTGGTATGTGTGTGTCAATACAGTTTTATCTCTATGTTCTTCTAAACATTTTTATTAGAATGACATAAACCGTTTCTTATGTTTTTATGTACAAGTCTTAAAAAATATGTGCTGAGATGAAGATAATGTGTATCACATTTCACAGGAAATGTGTTGAATGTTCTATGTACAATATTGTTTATGGAATATTGCTGTCTTTCCAAGGATGAGAATTAAGGGAGAAGCTGACACATCCTCCACTCTATGCTGAAAAGACTAAAGGTTTGAATAGTTAGTGGAGACTCGTGCCCATCAAAAGTGAAAGGAAGCTCCTTCCCTTAAGACCCTTTCATCATATTGCTAGATGAGGTGGGATTATATTACATACTAGATGATAATTGCTCAAGGATACCTTGATTAATGATTCTGTTTCTAGAATCAGATTTCAGTTTCTTAAGCAAAGATGTATCGGAAATAGGAGGAAAACATTTCCTTTCTGACACTGAAAATGAAGGCATTGAACTTTCATTTGGCTGGAGTGCTTCTGGGTGGGCAGGGATGCAGAAAACACCTCCTTGTTGCTTTTCTCACCTTGTCTTTTGGTCTGCTGTGCTTCCCTTCATGTCCTGGAATATTTCTCAGTCAGATAAATCTTGAAGGGCAGCAGGAGGCTGGAATGTGTCTGACCAAAGATGAGTTGTCTCTGCCTTTGCTGCTCCTGCTGCTGCAGCAACTCTAATGACACAAGCTTGGCTCTGCTTTTGGTAAACAAAGGAACTGAAAGATGATTGTGCACTGCCCTTGGCCATGGAATAAGATGGACCTTCCTTGGCTCTTAACTGAGGTCAGCTGTTGCGTTGTTGATGCCTATAGACGTTTCGTTACAAACACACTGAGCAGACTCAGTATGGGGAAGAGGACCACTGCCAGTCTTGGGCACATCCAGCATAAACTAATGCCACATGTGTCAACCCCAACAGTTCAGCTGCAGTCTACAATTGAGTGTAATCATTTAAACTATATACTAGGTTTTTGCAGACTTTGGTTAGAGTGTGGAAATACTGTAATTTTTCATAGAATTGCTGACTGAAGGAAAGGCTATTGATCATGAAGAATATATAGAAAGTAAAAATCTTGCAACCACCTGTTTGTTTTATCTGAAATTTAAGAACTGGAATTGAGAGTGTTTCACCTATGTAATGGCAAACTTCCAGATAAAGAATGTGGGGGAGGTGTAGAAATGGCTTGCTCTTCATAAAAAAAAACAACAGTGCAGGTGACCACTAAATTTGGAGGGCTATTTTTTCCTCAACAACATGAAGGAAAAAAAAAAAGCAACGTGGCCAAGCTGCCTTTGAAATGTTCGTATTAAAGTACTGCTTTTTACAAACAGTGTTTTTCTCAAAATGTTTTGCACCCATGAGTATTTATATGGCATATTTGAGATTTGATACCCAGGTATGAAGTGAAGAACCCAAATTGCACAAAGAGATGACTGACTCTTGGCTGTTGATAAAAGTAGTCCACAGCCTGTCAGTGTTTTCTTTTCTCCTCTGTGAGAAAGTTTGAGTGCTGACACTGATTCACAGCTTGTGAAAGTTTGGAAACATTTTACTCTTACAGACTTGGTGCCAAAACCGGTAACTGTAATGGGGAAGTTCTCAGCTCTGTCTTGTGTCTGTTTTATTAACACTGTATTTGTTTACATTGTTAAAGCAGGTAAATTGTAGGTCGTGTGTGGCCTGTGGATTTGGTGGATTAATTTTTCTTTCATAATTTTGCATGTGTGTCTTGGTTTGATTTTAGACGATGATGATGATGAAGAGATAGATGAGGATCAAGAAATAAAGGATAAAAGTCGTCCCAAGTGGCATATTTGGTTGGATATTGAATATTCCCGTGAAGCAAGGCATTGGTTACCTTGGAGGCCAGACAAAACCAAAAAGGAAACTGAAGAAGATTGTGAAGATCCAGAAAGACAGGTTATTGTTACATAATAAAACAAAGGGAGATGATAGGACTAATTATCCTTTCATTTAAATTCATTGCCAATTGATGTGTTAGAAGAGTGATACTTTTCTTTATTTGAAAGAAAGATCTTTTCCTTGTTTGAAATTCAAAATGTAGCTGGGGTTTTGTGGTGAGGCTTCTGAAATCTGTGGAAAGCTCATGGTAAATTTTGAAAAGTCTGTGGGCAAATAGTCTGCTTTTGCTATTCAGTGATTCCTGTCATCTGTTTATGGAAATGTCATAGAAATCTGTGTTTAAGCAGATATGTGCATTAATAAACTAGTGTTTTGTTGCCTTCAAGGCACAGAGTTGGATTTTTTTTCCCTTGGGAAATAGTGAGACATTGATTTTCAAATAACAATTTATTAAATGACCTAAGGAATAATGTCTTTTAGACCTTGATTGTATAAGTTTTCTGTGGTGTTTTGTGCTCAAAGGCAAAGAAGTCTTTTGATAGGAAATTTTGCAGTCTGACTGGAAAACCAGATTGCTTGTTTAACTTTTCTGCATTTAATTTGAATGACATTCTCGTACCATTTAATAGTAATTCTAAATCTTATTGACTTGAAAAGGTTCTTTAATTACGTAAGCTATAGATTTTCTGCCTTTATTTAATTGCATAAATTAATGGAATTTATTTTAATTTGGATTTTTTTAGGTGTTATTTGATGATCTTGGACCATCTTTAATCCGTCTTTCTAATCCAAACCTTCAACATCAATTATTGTACTCATTTTTGCAATTCTTGGGAGTTCCTTGTACAAGTAAACTCTTTCCTTCCGGTCTCTATGTTGCCATGGATGAAAACAACATCTTTGACAGTGTGCTTTATGATGATAAACCACTGACTTCCCTTGATTTTCCACTTTCTGGATTCAACAGTATTGGACATATGGACACAATGCCCCGAGGGAGACATCAGATAGGCCACTATAAAGAAGGAGAGGAGTTCATACAGAATGTTTTCCATGTTCTATTCCAGATATTTACAGGAAAGGAAAAATCTAACCTGTCCATTTGTTGGTTGCAGTATGAAATATCCAAGGTAATGAGGAGTCTACATTTAATGACTTTTGTGATTTGTGGCTTTCTTCTCTGTCAATATTTATATTAAAATAAATACTGATGAAAATTGTCTTGCAGGACTAAGCATTCGCATCAGGAAATGTCAGTTAAGATAGTGCTTGGGGTAAAAAAAGACCAAACAAAACCCCTTATCTTCAGTAGGTGTTACACAGTGGCATACATGTAGCAAACTATTTCTTAAATGTTGACTAAATGTTATTATATGATGCATTGTATGCTGGGCAGGAGTGGTTACAAGTGGTTTTTTTGCAGGACCCAGTGAGTCAGCCAAGTTCTTTACCAAAGTGTTCTAAGATTGCATCATCCCCAATACCATAATAGAAGCACCTAATCAAGAAACTTCATAATTCCTCTACAAATTGCATTTCTAGTGTTATTGATCATACCTTATCACTTGCTGCAGCCCTGGCAGTGTTTAAGGCCAGGCTGCATAAGGCCTCGAGCAGCCTGTTTTAGTGGGAGGTGTCCCTGTCATGGCAGGGAGGGGTCGAGACTGGATGATATTTAAGATCCCTTCAACCCTTAACATTCCATCAATTTATTCACGTGAAACTGTTCTCATAAATGCTCACTGAAGGACAGAAATGCCTAAGAATTGCCTGGTATTGTGTTTACTTATGGATAACATCCCTGTCTGTTAACACTACGTGACCAGAAGATCTCCTGTTCTGTAATCTTCCCTTCCAAACTCCACATTCGTGTGTCAGCATCTTCCCCACTGTGGAAAGCAGCTTGTGCTAGTCATAAAGTGTATAATTTATTTTCCTTTTCTCAACCATTGTGGGTTAGCAGCTCTGTGTTTGAGCTGTTGGCCTTTTAGAAGAGTGAAATTTGATATTACTTAATGTCAGCAGCAGGAGTAAGAACGATAAGCCTGTGTAATTTGGCTCTGTTGGAGAGAGCTGACAATAGGCAGTTGGGACAACGTACAGTACTCAGCAGCAACAGATCTGGCTGCTGGTGAAATACAGAACAATATGAAAACAAAACACAGTAATGAAGTAAAAAATTGCTGTGAAGCTTTTTTTGCTCTTTCTTCTTCCACCCCTCTCAAAATATATTCTATTTTCCACTGCAGGTAGTTCAGTGTCTCCAGACAAAAAAGAAAAAGAAGCTCAAAGCACAAGGGAGAAAGAGTAAAAAGTTGGCCAAGAATTTCCTGAAAGCACCTGACAACCGAAATGACCTTTCTCTCTGGAAGCTCTATGCCTACCTGGAATGGCTGCTCGGTAACACAGATGATGCCAGAAAGGTGTTTGACACAGCTCTTTGCACAGCAGGGACGGGAGGACTGAGGAGTGCTCACCTCTGCAGCCTCAGCCTGCTTTATGCTCAGCTGGAAGTGGAACTGCTAGAAAGTTTAGAAGGGGCTGTCACATCACGTGCTGTTCATATATTGACCAAATTGACTGAAAATGGACCATATGTGCCCTATAGTGGACAGGTGTTATCTGTGAATGTCTTGAAAGCTCGTAAAACATACGAGCATGCACTGCAAGATTATTTAAGTAAACCCCTGGTTTCTAAAGAGGATCAGGTCAGTGTTGCTGATCAGCTGGTGAACTTGGTTGGGTGTTACGCACTGTTCCAGTATTTGACTGTTGGGATTGATGCTGCAGTACTGATATATACACAGACTTCAGAAAAACTTGAAGCTGCTGGTCCAGAGAAATGTGAAAAAACTGGAGAGAATTCTGGTATTCAAAATCTCCCCAGTGCTCTTGAAGCTGTCACACTGCTGCATACAAATTTACTGAGATTCCACATGAAAATTAGTGTTTATCCTTTGAATCCTCTGCGAGAGACACTAACAGAGGCCCTGAAACGGTATCCTAGCAACCAGTCTCTTTGGAGGTCATACATCCACATCCAAAGGAGGTCTCACAGTGCCAGCAAAGCACGAAGATTTTTTGATAGTGTCACAAGGTCTACTAACTCTTTGGAGCCGTGGCTGTTTGCTATCCAAGCCGAGCAGATGAGAAAAAAACTCACAGAGAAAATCCAGAGGTAATACCTTGCAGCTCTGCACAATTATGCTTTTTAAAATCTGTTTAATCACTTCACACAGGAGACAAAATGCTGTTTTCATTTCTCATTTTGCAGATGAAGAAGCTGTAGCTAGGGAAGGTTTTAGGCTGAACAGGGAGTCTGGTAGAATCTGGAATAGACTTAAAGCCCTAGGGGATACCCTCATATCCTTTCCACTTGGTCAGGTTGTGTGTCACTTTGATTACTTGCTACCAGCATCAGGTTGGTACCCATTTCTTGAAAGAATTTTTTAAATAGCTAAGCCTGCATAGATGACCGAGGTAGACGCTGTGAGCTTAGAAACTGCTACATTTTCAGAGTACAGCAATAAGGAGTGTAATGCAGAGCTGTGCTGCAGTTTGTCTGAGCTGGCTGCCATGCTTTATTCCTGGATCACAGAATACAGTTGTGGCAGGTCTGTTTCAGTAGTGAGTCCTTGAGAGTTCTATTTTCATATGGGGCTGTTGCTAGGTAGAAGAGGCTAGAAATTCCCTGAATTCTCAGTGGTCTGGGTGCAGGTTTTTTGCTCCTGAGAAAGGAGGAAAGGATTGGAGATGCAGGGAGTGAGATATGTGTTCATACTTAGAGCTTAGTCTCTTAACTGTTGTCTAATCATTGCTTGGAATAGATTCCACTGCTACATGTATATCTCTAATAACATGGGCAGCTTGGTTGTGTGTCTGCACATAACACTTTACTGGAAATCCCTGTTGCTATCTGGAAGTTTAATTTAGCTGAAGCTTACAATATTCTCACTTGGTGAAATCACATAATTATCAGTATACTTAGAAATGTCAGTGCATCCCCTGATGGCTGCAGTCTGGCAACAGGCATTCATACATGACAGTGACTTTCCTGAGCTGTCAGCCTGTGTCATCCTAAATTGCAGTAAGAATTCTACAGCCACCAAATGTAAAGGAGGATTGTAATTCAATTTACTGTTAATTACAGATTGACACTGGTAGGTTTTCATTACTGTTACTGGAAACTGATGTTAAGATTCCAGAATGATGATTTGCTCTGTGTTGTTGAGTTCCTTTCTGGACTGCTGGCTGCTAGTGTAGCCTTTCCTGTGGGTTATAGTATTTGTAAGGGACAAGAGCGGAACAGAACTGCTGCAACAGGGAGGCAAGTGGTCTGTCAGTCATGCATAAACCTAATGTTTTGTGATGTTGTGACAAACTAAGAAGATGTCTGTGCTACGTGTGACTCTTTCCTATTCTGGCTTGTATTTCACTTGCTTAAGTGCGTGGAATTCAGATGAAGAAATTAACATAAAAGGTAAAAGAGGAACATACATGTCAGTGTTAGGTACAAGGCTTCCAATGGCTGACTTCATACAGGGTATATTACATAATTTTCCCTTGTAGCAAAGGTTAAGGTGTGAAGAAAAAGACCCTTGAAAAAAGAGACAGATTAGGAACCAGATGTTAATGGTGAGTGGGACAATCTGGCAGACCAAGCAAGCACACACAGACACAAGTGGTGTTGTCGTGAGTGCTCCAGGCTGTTTCTTCAAGCTCAAGCATCAAAAGTCAAGTCTGTATCAGCTGCAGGTGGAAACCAGTGCTTTAGTGTAAAATATGTACCTGCTTTTGTGTTGTGCTTGAAACTTAGGGGATCTGAATTTCTGGGTGAAAATTATTACTGTAATCATGGTTGAGATTCAGAGCTGTAATTTTGGCCTTGATCCAAGACCAATCCCTACAAAGGTGATGTAGTAAATTTGAACAAACTTATTTGGGAACCAGAAGAAGATCTGCTGACCCAGACATGATATGACTTTGTTTTGAGATGCTATGCCAATCTTAGGATGATAAATGATCTTGAATGAAGACTAAGATGTTTTAAGATCATATGATAATGGATTATTGTATTAAAAAAGGAATTACTTTTAACCATGCTAGAAGGATTTTCACAAAAAACCTTAATTTGTTTTTAACTAATGTTCATATTTAGATATGTGTTGATTCAGAGTTTGTAGTGTGAATTACAAAATCGTGGTTATATAGGGTGGT
This sequence comes from Pitta sordida, assembly GCA_013390025.1. Classification (NCBI taxonomy): domain Eukaryota; kingdom Metazoa; phylum Chordata; class Aves; order Passeriformes; family Pittidae; genus Pitta; species Pitta sordida. The sequence goes on along the minus strand of WEKX01009938.1, from coordinate 50,087 downwards.
CTATATCAGCTGTATATCAGTGCTGTGAACAGAGCCAGTACACTGTTCTTTACCCTCTCGTACCTGGATGTGCTCCCTTACCTTGGGTTTAAAGGACTGTTGTCTCTTCCTTCCTCTGTGTTTCAGGGGAGATGCTGGTGAAGTACATTGTACTATTCCTGAAACTGGATTAACAAATCGGATTGTAGCTCTGTTTGAACACGCAGTTCAGAGTGAAAATGGTACCCACTGTCCACTGCTGTGGAGAATGTATTTGAACTTTATGGTAAGAAGAGTATCACTGTTGTTTTGTTTTACCATATTTGAAATTCTCACGAATACAGCTGCAGTACTTTATTGAAAATGAATACTAAATGCTGCCATGCCTCCATGATTTGCAGGGTGATACATTTGAATTGTACTGCTTCTTATTGCTGGGAATATTAAGGAAAATGTAATTCATGTGGATTAGGCGTAATAGCTTCTGATAGTGTATATATTAATGTAGATGCAGTAAAGGTATTGTATCTGTCATCTTACATAGATAAAAAATATGATCTCAATAGATGGATTCCAGTCTTAGAATATAAAGGTAAGTTGTCAGGAGAGAAAAATTTAAGAGGAAGTGAATTGTAGGGATTAGATTTTTATTACTTTTTATGTAAAATCAGCAAAAATTACTTTGTATTTTAGGCCTTAGGGTTCTGTAAGGAAGCTACAAGGTCTTTGATATTTCAGTCAAATCTAGATCCTGCTTTTTGTTAACTTCACAGAATCACAGATTGGTTGAGGTTGAAAGGGACTCTGAAGGTGATCTTGTTCAACTCCACTGTTCAAGCAGGGCCACCTAGAGCTGGTTGTCTACTACAATGTCTAGATAGCTTTTGGATATCTCCAGGGATGGAGATTTTGTAGCTCTCCAGGCACCCCATGATGCCTGTTTCCTGATGTTCAGATAGAGCCTCCTGTGCTTCTTTGTCTGTTGCATCTGGTCCTGTCACTGGGCACCACTGAAAAGGGTCTGGCTCCCTCTTCTTTGCACCTTCCCTTCAGGCATTTATATACATGGATAAGTTCACCCCAGAGGCTTCTCTAGGCTAAAGAATGCCCACTCCCTCTGCCTCCCTTCCTAGGAGAGATGTCCGAGTCCCTTAATCACCTTAGTGGCCCTTTTTTGGACTCTTTCCGGTATCTGCATGTCAGTCTTTTATTGTGAAGCCAACAGCTGGAGACAGGATGTCGGGTGTGACCTCACCAGGGCAGGATCACCTCCCCGAACCTGCTGACAATGCTTTGCCTAATGGATCCCAGGATATCATTCTGTCTTTCTTTCCAGCAAGGGCACATTGCTGGCTCCTGCTCAACTTAGTGTCCACCAGGACCCCCAGTTCCTCTTCCGCCAAGCTGCTTTCCAGCTGAGTAGACCCCATCATATATTGATGCCTGGGGTTGTTCCTCCTCAGATGCAGGAATTTGCACTTCTCTGCTGAACTTTGAGGTTCCTGTCAGTTCTCTCCATCCCACTGTGGTCCCTCTGGATGGCAGCATGACCCTGGGGTGATCAGCCACTCCTCTCAGTTTTGTGTGATCTGCAAGCTTGCTGAGGGTGTACTCTGCACCATTAGCCAGGCCATTAACAAAGACGTTAAATGAGATTGGACCCAGAACTGTCCCCAGGGGCACTACTAGTTACTGACCTCCAAGTAGACTTGTCCTAGGGATTCCCACCCTCTGGGCCCAGACTCTTGAGACAATTTTGTTGTCTTGCTGTCTGCACAATCCTTCCATCAGGCACTTGTTTAGGAGGATCTTATGGGACACAAAGGCCTTACTCAAGAGGAGTGTCTGAGGCATCGTATTCTACTCTTGGCCTGCCCAGGTTCCTTTTGAATGGCCAAGAGCCATGAAGGTGTATAAGGAGTTTGTGCTTTTGTGGTAGGTACTGGGAGAGGCTAGGGAACATGATTTTTCAGCCTGGAGGAGTGAAGGGTCCTGGAAGATGCTGTCAGTGTATAGAAATACCTCATGAGAGAGTGTGAAGGCAGCCAAACTCTTCTCCATGCTGCCTAGTGATAGGACAAGAGGCAATCACTACAAACTGAAATACATAAAATTCCATTTAGACATGAGAAAAAGATTTTTTACTGTGAGGGTCATGAAACACTGGAAGAGCTTGTCTGGGGCTATGTAGTCTCCATCCATAGAGATACTAAAAAACCCAGCTGGATGTGGTTCTGAGCAGCCTGCTTTTGCTGACCCTGCTTTGAGCAGGACGCTTGGAGCCAATGGTCTCCTGAGCTCCCTTCCAGCCTCTGTGACTCTGAAAAGCGCAAAGGCAGAATGTTACTGAAAGCTCTTTGCAGAGCTGCAAAAGATTCACGTGCAGCTCTGGGTTTCCAGTGAGTGAAATGCATTCCTGTTCTGTGAAAGGAGAACCAGAACACCAGAACAGCACAAGCTTCTACAACCAATGTGTAACCAGTGTAACGTGACAAATTGCATAGCTACCACAATACGTAGTAATAAGGATTCCTCAGCAGAGGAACTCTGACCTTTTCAGTAATCATTTCTTCGTCTCATAGGTAATTGTTTCATTATTTCAGCTATTACTGCTCTGAAGTATGAACATTTTTTTCTCACACAGGCTTCACTAGGAAAAAAAGAAAAAAGTAAAGGATTGTTTTATAAAGCCCTTCAAAACTGTCCTTGGGCAAAGGTAAGCACAGAAATTGTGGAAACTTTTTGAAGTTCTGTATTTGAAAAAAAAAGGTTAGACTTTAGAGTTGTTGATAGAGTCTTTCAGATTGTGTTTTATCATGAGCATGGTAGTACCAGAAATATATAGGCAAATAAAATTATATGTAGTTAATAGTATAGAAAATTATTGAGGAGCACCTGCAACTCCTCAGGTAATGTCTGTATAGGCTGCAAATGCTCCAGTGCCTCTTGAACCCATTTTATCTTTTTGAATAAAGTTACTTAGGAAGAGATGGAAACAATTTGATTAAACATCTACTTGGCTGTCACTGTGGAAGTGCTAATTCTGTTTTAATTATTTAAAACAAGTATATGGTATTTCTTATATTCTTGCTACAGGGTTGTTGCCTATTTACCTACTTCTTTGTACTATGTTTCTTTCTGTGATAGAAAGACAGCACTGAAAACCTTCTCCGTGTCTTTCCAGGTACTCTATATGGATGCAATAGAATACTTCCCTGATGATCTGCAAGAGACACTTGATCTAATGACTGAAAAAGAATTGAGAGTGCGGGTACCTGTAGAAGAGCTGGATCTACTATTAGAGATTTAAAAGAAGCCTGTGGAGGAGTGGGGAAAGTAGTACAGAAGCTGGTTCCAAAGCTAATAATTCAATCCATTTCTTTTCATACAGGAGCTCTGTTGGGACTTGGGTACTGTGTACTTTGATTTTTTTTTAACCTGCCTATATAAATTCCTATCAAAATGGAGTTCCACTAGCTGCAAGTATTCTGGAATCGAGGACTACATTTGGCCCACAGAAATGGATCCATTTCTCTGAAGCAGTGCTGGCTCCCACAGAAGGATACCCTCTTTAAATAGCCTCCTATTACACATTGCCTGCATTTCTATATTTTGAAATTACATTCCCTAGGGTTCAGTAGAGGTTCAGTATATGCCAACTATGGTTTGGTGAGCAGCACAGGAAATAAACATCTGCCAAATGGATGGTCCACTGTCCTCCAACTGGCAGACTTCAGTAATTTCCTTCAGCTTGGTATGTGTGTGTGTATATATATATAACTACCAAGTCAAACAGCCATTACGTCTGTATGTATATTGTGAGCATAAGTTAAATCTTTGCTTGAGCAGGCATCTATTTTGGACTTGTATTTGTATCCTTTGACAGATGAGCTTTTTAATACGAATGTTTATGAAAAATATACCAGAATATTTGAAAATTCAAAAGGAACGTGGTTTTGTTATTAATAGAACTTTGAGTGTATTAAAAATGAAACTGTGTTCATAATGCATCTCTCAGCAGCTCACTTCTAAATGAGCTTTGTAATTGATTACTGGCTTTTGACCCAATCCAGGCAATCATTGTAAGAGAAGTAGAGGTCTGGTCTGTATTTAATCCTCTTCAAAGAAGGCAGAGTAGGCAAAACATGATTGTTTAAATAGTAGCCTCTATTCCAAGAGTCTTTAGGCAAGCTTCTAGAGAATATGAAATATGGTAACAACTTAAAGGTATAGTTATGTTATCTATTTATTTTTTACGTCAGAATATGCAGAAATATGAAGACTTTAGTGTCCCTACTTTTGAGACCCAAGAACTGAGAAATTGGATCTTAATCTAAAAACAACGTACCTGCAGCCACTAAATACCCAAAACTGCTTCAGCTGTTTTTCAGTAAAAAACTAATTGTCACTAACAGCACTAAAACAACTGGGATCATCTGTCTGGTGAGATCTGATTACACATGAAACTGTGTCTGGACAAAGCCATACAACCTGTGGCTCCAGTTTGGCTGTAGCACAACAATACAAGATAGAACACATTTTAGTTCAGGCTGCCCTTCATTATTCCTTTCTAAAATTACTTTAAATACAGGGAATGTGTATAATTTTAAATGGTATTACAGCACTTCGGAAGAGCCTTATTATATCGCTCCAGTTGCAAGGGAGGCAGGTTTTGCCGGGAAAGTAATTGATTAGACTTTGTGAAAAATACGTATTTCATTTTTAAAATCTGTGCCTGGAGTCAGAGAGCAGCCCAGACTGGGAGGGGCCTTGAAAGAGCATCTGGCCCAACATTCTGTGAGACAGGGAGCCTAGGTGAGATTATCTAACAGTCTCTCTAATCATGTTTGAAAACTTCCAGGGATGGCAGCAGTAACTGTTTCGGTCACTTTTCTTGCGTCCTTTCCTTTGCACAGCTTCTCCAAATGCAGCACTCGGGCTACTGCCTTCACATGGGTGGTCACAGGCTGCTCAATTCCTGGAGCTCCTGGAGCAAGTCCTGCCTTTGAATTCTCTGGGGTGACTCTAGCAAGTGCTTTTTCTATCCTGGTGAGGAGTACACTCACTGTTCACTTTCTCCTCATCTTTATTACTTTTGTCTTAAACTGTGTTCAGAAATGTTGGCCAAAGTGGCAGAAGTTAAATTCTGCTGCAAAAAAGCTAAGAACTGAATTTTGAAATATGCTTGTTTTTCAGTTCCTGTGGTGGCAGACATGGTACCAGGACAGAGTCCTTGAGTTCACTTAATGCAATGCAGCTTTTCTTCCAGTGGCTGTTGCTTCTAGCCAGCATTAACAGCCATGCCCCACATTTAAAGTGCCTTGCTTGCCACACATAAAGCTCTTCAGCCCCTCAAGCAATGATGAGATCAGCTGCCCTAATTAGAACATGCTAAAAAAATCCATGGATTTTTGTGACCTTTCCAAGAAGACAGATCCCCTAAGGTTTATAAGAATGGGTAATAAAACTTGTTTTTCTATCTCCAGATGAAAAGCAATTCAATTTCAGGGTTTCTGTCATCCAGATTAAATATAAGACTATATTCAGCTGTAGACTTTGTTTTTAACAGTGAACCACATCATTTTTACATAGAAAACAAAACCTCTTGGCTCTGCTGCTGCCATTGTTGTTACAGCACTGGGAGTTATCAAAGGCATTGCTCTGTGTGTAACTCTCCACTGTCTCTTGCTGGCCAGCATTTGCTGTCATGGAGTTTCCAGAACAAAGACTGCACATGGTTTAACTGTGGTCTGGATGTGGAACTTTATATAACCCTAAAATTCACATGTACAACAGCTGGAGCCAAGTTCTAAGTAATGAAAGTCCTTCACAGAAGTACACTGCACAGAATAAGTAGTATATGCATGGCTACAGTTGGGCCAGTAGAAATCTTACCCCTCTGGGGACGGAGCTGCAGGCACCAGATCTGTGTGGAGGGGAAGAATTCAAGGTTATGCTGCAGAACACCAAGTGTGTGACTTGGAATTTGAATTTCTCTGTGCACACCTGCTGTGTGACAGACCCAGCACCTCCACCCACGCTGGCCACTGCCTGTGCCTTCCCAGTGTCCACATCCTGCCCAGGGCAGCGTGGGGCTCCAGAACTTGTTCCTACTGTGTTAGTTCCTTTCAGAGACATTCTCTAGCTTGGATGTTTATGTAATCAACTCTTAACACCCTTGGGAGAAACACATTTATTAACTAATTTCATGAGTCACTCACCTGAACATGTTCACATCTTGAAGATTAAAGAGGAGTGTCCATCTTGCTCTCTTACAAGCACAAGTGGGAGAGATGGGCACCTCAGTTATCCACAATTGCCTATTTGTTGTTAATTTTCATGTATCTATGACTGATGACACTGAGGTTACTCAAAAGTGACTTTTGTCCTAGTTAGCCCCTAAAAGAGAATCAGGTGATTAAGAACAGCAGCAATGCTACAGCAGTTTTAAGAGACTGCCAGGCTTAAGGTGGACTGAGAGGGGGGGACACCTGCACTGCTCCTGCCCAGTGGGGTGCAGGTCACTTACATAAGCATTCTGGGATCACCAGCGCTTTTTTCTTGAGTCTTAAGTCTGATGACACAACAGACAGTTACCTGTAAATAGCAGAGCTTTGCTACCAACGTGTTTCAGTTCAAATAAATGTTTTATTGGGAAATGAAGAGTTACACTGCTGGAAAACCACAACCCATAAGATTTTTTAACCTGTTCTTGAACGCAAATCAGCTGTGTGGTTTTACACCAGACTCCCACCAACACAGAGTTCCAGACAGTCCCCACAGACACAGATGACTTAAAGATACAGGCCCTCTGGGGTTCCCTCCTGCTTCTTATAGAGAACGTTCTCTTTAGACTTTTTGAAATCTTCATTTGTTACTTTCATTCGCCGCTCCCTCAAAGCCATCAATCCAGCTTCTGTGCAAATTGCCTGCAATGCAGAAAGCAACAACACTTACGGTGGCTGTGCAGTCCCTTCGAGCCACACCTCCACAGGCAGCTGCACCTCCCTACTGCTCCAATGACTGCAGAAGTGAGGAGTGTTAGCAAAACCTAAATCATGTAAAACCTAAAGCATGTAAAACAGGCTGGATAAGGCCAGATGAGTGTGTCCAAAAGGACAGTATAGTCAGAAGTAACGCTTCCCTGACAGAAAGGCAGCTTCCTATTTCCCTCCTGCAAGGACAGACCCAGCTTTGTTCCCAGTGGACTGTGTGATCCTTCTGCAAGGAGGTGACAGTCATGTTGGTTTAAGCCCAGGAGTGTGGTAAGTATAGCAAGGGCTCCAGAAAAGCAGACATGGTATGGCTGAAGCTTCCTAATCTACAGTTGCATTTTTACCTGCTTGCAACACAGTCCCTAGAAAATGCTTCTTATCCTGCACTATCTTAAGTAATGTTTAAGATACCAGGATTCCACATTCCACTTCTAATTTCCATTTTCCTACTTTTAAAATTCCCCATTCGGATAACACAGGTACATACCAACACAAGCTTCCTCATAATGACCATTTTGGTAATTTCCCATTTGCACAGCAGAGTACATGATACTCATAAAAGCTATTTCAAAGCCACCCAATATCCCGCAGTGTTACAAGCCCAGGTAATTAGAGAACAGTTCAACAGATATGTTTGGATGCAGTAAAAATGAGATTTGATTTCTGCTTTGAAGTATAAGCAATAGTGATGTGCACTGACCTTAATATCTGCACCACTGAGATCATCTTTTGCCATAATCAGTTCATCCAAAGTCACATCATCTGCCAATGTCATCCTACTCGTGTGAATCTGAAAGATACGTTTCTTCGTCTTTTCATCAGGTAGAGGGAACTCTATTTTCCTATCAATACGTCCTGTGCAAAACAAAAGTTCTGTCTTAGGCTTTTTGCATGTAGCAGAACATCTGAAGGTTTGACTGACAGTTACAGATATTAGGAAAAATTCCTTCATGGAAAGACTGCCAAGCATTGGAGCAAGCTGCCCAGGGCAGTGGTGGAATCACCTTCCCTGGAAGCGTTCAAAAAAGGTGTAGACATGGCAGCTGGGGACACAGCTTAGTGGTAGTCATGTTACATTAATGGTTGGACTCAGTGATCTTAAAGGTTCTTTCCAACCTGAACAGTTCTGTGGTTCCTCATGCCATAATGAATCATGTCAGACTATTTGCAACAAACATGAAGCTACTGGAGCTGAGAGATACCATGCTGCTGAAACAGTCTGTCACTGCAGGCAAGAGACCCCCCACCTGGGAAACGTGAGAAACCTTCCTGGAGTCACATATAAATAATCCCAATGTCTCATAGCACAGAAGAGTGTTAATGAAATATTTGTGTTCTTGTAAAATATCTTATTCTATGCTTAGATTACATTTAGCTCTGAACTTTAATTTTCTGCTGTGCACACACAGATCAATCACTGTGCCAACCTGAGTAACTCTCCTTACAAACCAGAAACAAACAAAACCAAACATCCCCAGCTGAAGAAGAAAGATTTTGCAAAACCAATTCTGTTGCAAGTTCACTGCCCACTACTTCCTCTACTTCAACAAGGACTTTGGATGTTCTGGTACCCACTGCTTCAACTGGGCAATCTTTTTAAAGGTATTTTCCATCTCCAGATCACTCCTGTTTTTCTTCACAGTATCTTTTCTAAAGAGAGTGACATAAGAACCCAGACTATGAGACACAATGGTAAATCAGTCTGCTGAGCTGCTAGAACTGCCCTGGTTGCGATTTAAATACCTGACACACAAGTGCAGGAAGTTTCCTTCCAACAACTTCCAGATGATCTTAGCGGTCTCTCAATACTGGCATAGTACGATCTCCTCTGTACTGATCTCCTCTGTACTCTAACAGCACTGGGTTTGAGTTGAGGGGTGTAAAACGAAGATGGTGACAAAAACAAACTTATAAACCATGAACACATTTCAGCAACTGTGGGGCTTGTTTTTCTAAATTCTTTAGGCCCAGTTTTCCCTTAACAAGCACTTGTTGGCTGTGCCATCTTAATAGAAAGGAATAATATTCAAATTGTTATGTATATATATGTAAGAGGAATTAACAAGTTTCTTCTCTTCCAAAGGTTTTTCTCCTACCTGGAATCTCGTGAATGGGTTCCGATTTTAACAGATGCACCAGCAGAGGTGAGAAGGTGAATAAGGACAAACCAGTCATGTGCACTCTTTTTACCAGCCCGAGTTTGTCAAGTTATGACAAGTCCTTTGACAAGAAAAGTGGCTTAAGCATACCCAGCAGGGAAGTCCCTTACCTGGCCTAATTAAAGCTGGGTCCAGTGTTTCTATTCTGTTTGTAGCCATAATAACTTTAACATCCCCCCGAGAGTCAAAACCATCCAGCTGGTTCAGCAGCTCCAACATTGTGCGCTGGATCTCTCTCTCACCACCTGAATTTGAGTCATACCTTTAAGGAAAAAAGCAGTCAGAACAAGTGCTATGTAACTGCCACAAAGGTATAAACTAAAGGGGTGGTTGGAGGGGGTGTTAAACATCCACAAGAGATTTTAAAAAAATGTTTATCCTCGTAAAACAAAAAGCAGGCTTTCAGAATCACATTGTAGCTGGAGAATGTAACAGTCATCATGCAAAGGAAATCTTTCTGTGGTTTTTTTTTGTGTATTTGGAAATATCTTTTTCCCTCTAACAAAATTAACATAGAAAAAGGAAAAAACCTAATTGTTAAAAGCACACGCATCCACACATGGGGCAGCAGTTGCCTATACTGGCTCTTGGGCGAGTGGCCATGTATAACATGTGTGAGCATACTTTTATTTATTTTAAAATCTAATTTTAATCATTTTAAACACTGACTATTTTAAAGACTTTCTGAATTGGACAGTTCCAACAAGCCTAGAGAACTTTCAAAGTAATAGAACTTGGATACAGGCTCAACAGTTCAGTGTGGCACAAACACGCTTCTCCAGGACATATGCTCTGGAACTTACCATTTAATTTTCTCAGAGCATAAGTATTTAGCCACCTACCTGGAGGGGCAGAGGATATATGGATATATTCTGTATTAAGTATTCTGCTTTGCCATTGGACCATTAAAGACAATTCCTGTACACCTGGCTTTGCAGTTAGGGGATCCCATATGCACATATACACAGTGCCTCTTCTTGGTATGACACTCTGTCATAGAGATGCTCCCGGGTAACAAGAGAGCAGAGGTTAAGTCTATCTATTAAATACTAGAAGGCTGAGATACATCAGGTTCCAAAGAAGTTATTTGAAGTGTTACTTGTTAAAAACGCTTACATCAAGAGAAGTGTATGAAACTGGCAGCACAACTAATAAACAGAGTCTCAGTATCATTGCAAAAGAAGTCCCTGGCAATGCCTGTGTGAAGTGGGAGCTCAGTAATCTTAATCAACAATCTTAAAGGATCTTCCCAAGCTGTACCTCTTTGTTCCAATGGCATCGATCTCATCGATGAAGACAATGGATGGTGCGTGCTCCTCCGCCACGCGGAACAGCTCCCGTACGAGCTTGGGGCCGTCACCCAAGTATTTCTGAATGAGCTCTGAGCCAACCACTCTCAGGAAGGTTGCTGAAGTTTGGTTTGCCACTGCTTTGGCAAGTAAAGTTTTACCTATTTTCAGTTGGAAAGATAAATTGTCATTAGTTTGCAGGAGGAGAAAAAGGAGGGCAGGGGAAGGGAGGAAGGTGTGCCTGACCAAAAGTGCCATATGACATCTGTGACAGACTTGGTGATGCTTTATACACTAACCAAGCATAATTTATTTTACCTGTGTTAGCTCAGCACAGGTGTTACTGTGCTGTAAAAATACCTGTGCCAGGTGGGCCATAGAGAATGACTCCTTTGGGTGGCTTTATACCCATCTCTTCATAGTACTCCGGGTGGGTGAGAGGAAGCTCCACAGACTCCTGCAGCACAAGAAAAACAAATGTGTGTTTTTATAAAGATTTGTGGGTGTGTCCAGAACAGCCTTCCTAGAAATAATGAAGGCAAAAAGACCTTAACTGATTTCAAGACAGACCTTGAAAAGCATGGCCCTCTGTTGCCTCCAATTCTAAGGCAGGCAACTACTCTATTTGCACAAGTTTTCTTATTGTTTCCACCTGACATGTGGAAGAGCAGCATGTGTGTGCCCCCCCTCCAACCTCAATGCATCATTTAAAATAAAATGAATTTAAAATCCCAGGAGGATTTTAAATCCCATGGAGGACCTTGGGGTGGGGGGACCCTTTCTGGAAGGATGCCTTCTATAAGGAGTTACCAGATACTACAGATCAATATTTTAGGAGCATTTGTGGTTTGTGGACAATGCAAAAGGGTTGAGTTTTACCAGGGTTCAGGTACAACTTTGCTGTTAGGAAAAAAAATAACAACTCCCCGCCCAACCAAACAACAACCAAATGCAAACCCCCCAATGCACTACATTCTTAGGCTGCATGGCATCAGACCCCCAAAACACTTCTTACAATTTAACTCTCATCTTGCAAAATCATTAACTCTATATATTGCAATATAGTAAGTTATTGGAGAGACTTTCTGAGCTCTGGGCTCCTGTGCACCCAGCCTCTGCAGATCCACTCAGGAGCTTTAGGTCCACCAGTCTGCCTGGTGAAATCAATGAAGAAATGCAGTACAGCAAGACAGAAAACACCACTACACGAACAGCAGCTGCTCCTGCTGTTTGCCTTGTGAGCTCCTAGCAGAACAGCTCCATTGCTGCTCCACTCTATAAACGACTGCAACTGATACCTTGATTTCTTGGATCTGGTTGTCAAGGCCACCAATGTCAGCATACGTTTCTTGAGGAGCTTTCTCTACTTTCATCACAGTGACTAAAGGGTCAGTGTCATCCATCAGGACTCCTATCACAGCATGAACCTAATTCAAGAATTAAGAGTTGTCAAAGAAAGCATGCAGCATTATTAATACCAGCTCAAGCCTAATCTCAATGCTTATCTACTTAGGTGTGTGAAGTACACAAACACACAATACAGCACTGTCTCTTTCCTGTGGCTCGCAGGAAAAAAAGGCCAGTTAAAACCAGTACAAGAACTTGTAAGAAACTTCATTTTATAAAAACAACTCACCTTGTGATTTAGCAACACAGAGCAGCCTGGCTCTAGCAGATCCTTGTCCACAAAGGACAGAATACTGACATAGTGTTCCGATCCGACCGACGTGGACACGATGGCGTGGTTGTCATCAATGATCTCCTCCAAGGTCCCAACGGACATCGGTGTTCCCCTCAGGTCATCCACCTTGGACCTTTCTTCCTGGTAAGAAGAATCCAAGAAACAACTAAACAACACAGACAAAAACATTCTTGTACAACACTGGCTCAACAATTCAGGCAGAACACAGCAGAGCTGGTCTTTCCTCTTGTTGTTCTGCTGCCCCAAAAGGCATAAAAGCAGAGCCCAGTGACAAAATCCAGCATTATTTCAGCCCCACCCTATGGAGACTGCTATATGGATGTGAATAACTAGAATATATTCCTTCTCTGTTGATGGGTATCTGGGGCTGCACTTTGACAGAACATTAAGGAACAAAAAAACCACTGTGGCCTCATTCGTAGTAATCCCTACTTTGCCTAAAGCCCTTTAGTAATTGATGAAGAATTGTGATAAATCTAATGTTTGTATCCTCCTGCACACTCCTGGCACTATATTTCTATTGCTTTGGTATGAAATATGTAGTACACAATTAATTAGAGCACTTACTGTAACATCAGAAGCAACAGTTCACTCAAACCTCACCTCTTGTTTTTCTTCCAAAGGTTTCATCTGTTCTTGATTTCTGATAAATTCTTCCTCCATTAACAGATAATCCTTAATTCTCTCCAATTTCAACAGTTTGAGTCTGCACTGTGTATGAGGAGTCACTGTAACCAACACAGAATTCCAGCATTTTAGACCGAGTTTGACATGGTACTAGAAATCCTGATTTTTTTTCTCACAGTAACTCCTACATGAGCAGCAGTCACTATTTTATTTGTCCCACTGTAATTCCAGGCAAAAAACCATAATTAAAGATGATGTTTCCCCTGCATTTCTCTTCACTTCAATTTCTCTGTCTCTTACCTGAGAATTCATGGGCTGCATCTTACAAAACAATAACCTTATTTTGTGGGTTTTTCACATTAATTAGAAATAAAGTTACACTTGGCTTTGTGTTTCTGGCCTGCACAGAGCCAGATCTAGAAGAAAGGACAGCCCTGCCCTGGGGAAAGCGGACAATCCACAGCCCTGCTGGGCAGGCAGGATGCTCACCCAGGGGCAATTTGCTGGCAGCATCTGGTCCCTTTGTTTTCTTCTTCTTTTTCCCCACTCTGGTTGGAACTGGAGGTTCATATTTCTTCTTTTTATCCTTATTCATTCCATGAAAAAAAAAGAAATCAGGACAATAACAATGAGAAAATACACACAGACTGAGTAACAAAACTGCCTCCTTAGGATTTATAGCAAGAAGCCCAAAAGAAACATGACTATTATTTTTTAAGAAAGTTCACAAACTTCTTCTCTTGCTTATTTTACATCGCTCTTTCTAATTTAGACTTCTGCCTGTTTTCAGTGAGTACAGAGCGTGGAAAAGCTCGAGCCTGAAGTAAATCACAAACAAAACTAATACACGAGAGGACAAGGAAAACGCTGAATCTGAACCATTCAGTTTCCCAGCTCAGACACTCCGGGCCATGGATGTGGTACTTCCACCCCACAATGAGACCAGAAAAGCTCTGAAGGGTGAAGGACAGACCTCATGCAAATGACTGCACGATGATTTCAAGGCAATGCCAGTTCTGTAAGTGACAGCTTGAAGGCAATTAGTCCTAATCCTGACACTTCCATGGTTTTATTATTTTTAAAAGCAAATTACTGTCTNCGCCCCGCCCGGCACGGCCCGCGAGGGACGCGTCACTACGGGCCGCGGGGAAGGACACGCGGAGCCGGGCGCGGTGTGGGAGCGCAGGAGCGGCCGGCAGAGGGCGCTGGGACATCGCGGGCCTGCTGTGTGCCCGCCGTGTGCTCTGCTTNAGTAACAAAACTGCCTCCTTAGGATTTATAGCAAGAAGCCCAAAAGAAACATGACTATTATTTTTTAAGAAAGTTCACAAACTTCTTCTCTTGCTTATTTTACATCGCTCTTTCTAATTTAGACTTCTGCCTGTTTTCAGTGAGTACAGAGCGTGGAAAAGCTCGAGCCTGAAGTAAATCACAAACAAAACTAATACACGAGAGGACAAGGAAAACGCTGAATCTGAACCATTCAGTTTCCCAGCTCAGACACTCCGGGCCATGGATGTGGTACTTCCACCCCACAATGAGACCAGAAAAGCTCTGAAGGGTGAAGGACAGACCTCATGCAAATGACTGCACGATGATTTCAAGGCAATGCCAGTTCTGTAAGTGACAGCTTGAAGGCAATTAGTCCTAATCCTGACACTTCCATGGTTTTATTATTTTTAAAAGCAAATTACTGTCTAGTAATTTCAGTTTCCCTTAACCCCCTTTTCTCCCATGTGCATCCACAAGAGGCAAGGCACTCACCAGAGCCCTAAAGAGACTAATTTATGCAGTTCCATATACAAGAATAATAAAAAAAAAAAAAGTAAAAACACACATCCTATCACAGCCAGGCACTGGAGCAGGTACCTGAAAGCATTTATTTAGTTACCTTGTCATCCTTCTTGCTGCCGCCAGGACCGTGCCCACCGCTCTGACTTTGCCCCTAGAGAAAAGGAAAAAACCAGAAGAAAAGCCCCCGATGTACGGGCACTGCCAGGAACCCCGGAGCCTACGGGCAGTCCCACGTACACAAGCGCCACCATTGCACTTCTCCCGTCTAAACGCGGCACTAACACCAATATCCCAAGCGCCAATATCACCCAAGGCCGGGGGTGAGGAGAATTGCCCCGCGCGGGCCCGGCCCGGCCTGGAGGCGCCGCCGGTGACTCCGCACAACGCCGGGCGCTGCCGGCACAGCCTG
>WEKX01009938.1:5833-34608 GCA_013390025.1 Pitta sordida | reverse complement strand
CCTGCCCTGTGTCCTGCCCTGTGCCCCTGCCCTGTGTCCTGCCCTGTTCCCTGCCCTGTTCCCTGCCCTGTGTCCTGCCCTGTTCCCTGCCCTGTGTCCTGCCCTGTGCCCCTGCCCTGTTCCCTGCCGTGTGCCTGTGCAGAGCCCAGGCCTGCAGGGTGTGCCCCGGGTGCCCCGGGAGGTGGCGGCAGGGGCCGTGCCGGGAACTCGCTGTTTCCTCACGAGGGGAAGCGGAGGGGCAGGCACCGATCTGTTCTCTGTGGTGACCGGTGACAGCACCCGAGGGAACGGCCTGAGGCTGTGTCGGGGGAGGTTTAGGTTTGATACTAGAACAGGCTCCCCAGGGAAGTGGTGACAGCCCCAAGGCTGACAGGGTTCAAGAAGCGTTTGGACGATACCCTCGGGCACAGGATGTGACTCGGGGATGAGCTGTGCAGGGCCCGGAGTTGGACTCGATGATCCCTGTGGGACCCTTCCACCTGAGGCTGTTGTGTGATGCTGGGACACCCCTGCCTGCCGGCAAACTGCATCTGAGTGACTCCCCCAGAGTTCACTGAGAGCGCGGCGCTTTCTGTCCCCTGGACAGACCCTCTGCCATCATATCTCAGCTACTGCTCACGTTGCGACAGCGTTTGAACACAATTTTAGATTAATAATGCCTTTTTGCATTTCTTAACAGAAGAAACACGATAGCCAAGCAGAGAAGGTATTTTAAACAGCCTGCTAAGGCACGTTTTGCTTCACAAGTGTGAAACTGCCTTCTCCTCCATTGAAATTTAGAAGAAAACACAGTTCGTTCCCTGTGAGATAATTTGTTATAAATCTAACAGTTTCATTCACAAAAGAAGCAGAAGCACATGATACCTAGTTACCACAATGTTAATATCCTCAAAAATTATGCCAAAACTTCTGGGGAAATATGCCTGTTTAATCCTGGTAGGTCAAGTTGCCTCCCTACACCAGTATTACTTAACCACTAAGAAAGAGATGGGTCTTCCTGGAAAGCCCAAAACACTCAGGATACATTGCACCACAAATAGAAGTGTTAAAGGGTGCAGCTCTTGCCTGCTTTGTGTGCCTGCCTGGGAAGGAGTCCTGCTCCTGTTAGGTGCCTCGGAAGGTTCCTTAAAATAAGTATTGTGAAGAATTCATCAGTCATTACTGCACCTTGCACACATGGCAAATTCTGCTTTCAGTGTGTGGCCTGGTGCTGTGGAGGCTTCATTTTATAGCAGTCAGTAGGATGTGGAGCTGTTGTCCTTTGCTTTGATATTTTTTTCTTTCACACTTTCTCTAAAATTCCTGTCTTAGTAGGGAACTTTATTTATTAATTATTAATGTGCCCAGTGGGGCTGTGTAGAGGTGTTTGGTTTGGTCCCACTTGTTCACAGAGGTTACTGTTGCGCACTGGGGATTTAATCCGACTTTTCTATTGTTTTTATTCCTTTATGAATTAGCTGGCTTTTTGTTATGGTACCAGCTGTTCTGTAACTTTTAAGGACGTTGGAGTGAAATTAAATAAAAACAGGTGTTCTCTGCTTTAATAACATTCACTTTTTGGAATTCATTCTTACAGGATTGCATCTGTATTTCTTGTAACTTTACAGTGTACAAATCCTAGAAGATCCTTTCGCTCAATAATATGCAATTTTTCCTCCCTTCAACTTCGCTTTACATTCAGACATACACATATTTATTTCAAATTATACCTGTAATTGGTAGTTCTGGTTATGACTCAGATTTCTTGTCACTTTGTTCTTATGAAAGCCTGACTTTAGTGGCTTATAGCTTTGCAGTCTTTGTAAGTGGGATGAATGTGGGACAAGCTGACATAAATGTCATGACCTAAATGAAGTGTAAGGTGAAAAGCTGAACTTGCATGTATGAGCTTACAAGACAAAACTTGACAGCATATCTGGTTTTGTAGCCTTCATAAATATTAGGAAATTATATGTGAGAGCAATAGTAAAAGGATGTTGTTAAGATTGTCTCCCACCTCGTTCACTTACATACGTGCTATGGAACAGCAGTGGCCCGAAAACGTGAACCACAGAGGAGAAATGCTGTGGCTTTAGAACCAACTTCTGATTTGGGGTGATCTGGATAATGGCTTTCAGTTCTTGTGGTTAGTAGTGTTGGTGAGCCGAAAGCCATAGTAATGTGGTTCTGTAACTGGCTGCTGGCCTTAATGTTGCTTATCCAAATTTTGGGTTGGTTGCAGAACATGGATAATGTCAAATTAGGAACTTTAAACAGTAAATATGTTTAATGAGCCAAGTGCCTCTAATTTCTTCTGTTACACTTACTAGAAAAAAAACCCAGAAGAACGAGCAGGGGTGACAGGAAGGAACACACAGTCCTTGTTTGTTAAAGATGAACAGCCTCGGAGGCATCAAAAAGCTTCTCTTCATATCAAAAAATACCAAGAGTTGTTCAGGGAGGGTGGGGTTTTTTGGCCTTTGTTTTTTCTTAGTGTTTTCTACTCCCTCTCCTTTATTCAGCAGTAAGCTTACTGCTGATCTTTTTGGCATATTGTAAAGCCCCCAGCTCTGTTCCCAGGCCTTTGAGGAGGAAGAGGGCAGCTGAGGGCTGGGGGAATATTGGATTTGGGATTAGTACATAGCAAAGAGATTTATTTTCCATTTGCACATACAGGAAATTACTAGGATTGCTTGTGTTATTGATGTTAATTTGTCTTTCTTAATACATATGTCTAGACGCCTAGAGCTTTTTTTGTTTGCATAAAATTAAATTTTATTGGGAAAAAAAATGGAAAAAGATTATTCTCGCTATTGTAGCTACACTTTCAAAAGTTGCAATTTGGACTCTCTCTTTTGAGAAATGGGCTATGAACTTAGACCCACTTCAATAAATGAATAAAAATGCAGGTTATTAAGGACCATTTGGATTTTTTTTTTAATGTGCATGTGTCAAAATACCTAATTAACCAGTAAGGTTCTCTTCTGCTTACAAGTTGTTCAAACATTTTAGCAATGGAAAGTATTCCTACCACCTACCAACTGGTGTGTAACTATGTGAAGGGTAGTTATTATCAGAATACTTACTCTTGTATGCTCCTCACAGAATCAACCAAGAAAAGTTTCTCCCTCAGCCCTTGGAAAGAATCTTTTACTTTACATTGCCTATGCAGGGAACTAGAGACATGATTTTTTTAAACTAAGCTGGTCATGTCAGGCAACATGATTGCTTCCTCCTTCTCCCATCACCAACACTAAAATATGATTTTAAAAATAGGAATGTCACCTTCTCCTCCATTGTTTTTACTGAAGTTTGTGTTTTACTTTTGAACCAGTTCATTTTCCAAAAGGACTGGAAGCTGGAGATTCAGTCCTAGCTACATCAACAGGTAAAATCCCTCTAATGTGAATTATTAGCTACACACAAAGATGTATCCCTTAGAAAAGATTCATGTGATGTTTCACAGCTTGAATCATTAGTCATAAATTCTGTTGTGTTTCTCAACTGTGTTGTGTTCCTCAGCTGTGAATGGTCCTTATGCCTCCCTGACATTCTGTAACTGCCTTGCTCCCAGTGTGGATGAGAGCAGCTCCCAGGCTCCTCTGATCTGCAGTGACTCTGCTGCATTCCCAAGGCACAAAGGGCTCTTGCCCTGCCTTTCCTTCCCTGAACATGATCGCCATGCTACTACTCAAGGGAAAAGCAAGTAGAAACAGAAGGCAACTTGCCAAATCCTTGTTGCAGTGGAGAGCCCTGTGATGGACCCCAGATTTTATGCTGCTTCACCAAGGGGCTGTAACAGAACGGCGGATAAGGACTGCAGCTATGGGCTTATCCCTCTAAAACAGTAATGTGTGTTCCCACCAGTGGTACCAAAGTCTCCAGTGAGACTTCTTAGCTGCTCAAATTGAAGCAATCACCAAAGTAGAGAGATTCAACTGTGCATTGGAAAGGAGAGGCTAAAGTAGAGGAGTTGTCCTTAGTCTGACTTCCTAAACAATTTAAAAAGTACATTTCCTGCACGGCAGGTTTCTGAATAGGCTTCATGTTCTTGGATATGAAATCCTCCACTCACACAATCTGAGTTGGCATTTATTATATTCCTAAACATCCTTATGCATAGTTTTCTGTTGTGACAGCAACTACATTAAAAGAACATTTAGATAAGCTAAAAAGTAATTGTCTGACAACATTATCTATAGACTTGCTTTGAAGCTTTGATGACTAAAGTTTTGTTCAGGCAGCCAGATACGAAAGGTTACTGAGACCATTTCTTAAAAGTAGATGATGCACTTAATTTTAACAATAACTACCTTAAGAGGTTTATTATTTTAACCTGGAGTATCCTGTAAAATTTTCTGTGAACACAGAATTAATGTTTTTTTGATCCACATGGAAAGGAGCTATCTTACTGGACACACAAATCCTAACCCTCCACTGATTGGGGGGGCTATGAAGCTTACCTGGAACACTGTGTTAAGTGTCACCCATTATCTAAACAGCCTGTATGAGGACAATATAAGTTTTAGTGGTGAAGGCGGCAGTGCTGGGTTAATGGTTGAATTCAAAGATCTCAGACATCTTTTCTAACCTTAATGATTCTATGAGTCTAAATTAGCTAAAATTTATAAACAATAAAGCATTATTTTAACCTCTTTTCTTTCAAAAAATCAAGTAGAATGAGTTGCCAATGTTGTAATTTTTCCTCAAGCTTTTTTTTCAGTAAAGAAATTAATTGCAAAAAAGCCTTGCCATAGCACAATCATACCTTGCTTATTCGTGCTTCTGGATTTGCGTTTTCATTTCTTTGCAGGGTTTTTTTCAGCGAAAATTATTCAGTTATTTGCAGAGCTTCCCAGTCAACGCATGTGCAGTACCTCTGCAGTGCTGAGGGGCAGAGCTGATGCTCCCCCATGGGGCAGGACAGCCACGCCCTGTGGGGTGGGGGCCTGGGGCCTGTCACTCACTTGGAGACCGCCCAGAGTTCTCTCCTCGTGCCCAGAAATGGCAGCTGCCACCACCCCACCCCCACTGTCCCAGGGGTCACAAGTGGCAGCTGCCCCCCTCCGCTGCCTTCCTGTGCCCAGAAACGGTGGTTGCTGCCCCCTCCCCCATCTCAGGGCTACAAGCAGCAGCTGCTGGTCCCCCACTGTCCCCCTGTGCCCAGAAACGGTGAGCACTGGTCCCGTCGCATAAGCCCTCCCCTCCAGCACTGCAGGGGTGGGGACACCCTCTGCTGCCCTCTCCAGCGCTGCGGGGAAAGCTGGGAATCCCCATGCCCTGATCCCTGCCAAAGAGAACCCTGGGGATTCCCTGGGCACAAGGAGGGGTCAGAAGAGATTCTCTTGGCTCCCCAGACCAGTCAGAGGGTGTGGGGAGGTGCTGGGACCGCTGTCCAGGGCTCTGGGATTGAACGGGGTGGGGCGATGGGCACGGCTTATTTGCTTATTCATGATGCACCTATCTTCGCGGGTTGGGCGATTCACGAGCCTGGAGGAGTCGCCTTCCCCCGTGAATTTCAAGGTATGACTATATTACTTTTTGGGAAAAAAACCCAACAACAAAACAAAACAGAAAAACCAAACCAACCAACCAAAAATAACCCCATCAAAAAAACCCAACCCCTAAACACTTTGCAAAGAGAAATGTAAAAATATCTACAAAATGGCTAACCAGATATTCCTAATTGGCTTGGTGTTATGTTGGTGACATGTTTGTTCATTCGCCATGTCAACAACTACCTGAAATGTAGCTGAGTAAAGCTGGTTTGGGTTCTGTAGCCAGAAAGATCTATTTAAAAGGCAGATGATGGCAACCTGAATGGAGTAGAGGAAACAATTTCTATCTGCAAAGGGCACAGTTCATTCTGACATATTGTTACAAATGGAGGAAGGCATTGCACTTAAATACATGTATTTGCAAAGGGAGATCAGGAAATAAAGAAAAATTATCAACTGCAAGAATCATAAAGAATCATAAATGTATGTTCCTTTTATAGGTTAATAATTGTTAAGGGGACAGCTGAGCAGTACAGCAAACGTTCACTCAGAGCTGGATTAATCTTGCTGTACTCAACTACAGTGTAAACAATATGTAATAATTTTTACTTCATTTTTATGTTCTAGGATTTGAAGTGTCCTGGCATTTTGTAAAGTATCTGTCCCATCCCATTTACCTGCTGACTGTGTTAGGTGTTGATTAGTGCCACAACTGATATGTTTAAAACTATTTTTCTGCAGTATCTATTCATTTGGATAGCTCACCTGAATTTCTGGCTACTGAGTCATCTGCATCACTTTATCTTCAAGTACTTCAAGTATTTCTTCTATACAACAGTTCCCACAGATATGTGTTGGTGGTGTGGTCTGAGTACCACTGTAAAGTCGCCTTCTTGAAGCAGGGCTTATCTAGAACTAGACAAGCAGAATTCAAAACATCTGAAGTGCAAGGATGCTTTCAAAAATACTTGGGAATCTCTTAGTGCTATAACAAAATTGACACCTTGAAGACTGTTTCATATATGTTTGCAGAATACTGCAAGACAAGTAATTTTATTAAAAATTATGTTTATAATATACTATGTCTTTATATGATCTCATTTGGAAATCTCAAAGCAACACATAATTTAATTTAAACCTCAAAGTCTTGTAGGCATGCAGGTAGCTGAAGGAGACTGTCCCTGTCTTACCATCCAAAAGCTGAAGTGAACCTACTTCTCCCTTACTGTAAGCAGTATCAGAGTCACCTTATTCACCTGGCACATGCATTCGTATCAGTGATGGCAGTTTGGCCCAAAGGATTCCATGGATTGAGAGCAGAACAAGAGCAAAGTGGCATCGTAAACCCAACAGAAAATTAGTGTAAGAAAATGCCCTCCTCCCCGTGCAGTGGTTGGCAAAATACTAGGTAGTGTGACCTGTTAGTTCTTGTATTTTGATCAGAAAAGATCCTTTAGCATTTCAGCAGTGAGCAAATAACAGTGTTGCTATGGTGACTTTTTGTTTCATGGCAGGCAAATGTAATAATAAATCGATTTGTTTGTAAGGTTTAGCATATTAGCCAGTCCATATTCTGTTGGGCTTTTGCTATCTTTGTGAAAACTGAAACAGAAGACTGCCTGATAACTAAATTTGAGGCAAAGAGAAAAAGATAAGTGACAAATATGGAGATATCATCTAAATGGAATACAGAGTTCTTCACCTGGCTGATTAATGATTAATGATGTTGAACAGATATATTAATAGTCTTGGATGGTTTTAACAAACTGAATACTTCATCATTAATTACATCAACAGTCACATAAATTAGTTCATTCCAGAGCCACTTAGCAGAACTCTGTCAAAGGATGAAGAGACAGTGAAATAATTTTTGTGGACAGAGAAAAGCATGAAATAGGGTTTTCCTTTTATTTCACAGAAAACTGTATTTCTAAAGATGCATACAAATGCTTTCTAAATATTATACTGACGACTACCTAGGCTGTGAGTCTGAAAGACAGTAATAAAAGTTTGCCAAATCTGTGTGCTCCATTGTGTTATTAACTGCTAGTGATTTGTATGTTTTCTGTCATGAAAGGGCAGAGTTGTTCCAGTTATTCATCTAATGTTTCAAGTGCTCATGCCTTGCAAAACCCAAGAAAGGCTTTATTCCCCTCTACGGGGCTCCTCCTCACAGAGCAGTGCAGAGGGAGGCCAGAGGGCAAAGCACATCAGCACAAATACACCAGCAAAGCGTTCATTAAAGACAGTAGTTTGGAGGAGAGTCTTGAAGTCAGAAAGCCTTTAGGGACAGTCCTCAAGCCCAGTGAAGCAGATGGAAAGAAAGGCTGAATCTAACAATGAAAAGTGTGAAGTGGACTGAATGCACCAGAGTTATTAAAGAGAGTAGAGAGTGGACAGAAGGGAGAGAGCTGCCATCAGTGTAAGAGAATGGGAAGTAATTGTCAGAGGCATCAGAAGAACAGGTGGGAAATTTTGAATGTCCCTGGTAACCTGGGAGTCACTAGGTTCTCTACCTTGCCACTGGAATTGAGATGAAGATATATTGGTTTTAATTGCTCCTCCATGCAGTACTGGTTCTGCATTAATCTGTTGACTAAAACGTAATGGCTCCTCTCTGTCATTTCCTGCACAGCATTGTAATCTAATACTGCACAAGCATCTCACCATGTTCACATCCTCTATTGAGTAATTGTGCCTTTGGTTTCATGATGCATAGTTTGTTCAATCAGCCTGTAATTGCAGCACGATCTGAAGGTATGGTTGATATATCTATGTAATTATGTTTATTGTTAATAATGCAAATTGAATCTGTTGAATTAGTCAAATCAGTCATCCTCACTTGCAAGCAGGACTTTCTACAGATGATTTCTTTAGGTGCTGAGGGCTGGGTTTTTTAGGTTGTTTTCTGCTCCTTTCCAGAAAATACACTCTTATTGAAAGATAACTTTGAAAATAAGAACCAAAGCCTCATCGTGGAACTGTCAGCACTTTATGTAAAGGCTGCAGAGAAATCTTGTCTACTCAAAGCAGCTGGAGAAGGTCCTGAATTCAAAACAATGAGTGTGATACTGGCACGAGGAGTGAGAAATGCATGAATTCCTGTTAGATTTGGGTATTTCTTCAAATGGGCTTTTCTGATAATTGGCAGGGTAATGGATTCAGGAGTATTTGGAGTTGCCAGTCTTGTCTGGAAAAGCGTAGGAGTCCTGCAGGCACTACAGTTCTGAAGATGTATTTTATCTTCTACAAAGATGTCTATTGAAAAAAACTTGGTCCCTCCCTGATATAGATTTCTTTCCTTCCAGTCCCACATAAAATCAGTTTTGGCAAAGGTTTTCAGATACAGGCTTACAGTTGGTGAAATTGTCTGTATTTCCTGCTGTATATACAGCTCTCTACTTCAATTTCCTTTTTTTTCATTGACAGCAGTTTCCTTCATATTATATTATTTAAATATTACATCTATATACATCTATATCTAAGGAAAATATACGTAATATTCTATTTNTACTCAAGATGCGGTCTGACCAGTGCCATTGGCAACCCAACACATTCCATGATTGTATGATTATAATGAGAAGTGTTTAGAGGCCATATGAGTTTAATTAGCAGAACAATACTATTTTTCAATAGCATCAAACTTCATACTATGTCATACTATGACATTTTGGGTGTCACCTCTTCTTTGTATGAACAGCAGGGTGCAAAATTCTCAAGTCCATTATCCCGCTTTCATCACTTTTAACACCTAAAACCAATTTTCTGCAGCAGCAGGTCTCATATCCAAATAATGATCAAGCCCAAACATATTTATACATGGAATATCATTGTATCATGGCACAATCATGGACTCAGGAACCTTTTGGAAGTGTTCTATCTAATTAAATGTGAAACAGAGACAGTAGTTAAAACAATGTCAAAGTATTCTGCTCTCACGTCTTAAGAGGACAGTAAGAGGACAGTTTTTTTAACTCATAGTAAACCAAATCTCCCCAGGCCTAGAATGAAAAAGACAGATGGCCCACTTAAAGAAACAATGGATCTTTGCAAAACTAAAATATTTCCAGTTAAATGTTATGTTAAACACAATGCACCATTGGTAATAAAAACTAAAATATTTCCAGTTAAATGTTATGTTAAACACAATGCACCATTGGTAATAAATATACAGGACTGTGTCTGTCATTGGATGTAAGAGTATAATTTAATTTACAGAAATTAATATATTTCCATATCTGACTATTTTTATCAATATCACTCATTGTGAGTGTATGTGTTCCATCTGCTTGTGCTTCCCTGTAATCAGAAATAACCAGACATTTACCGCGTGTCTTCAGGATGCAGAGTAGAAAAGAATTTGCAGTTTCAAAAGCTTTCTGGTGTTGAGTGTCAAATTTGTTTCTAACTAATTTCCCAAAGGTCTCCAAACTCAGTTTAGGAATAGAAGTGAAGTAAGCAGCATGTTTCCCTCCTTTCCCAAACCCAGACTATCATACAAATCTTAACTGACCCAGCATATTCTTTACGTTTATGCTGTAGGAAAAAAAATTTTCAAACACATCTTAAAATATCAAAGACAGGGTGTGCCTGTAAGATTAGTTTTATACTTTCATCAAAGAATCCTGAAAAACAGTAATATTGTTTAACATATATTTAGCTTAATAAAGACACTTCTGATCAGAGAAACAGAATGCTTTATTTGAAGAAAGATTAATAACTCAGTTCACCTACGTGTATTAGGAGTCCATGTGCAAAGGTAAAGTGTGTGCAACTCTGAGTCCAGGACTGGAATTTGAGAGGGAGCTTAAGGCAGGACAAATCAGGGAGGAAAGGCAGCAGTGCACAGGCAAAGGAAATAGGGAAGACAAATATCTGGACCTTTCAAACTACAGTAGTAGTATATCTGGTAGAGAATACACATTAAGAACACATCATGCATTGTAAGAAAGAGTTCCATGGCAACATAACAGTATTCATCCACAAATACATAAGTGATATTTTGTGATTAGAAGTAAAAATCATTGAATTGTTTAACATTTTTGTTCCTCATTCTCACTTCAGTGATTCTCAAGTAGATCTTGCCAGCAGAGATCTCTGTGCATGTGTGCTTCTCTCTTCATGCAGATATGTACTTTTTGCTTTAGATGTACTTTCCCCTTTGTTATTCATGCATTGTTTGTTGTTACTTTTATTGATACTGCACTTCTCTGCAATTACAATCTAAGCAAACTATCTCCCTACACAGAATGGTCGCAGCTGCAGAGGAAAATATGCAAGACATTTCTGGCCAGTTTAGCTACGTAATGAAGTGAGAGACCAAACAATGACAGAATGGAATATGATAAACAAATCACCAAGGAGGAAATACTTAACATTGCAACCCCAATAATAGATAGAAAAGAAAAAATATCTAAGCAGTATCTAAATGTGTGTCGGAGTATAAACATGGCAAGGCTTGGGAAGAACAGAATAATAGAAGACTATAAATTTAAGAAGTGGCAGGTATGTAAATAGGAATACCAGGATGACAAAAGAGGCAGAACATGATGTTACTGCACAAGGTGCCCAGAGATGAGTCTAAGCAGACTACTATTGGAATAAAGACATTAAAACTGACAGTGAGCCAAATATTTGGATACCCACACCTCTGGCTGTGAGTAGCTCTGGGCATGGGGCATGAAAAGTCTGCTTCCTTGTAGGAAGTGGCATTTCATTTCCTTGTGTCAAAGTCTGCTTTCTTTTTACTTTTCTGTCAACAAGAGTTACTAATTTTGTAGTCTTTTGATCTCAGTATGCTCCTTTGGTAAATGAAGGATTGGTCATACAGTATGAATAACATCAGAAAATAGATATCTTGAGCACATTTAATTGAGACAGATATAACAGTGTTGCAGTAAAATAAATTTAGTTCTGCCTCCAACATCTGGGAACACTGTAGGGAAGAGTCCTGATGTCTTCTCTGGAGCAGCATTACAGAAAAGGTCACAGAAAACACTCAGGGAGAACCTACCAAATGTCCTATTAGTTCCTCAGCATCACTGTCAACCTTTTTATACTTTAGTTTTCTGTCTTCTGTTCAAGCTTTGAAGTTTCAGAGTTATAGCATTGATTTCAGAGTATTTTCCTAATCAATCCAGTTTTTTGGCTGTTCAAACTTGAGCCTAGTTACAACTTTGTAAATTAGAAGCATTTCCAAGCTGGTGTTACTGCAATTAAATGGGAACTATCAGTGTTTCCCTGGAAGATAGCCAAGAACCCCCTCCCATAATTTTGATTTCCACTGTTAGTCCACCTCCACTCTTTCTGGACATGGGACTTTGTATGGAGATGAAATAGTGTTCTTCTCCACAATATAAGTGAAAAAGAACATTTTGTTTTTATTACATTGTCCTGATAATGAGATACTATTTGCCTTTTGTTCTTTACATAACCACCACTGCTCTGCAGCAACAACTGAGGCCTTTAAAATGAGTATCCCAACAAAGGTGTAATCACAATGCCAGAGCTTGGGCAAATGCAAACCATATTATCTACAAAGTGATTTCACAAGAGAAGTGGGGCACTCCTCTGAGAACTAGACAGCAATGCTTTGTTCCCAGAAAGATGGTATGTCTTTGTAATCATCTGTGATCATGGAGAGTGAAAGCCCCATTTTTTTGGTCCTGGTCTATTCTTTAGAGATGCCACAATTCTACTATAGCAGAAAGCACACACCATGGCTGAAAGACAGTCCAACACTGTGAGTCATGTTTCGGAGGTTCTGACATTTTCTCTGCATTTCCCAGGGGAACACACACAGCCAAGTAAAGACCATGATTTCCAAGAGGTAACAAGAAAGAATTCACAATCATGCAATTCCAGAGGATTGTAGTTGATTTGTGAAGCCCAGATGGACATTTGGCCATTTGAGAATCTAGATTTATGGCCTTTATATACAGTAACCCCTCGAATATCACGGGGGTCGGTTCCAGGAAGATACCGTGATAAGTGAAATCCACAAAATACCAATTCATATATACGTAAATATGGCCACCCCTCTACACCCCCCTACCCCGCCCTCCCATCTCTGAGCAGCAGGAGTGAGCAGTAGCATGCAGCAGCAAGCAAAGGAGGAGGAGGTCTCCACACTGCGGTTTGATTAATATACACTTGAGACGGTGTTATAAAGCTTCCCCACCGTTTTATTAATTTTGCAACACTCTTATAAATGAGCGAGCTCTGGGTGGCCCCTGAGTGAGCTCCTAACAGCACCAATCCCCCACCCCCGAGGGGTGAAGGAGGGGAGAAAATGGAAAATGTCCTCAAAGGAAAAAAAATGCAATGTGTTGAGCCGTGACAGGTGAACTGCAAAGTAGCGAGGGATTACTGTAACTGCAAACATACTTGGGTATGGTATGAACCATGAGCTGCCTATGTTCATGGAGCGAGGGCTTTGCAGGAGTCATGGAGTCCCATGGCCCCGCTATAGTCGAGGGTCGACTGTAGTTATGATTCCTAGGTAAAGCTCTTAATACTAAAGATCTGTTCTTGAGCCAGAAACATCTGTAACCTGTATAACCATGGTGTTTTTCACTTATGCTAGATTCCAAATTATTTATATGCTGTCTTTAAGATATAGGGAAATTAAAAATCAGTCATTGTCTTACAAGAGAATTCTCTCCTTTTATTAATTACTGTGATCTGTGTCTCCCCAAGATATTTGGAGCAGCCGATCTGTCTTTCACCTCATGACTGGGTTATTTGCTATATCATGACAGGATAAATAGAATCAAAATAAATCATACACAAATGATGGATTTGTACAGTGAAAGGCGGCAGTGTCAATCATGGCTTGTGTGGACTTCAGTGAAAGTTTGCAAATTGTTCAATATCATCAGCAAGACAAACTAGAAGCAGGATCCTCTAGAGCAGGTGGATTAACTACCCCAACCAGATGCATCTTTCAGAGGCCCTACTGCCTGTTAAAAAGTGATTGGCTGTGTAATTACGGATATGATTACGAATATTAGATCAACAGGCTGACAATAATCATGGTAGCCAAATTTTTGTCTCTGGCAGAAATGAGATTAACAATTGAGAACTTCTCTCATGGAGACTAACCAGATTTCCTGTGCAACATAAGCATTCTTTACTAAGCTTGTTGAATGAAAAGGCCACAAGACATCCTGAAATAGCAGTTCATTTCTTCAATTTTTCTTCCTCTGAATAAGTCAATGTCTTATATTCCTGTGAGTTTATTCTATAGACCACTCACACAGTGTGGAATGGAAGCCAGGTTTGAAGAGCAACCCAAAAGTGTCAGGGAAAGTATCAGAGCTGAATCACTGCTAGATGAGATGCCTCATCTGAGTCTGGAGTAAGGTAACTCAATGTGTGTTCTGGACAAGCAGTGGGAGGCTGTTGCACAGGGTGTTCAGGGCAGCAAACAGGACTGAATTGCAGTGTCAGAAGTCACCAATGTCCGTGTCAAGCAGGTAAAGGTTTTTGCTGAAGGCAGCACAGTCCCCAGTCCGGAGCTTTTTGACCTTACAGAGTGCACCAGAACCCTGTGTTCAAGCTTTTCTTTGTGACCATGATAGAGTACTTTTATGAAAGAAAACTCAGATTCTCTTGAACCACAGTGATTGCAGGGGCTGGGAGGAAAGTGTAATATGCTCAATACACCAATACAATCAATGGTGCTGACAAAACCCATGACTATTGATGAATACTCCAGGAGCACAGACCTTGCAAGGCAGTGATGAAACAGTAAGAACTTGTAGGCTAGATAAAGGGCAACAATAGCTGAAGTGATGAAAGGAGAGGCAAGGGAGCAGAGCTTTATAGGGGTGTGCTGCCTGGCTACTGGCTGAAGTACAAAGATTTCAGCTGATTCCTTTCACTAGTCAGGAAAGTTATTTCTGGAAGAGGAAAGTAAGAGCCTGGAAGAGATACATATCAGTAAGAGAAAGAATGGGAATATGATTTATTTTTTATCACTACCTTGTGGTAGGAACATTGGAAAATCACTGTTTACATACACCTCCAAATAAAAAGGAGTATTAGGCAGGCAGAGGTCTGGCATATACTTAATTAACGCAAAACCGGCAGGAATGGAGAAANGTGTTTAAGAAAAGACTGGATGAGGAATTAAGTGACATGGTCTAGACGATGGGAGGCTTGGACTGGATGATCCTCTGGGTCCCTTCCAACTCGGAACAACCTGTGAATGTGGTGTGTCTGTCCTAACCCTTGGAGGAGGCAAAAATTGCTCAGGAAACCCTTAAACATTTACTTGCATTAATGCCCCAAATTTGTAAACAATTCTATTCCTCTCATGCTAAAAGAGATGCAAGGGAGAAAAACAATTCTAAGAGTTTTTGTTCTGGGGTGAGCTATCCTGACAGCACTCTATGTTCTATAGACCCAGCCCAGCCAGGACTTCCCAGTGACTCAGGACTACTGGAGAGCTCCTGCTCTCCTGATTCACAGAAGGCAGCTGAAAGACAGCATCACACAGAAATGTGAGAGGTCTGAGGGCCAGGAGGTCTGCTTTTTTCCTTCCTCTTTCCATTCTCCATGCATCATGACTCAACATACTGACAACTCGATGACTGAGGATTTCTATACATGCAAAAGACAGCCTAGATTTCATCCCTACTGGTGTGACCTGGGGATACAATTCCAGACAGATAGAATTTCAGTTGTCATGACGTTTTCTCTCTTATTCATTTATCCTCAGCTCATATGACATCCCAGCCACAAAATACCATGAGGTCAGCGTCAGCCGCAGGTGACCTGGGAATAAACAACTCACTTATCATAACAGCTGTAGAGCAAAAACCAGGTTTTGAAAGCATCCAGGCCCTGGAACTGTAGTGACCAGTCCAGAGGGAAAATCACAGACTGTCACCCTTGTGCAACCAGCCCTCCAGAACAGAAGAGTTATAAGGACAAATTGAAACACACATAGGACCACCAACAGTGTCAGGAAGCTCCCTGCACATGCTGTTCAATGACAGACATGCACGTGGCTGGGCCATTTGCCATACCAAGGCAGTAGCTTATTGATTTAATATTGAGTGGATGCACTGTGAGAAAAAGAAGAGATGAGACTTCCCTCTCATGCGGCTTGTAGCAACTAATTATTGTAGCAACTCACTGTGAGAACATGGAAAGTGTCAGATTAACATCTTTTTTGTACTAAAACACACTATTTGTTGAGAACGTGTGAGCTGTTTCTTGCCTTTTTGCCCACTTCCATGTTATCTCTGGTGCAGCAGAGTTCTCCAGTCCTTTGTCTATACATCTAATTGACAATAAATCACCACTCTTCAATCTTGAATGCAAATCTCAGAAGCAGAACTGGGTTTGGTCATTAGGCTAATTCAGCTTGCTGAAAGTAAGCTTGCACCAGGGTTGACTGAAATCGTGCGCCTGCAGTGAGCAGTGGCCAGAGCTGAGAGCTCTAGTGGAAGTCCAGAAGCAACAATAATACAAATATCAGAAGTTTGCTCACTAAAAAAGTGCAAGTCCATTATAGACCTGTAAATTCTTTCAGTTAAGCTAAGGTGCATTGTAACAGAAGCATTCCATGCTACTTGAGGATTATGCCATTGAACAGCTATTGTTGCAATTAGCCGTAATAGCGTATGTCCGTATGATTTCCCAGGGTAGCTAGAATATGTAATTTTCATTAGTTTCAAGAGACAGAAATTTTAACAATAGAGAGAGTTTTCCTCTATCTGTGGATGACTGATAAAGGGAGATGAAAGGGAAACAAAACTGGCAAAACATCTGAAATTGGTTGTAGGCCTTGAAAGTGTTCCAGAGGATATGATGCCATGACAAAAGTGAGGGGTCCAGAAAAGGACAAACTAAGGAAGAGGAAGGAATTGGGCATAAGGAGTCATTTTGGGTCCTCCAGCTCAATTTCAAGAGATGTGTCAGAGACGTACCAAGGGCGCAATAGTGGGTGGAGTGGTCTAAGAATCAGGTGAGAATATAAGGTAATGCCTGAATTTGTAATTAGATGGCAGTATAAAAGTGTGCAACCTGGGCAATTTGGATATACAGTCTTACCTCCGCCTTTGCAGGTTACCCAATCCACAAGCATGAATATGCGCATAGGCCATGCTCATCTCCCCACCCCCTGCTACCCCAGAGCACTGGGGAGCATTTTTGGCACCTCTCCATGGCCTCTCACAGCACAGGGGAGCAAAGGAAAGCGTTTCTGAGCTCTCTCCAACTGGGCAGACCCCTGGAGAATCCCTGGGCTTCCTTTTGGCCACGCTGCCACTGGGCTGCTGCCACTGTGTATGATTTCATTGCTGCCACGGTGGGGAAGCTCGTCCTGGGGCCACAGCGGGGCAGGGGCTCGGCAGTCCCCGCTTGTAGTCTGCAGGGGCTCCCCGGAAAGGCACCACACACTGAGACACCCTGGTCCTGGCACACATTGGCAAGCAGGGCAGAAGGGGAAGAGGAGGCTAGGTCCTGCCACAGTCCCTGTGGAGGAGGCTGCAGCATTGCAGAAGTGCTTTCCCTGGGGCTACACATATCAGCAGGTGCACTGGGTGCCAGGCACGCAGCCCCTGGGGACACAGAGCACTTAGTGCTTGGATTCCAATGCAGTATAGCTCATCTATTGGCATTGCCTCCCCCGCCTGTAGCTATGGAAACAGTAGCACAGACACACCACACCTACAGGCAGTCCCCGCTCACAGTCCACAGGCGCTGGCGGGGACAAACGCTTGAGAAAACTCATGCCAGGACACCCCAGGGGGAGAAGCAGTGGGAAACCCTGCTCCTGGCATGGGTGGCACCCGGGACTATACTCTGCATGTTATAAAGCTTCCCTGCCATGTAACCTCCACAACACTCATAAGGGAGTGAACTGTGGCTGTCCTCAGCAAGCGAGAGGTGCCGTCCTCCTGCCCCATGGGGGCATGCTCCCCAAATAGCCAATTAATATTCACTGAGAAATATTTCATGAACCTGTGAAGATGCGAATGCAAGTTAATACTGTATTTATCATATGCACCCAGCTGCCATAATAAAAAGTACTTTGCTTTTTAATACTCAAAAAGGAGTCTTAGGGAGTTGTTTCCTGGTTTTTCTGGCATCAGTAGGAAAATCCTCCTGAAAGCACATTTCAGTTCATTGTCTGAACTCTGGCTTTAGTTTGGTTATTTGTTTCCTATCTAATGACCAAGTCATATTTCCTCTTGGCGACAAATTCCTTGCTACTTTATGACTTAGAAAGAGCTATTTTAAATTTTTACATTTTTGCTGTTGTATATCTAACAAGTAAATTGATTCAGGAATTCCCTTGGAGCAGTTTGGTAAGCAAAGCTCATTAATTGACTTGCCTGGATTGCCTACACACTTCTCTGGAGCTGGGAGTGCAGATGTACACCAACACTGGTGACCTCCTTTTACAATCAAATCCTTTCCCTCACTGGCACTGGTGAGTGAAACATGCTCCCTTACCTTGTCAGGGTCTGCTCAGAGCAGAGTGGTTCTCCTGTTTCCTGGACTGACATCTACATTTCCTGTCTGTCCTGAGTCAGGCATGGCCAGACCTCAGTGGCCTCCATCCTCAAGACTTTCAGTTCTAGAGTCAAGCAAATCTTTAAGTTGTGCATCAGAGCTACCAAACATGTAACATATTCCAACAGCTTCAAAAACCTGGAAGGAACTGTTTGAGTCATGAAAACAGCTCTAGTCATTATGGTCCCAGGCAGCCACTACAGAATTCTCCAAAACATCCCCTCTGTGGCATAGCTCTGGCCTGGAAATATTTCCCCATTTCTTGTTATAAGTTTAACCTGTTTTGTACCCACTTCCAGAAGTCCACAAGAGCGTAACATGCCATAGCAGAAAGGCACAGGGGATGTGGAGAGAGTCACGCACAGTCTGAGGTCTCTGCAGCAGTGGGGCTTTAATGGGTGTCCTGGTTTGGGTGGGTTTTTTTCCTCTGCCAGCGAGCCGGGCTAGCAGCTCCTGCCTGGGCCTCTGTTGCTGCCAAGGAGACCAAGGTCAGGAGCAGATAGAGATGCCTCTGTGAATAACATATTTGAGAAAGAAAAAAAAAGTAGTAACAGCAAAGAAAATGGCCAGAGAGGAGCCTGTGAGAAGTTGAGTAGGTATGAAGGTATGGCCAGGCCGGCCGCAGGAGGGGTAGGAAGTGTTCCAGGCATCTCGCTGCTGCTTGTAGAATGGACCGTAGTGAAGCAGACTGTCTGCCTGCAAACCTATGGAATAGAGAGAGAGAGCAGAGATGTAGAATCCACCTGCAGCCACGCTGAAAATAAAGGATCATGATGCGAAGCTGCAGATAATTTTTGAGCCCAGAAAACTTGGCCGCCGGAGCTGAGAGCTCAGCAGAGATCCTTTGGACAGACGTTTTGTGACAGAATTGCATTGTGGTAGGATCTGATCCATGTACTCTGGGATGGGCTCATAAATGACGCAGTGAAGCCAGTGCTTAAAAACTGCATCCTGTGCTGTGACTCTTGGGCAACCGAGAATGGAAGAGCTGTCATCCTCGGGTCAAGATCTCACCTGGGAAAGGGTCATGAAAGACTTTTCCTCTTGTGAGAGAGAGAGAGGACTTCATGAAAAGGCAGAGATATGGTTTCCTACCCTAAACCTGGTCAGAAATACCAACTTGCCTGGCTTTTCCCCTACTCCTGTTCCCCCTTTGTCTCCTGGAGGAGAAAAAGAGAATATGAGATCTGTTGTAAGAAGAAGGAGGGGTGGAGGGAAAAAGGGTTGCCTTTAAATTATGCTTCTCACATTAAGCTCTGATCTTGTTAGTTAATAAATAAATCTTTTCTATTCCTCACTTGTAGCTTGCCTTGTTTGACCTGTGATAAACCTTTTTCCCAGTTTTTTTCTTCAGGAGAGGTTGTGAGTGAATATCTGGCATCCAGCCAGGGTCAAACGATGACAATGGGTCAGCATGACATTCTTAGAAAATGATGGCAGCTCATCCCACCTTCAGTTTGGGTTTTCATCTACAAATTCTTCCTTGTATTATTTAGGGACAGTGTATTTCAATGAGTGTTCTCTGCCTGTGAATTGCATGGATGGTTTGCTTACTCTGCCACCATCTTCACAGAATCACAGAATTAACTAGGTTGGGAAAGACCTTTGAGATCATCAAGTCCAACCTATTACATAACACCATCTCATCAACTCAACCATGGCACTAAGTGCCACATCCGGTCTTTTTTTAAACACTTCCAGGGACGGTGACTCCACTACCTCCCTGGGCAGCCCATTTCAATGACCAATTACCCTTCTGTGAAGAATTTTTTCCTAATGTCCAGCCTAAACTCCCCCTAGTGCAGCTTGAGACTGTCTCCTCTCATTCTGTCGCTGGTTGCCTGGGAAAACAGACCGACCCCCACCTGGCTACAACCTCCTTTCAGGTAGTTGTAGAGAGCGATAAGGTCTCCCCTCAGCCTCCTCTTCTCCAGGCTCAACAACCTCAGCTGCCTCAGCCCCTCTTCACAGGGCTTATGTTCCAGACCCCTCAACAGCTTCATTGCCCTTCTCTGGATGTCTTTGAGCATTTCAACATCTCTCTTAAACTGAGGGGCCCGGAACTGGACACTGCTTCTGTTTTGAAGCTGTCAAACAGCTTCATACCAAAGCAATTCTGATTGCAAAATCCAGATTGTTTACTTGCATTTGATTTGGTTTCTCACACAAAGCCAGAAACCAGGTTCACAAATGACAGAACAGAGCTGTGTTGCTAATTAGTGTCCTGCAAATGTATAATATTTTACCAAGCCTAAGCACCCAGTGCAAGTGGTCACATGTTACATTCTGCTCTAAATTTGCTCAAAAGATCAAATGGAAATTACAGTTATTCTATTTCAAAAAGGGAAAATTAAAATGAACGTGAATAACAAAGATACTCTGAAGCTCTTTGTTGTACTTAAAAATACATTATTCCTATTGATTCATCTGGAGTGCATGAAGCATGTATGAGCTGCAGCATGGAGAATATCTGAAGTTTGTTAAGAGGGAACTGGTCTGTAGAAAGACAAAATGATGGGGAATGAGAATCAGCCCCCACATTCTCCAGCACTGCAGGCAAACCACTGGGGCCATCTGTCGCCCAGGCAGTTGGCACTGGTCTTTTGGCAGAGGCTGTGCTAGGAGGCTGTGCTCTGTTTGTGGAGTGCAGAGAGACTGTCATGAAATGAAGTGTCTGTAGAAATGCTCACCCAGAGGAAACTGGAAGACAGTGATGAAGCAAGACAATGGCAGTGCTGACATTCCCAAACTTTCTGTTCCCTTTCTGCTTTATACATTAGTCTCACAGAGATCAGCCTGAGCTTCCTAGGGAATACATTTTTTCCCACAGCTGGGGTCAGGTCAGTCACCACTCTCCCTGCAGTAGCTGGTTGTCTTCTTCTCATGAGGATGGAAAGAAAAACTGTGGTAATAAAAGGGCTTTCATATTTTGTTGACCCCTGAATTTGCAGCAGCTGCTGCTACTGTCCTCTGGGTACTCACAGCTAGATACGCAAACTGAGGGAATAACTCATTCTCATATCAGCAAGCTCCAAGCCTTCAGTGTGGAGTGAGGCATGAAGAAAGGAGCATGTCACAGAGGAGCAGTTCCCAGGATTTTGCAGTACAATGTGCTACATTTGCTACAATGCCTGTCCATGGGAGATGTAAACACTTTAGTGTTAAGTGCAGTGAATGTCTTTTTCATATCTCCAGAAATCACTCTGAGAAGTTAGCACAAGTAAATCCTAGCAGCTGTATGCACCACTATTGCTCATGATGCCAGCTGGGGAATGCATTTGGATTTGAGACATCTAGCAAGGACTGAACTGCCTCACAAAGCTGTGACAGCCGTGCTGTGAACATCCTGTGCCCTAGGTCCCCAGCTGCTCTGCAACATCTGTTAGTTCTCACCACAAGCTATGGTGTTGATTTTTATTGCTTTGTTTTTACAGGAATAAACAGCTTGAAAAATAGGTAACTGATGCTAGAAAGACAGTTCTGATTTTATAATTTTACCAAGCTTGTAGATTTCTTTCTTAAACATTGAAGGAAATTTTATGTACTGGAGCAGAGCTGGGGAGATGTGGACAACACCAAAATTGGTGTCAGCAGGGAACAACCACTCCCCCAGAGTGCAGCAACATTGCAATTGGTACCCAGAAGTGCCATCTATTGGAACGATGTGGAGAATGGAGGCTTTTAGAGAGAGAATTTCCCTGCTCAAAGGGAAAAGCACTCACTTAGATAACTAAAAAGAGCATTCATGACAATCCGATGCTATTATGTTTAATGGAGCTGAATGTGTAACTTCTGCTAAGATGAAACACTCTTCCAACAGAGCGAGGAGAGAGACACACACATTTTACGTTGTAGCAGCCCCATGAGAAAGAGAACAACTTCTATAGATACTGTGAGCCTATCACACATCTGTGGTTATTTTGTGCATTACAAAAGCAAACATGGGAGTGATATTTACATAAATTCCCTGGGAGGGCTGTGTAAAGGTGGACTGCCTTCCTGGCTGCCATGGTCCAACAGGGACACATGTCTCTGTCTACCTATTGTCTGTTTTGTGATTTCTCTTTGCTTCCAATGTCTTGCCACTATAGAACACTTATTGTCAGAATAAAGCCTTGCTAAAATTAACCTTCCCAGCAGAACAGCTTCTCTCCTAAAATTTCAGAATTTTAAAAATGAATCATTTAATAAATTGTTGCTTGTACTCTCTGGCCACACAGTATCTCAGTGTTATGGGTTAGATTCCTTTTGGTGAAATTTTCTCATTACTTCCATGAGATGCTGGCAGAACTGAGGAAGGGAAAAGATAACTCACTAAACTGAGAGCAGAACTCCTCAGCAGGGGTGGAAGACTTCATTGTTTTCAGCCTGAGCTAATGGCCCTGATGGTGGGTGGTAGGGAAATTTCCTACTCTAGGATGGCTGTGAGGGGGAGAGGGGAGCAACACGAATGAATGCTGAAGACAAGAGGAGAAGGGAGTAGGCCAATTAACAACTGCAAGTTTTTTTGTTTTAGTTCCATGTACATGGGCAGATCAGTAATGATGTTGGTACAGGGCAAAAACTTCAAAAAATAAATGCAAAATAGATATTAACCCCTGATCATCTTTCAAAGTTGAACATCTGGAATCAAAACATATGATTCAGCCAATTCTTGGAGGAAATAATAGGACTGACATCTGGCTTTGTACCAAGTTGCACAGCAACCACTCTTTCCTCAGTGCATGTTTTCACTGTACCATTCATGAAAATTTTTGAACAAAATACGATGATGCAACTGCTACTCAGCTTTTCCCCCCTTCTTCTGCTATAATTAATGGTCTCTGTTCAGTTCCTTATTACTTAAAGAATCTTTGGTTTTACATGGGTATTTAATTAACCTAATTATTTTCTGAATTACCAATCACATTTTCAATTTCTCCATTTAACAAGGTGGCAAACTGTTGAATTAGTTTTACAGTTAAGAATTCGTGTAAAGTCTGATTATTATAGATTGGCTCCACATCACTGTGTTGCACTTGAGGCTCAATCATTTCAACAACCAGGAGGAAAAATCAAGCATTTTGCATTTAAATGTCATCACTTTGATACCAGTTCAACAGAGTATTTAGGCCTATGCTTATGGACTGGGTATGTTTCAGCAGACGAATCATGCATTGCTGTGTCAGGGAAGGACCTAAAAGATCTCAACTGTATGAAAACAGCCTATCTGCCCCTTACAGCACACATCACCCCTTCTCACTCCTCTCTGCTCTGGCCACAGTTACTTCTGTGCAATAACATTTTCATTCTAAAATACGTTATCCCAGAGATGTTATTATCTTCACAGGTTTGGGCTTAGTGGCTCTCTCAGACATGGCAGGAGCTTCTGGCAGCTTCTTAAAGAAGCCACCCCTGTAGCCCCCCTACTACCTAAGTCTTGCCACACAAACCCAATACACATGGCAACCACCAATGCGGATTTCAGGTGCAGGAGATCTGCTGAGGACATGCAAAGACTGAACACTTATCTGTGCCAGAAGGTACCAAATGCCATTCAAAACCTACATCTGTCTGTGGCAATCTGTAAAAGACTCAAGGGATGCCACTTAGATTAACTTACGGTTTTATTAACAATTATAATCCTTGGAACTTATTCAGTATCTTGCAGTTAGTAGACTAAAATGCTATAATCAAATTAAAATCCCCAAATTCCTTTTCTACAGTATAGACAAATTACTGCAAAGTGAGATGCCATATGAGTTTACAATATGGAAGCACTGGGGAGCTGGTTACTCAACAGCAAGAGATGAACAGCCTTGCCAGCTGGACAGCTGGAGTGGAAGCTACACGGGCTGAATATTCATGTCCCAGTACACTCCTTGGTATCTGCTTGCTCTGCACTGGATGAGCTGTGAATAACTCTGATGTTTATGGCATGGGAACGAACCTGGGAAGAGATTACCAGGCCACCAGATCTCCTACCCTCTTTCCTTTGGATCAAAGAGGACAGATACAAAACCTTTTTTTCTGAGAGGATGAGAAAACATTTTCTTTGCTTTGTTTGTGTTTTGAGGACTTTTTTGTCACTAATACAAATTTCTAACTACTTTATTTTCCCCCAGGGAACTCCTCACTCAACCTTGACAGGAGGAACTGAATCAGCATAACATTATGAAATCAACTTGTATTTGATGACTCCAGTTCTTCAGACCACGGGTAAGTGTTCTATCAAGGAAGGAAAGAGTACTTTTTTCTCTTTGCTTATTAGTGGTACAATTTACCACAAATACAAAAGCAGACTGCTCCCTCCTCCCCTCCCTTGTCCTATATGCTTCCGTGGATTTCTGGAACTCATACTGTAAATTAAGCCACCTGATGGGAACTTGAGGTAAGATAAAGGTGGCACTGTTGTCTGAGTGTTATTTTAGGCCCAGCAGGAGAAGAATGTATCACTGCAACAAATCCACAAGGAAAGTGAACTTGCTGTGCTGAGGTAAACTCCGTCCGGGTGGAAGGTGATTCCAGAGGGAGGAGGTCATGCTCAACCTACTGACCCAAAGAAGCCCACTGACTCGAAAGAAGAGAAAGACTGAGCATGGAACTGATTAGCATTGAAAGCAAGGGAATCATTGAACCAGTTGAACTATATAGCCAATGATCATTTAGTCCTCTGTTTGCTAAGACGTGTAAATCCATAGTGAAAAGTTTTGAACAAACTCAGGACCCCCATCACAGAAAAGCCCAGAGTGAAAAAGGACCAATGGAACACCACTGAATCCAAGGCTGGTGAATATCTTCTGCTTAAACTATCTGTCTCTCTCCTCTCTTCCCTATTTATTTCTGTCTCTCTACCTCACATTTTACTGTTAAATAAAATCTATACCATTGGCTTTGGCATATGGTCTGGTTTGCACTTTAATTCGGGTAGAGACATCTCTCAATAATCTTAACATTCTACAAGGACACCACATGCTCCTACAGCTTGCTAAGTTTCGGATTTTGTAAAACTTTCAACAGTTATATAGCAGCTGCAAATTCAGGGAAAAAAAAAGTCTCGTTATTTGGACTCCACCGTGAGCCTTTTTCAGGTCATGACTTCACTGGTGTGACTAAACTCCTCTGTTAGAATGAATCAGAGCATCCCCTTCATGAACAGAAGCTCCCCTGGCACAGTGCCACTGCCAACACAATGAGAAGGATTTGAGAATAACTGGTTGGGAGGCAACTTCTGGGCCCTTCAGGGGCTGGGGCCACTGCCGCTGGTCGTAGCTCAGGACTGGGCGGTGAGGCATGGCAGGTCCCCTCCCAGCTCTGCACAGGAAACCAAAAACCCAACCACTCTCTCTGCAGGAGCTGGATTGTATGCTTGCAGCAAGACTTACTGCTGCTGGTCATGCACCTCTCTGCTTCCCCTCTACATGTACATGTAGGTACAGAGTTAATGGGATAAATGCACTTTGTCTACACAAGTAAGATGTCAATTCCAATTATTTTGGCTTAATTAGAGACATCTTCTTGGGCAACACTTATTTTTACAATTGAAGATTAACTCTGTCAATCACAATAAAGTCTGTACTCAGTTATGAAAATGCCCAAATAGAGACCCCGAGGAGAAGAAAACTTACGAAATAGGACCTGGTGAGTGATTGTGTATTTGTTAGAAAAAAAATGAGCATTTCTGCTTAAAGAACATCCAGTATTATTGGTATTGCAGGAAATAATTGCCCAGACAGGCCTAGTGGTTTGGATCAATGCAACAGCCATTATATGACTGGGGCTGTTCTGTAATTATTCTATATTTAAACAGTGGTAAACTCCCAATCCACCCCATCATCTTAACCAAAGTTATCTACATATAATGGGCTCTCTCAAAGTCTCCCTTCTCCTACCATACATTCTGCCAGCAAGCCTTGTTTCCCCATTTCTCACAAGCTCAAGTACACTTGCTTTTTGCGTCAAGTAAGTTTTCTGCCCAAACAGGACACAGCTGCTGCACTGTGGCCTCTTGCCTGAACCCACATGAGGAACTGCTGCTCTCACATCCTACACCATCCAACTGGTGGAATTTGCTCCTGCTGCCTCCCTTTCTGCACTTCACTGTACAAAATCTGCCCCCATGTACTTTTTGAACCATCAGACTCATTTTTGTTCTCATGGTATGTTTTAGGAGAGGCACTCCTCAGCTAAGAGCCAGGAGGGACTATGGCACACATAGGCTTCTCCAAGGAACTGGCAGTGCTAGGAAGAACCCAAAAGAATGATGCATTTTCCCCTCCCTGCACTGTGCGTTTCAGCACAGGTCACCTTGATCATGTCTCAACACAAAGACTGCAACAGGAGAGGCCACAATGCTGATGCTGCTGCCATCACTTTTTCAACTCTCAAGACGGCAGGAAGGAGAGTAAGAGGCAAAACAAACACAGCTTTTGCTGTGTCCCACCAACTAGGCTATCACCTAGCAGGATGTACATTTGTCTGAGAACAAGAGTTCCCCTCAAGTTGCTGTAAAACAAATTGCTTGTACTAAACAAGGGGTTGTGGAGGCTTTACTCAGAAGGGAAAGTCCTGCTTCTTGCTAAGCACACATAGCTTTACCTACATCACCTAATTAGCATCCTACTATCCCATCTGCATTGCTTCAGAACCTGATATATCCCATATCCGACAGTCATTCCTGTTTCTGTGTCATGCTTCAATTGCACCAGTTTACAGGAAGTATTTGGATATTAGATTTGATTTAAGCCATTATGTTTCGTTTTTATTGAGAATCTTTGACTCACCATTTATTTAGCTGCTTCAGTTACTTGTATGGCAGGTTGCCCATTGCCAAGGCATCTGAGCACCTCATCACCAGTTTAAAAATCGACAGACTGACAAGGCTCAAATCCTGAGAGACTGGGACAGATTTTATAGGGGATGATTCATCTTGCAGTTGACAACTTCCAGCTGCTGATATTGGGAGGTTTAGTCCTCTCTATTGATAGCACAAATGTTTCAGCCAGTCTCAAGAATTTTACAGAGAGATAGTGTCTAAACTAGCAGATCCCTGCTGTGGAAGGGTCTGCCCATATATATTGGTAGTGTCAGCAAGGCTATGTACTCTCTCTAGTACCACTGATGGACCTTAACATCAGTGAGAATGGAGTAGAGGCAGAGGTGTCTGTGTGTCATTTTCTTCATCCACAGTTTTAAGATTATGAATCAGGACTAAGTGTGAAGCTTCTTGTAATAAAGCACTACATCTGGGAGCTGCCTGGAGGGACATGCATGGTGCATTCCTTAGAGTCTCAGAGGTCCTAAGTTAGCAAATAGCTTTTGGGAGACCCTAGGGCCGTTTTCTAATTATCCTGATTACAGCCTCTCTCTAAACAGTGCTGTTGAGAGACACAGTCATTTCACTAGGCTGTAAAATGTGTGGACAGCAGACAAGTTTTATGACACATTGTGTGTGAGCAATTAAGTTGTTTTACTAGTTACAAACATTGTCAGATAGAATTAATAACTGGGATTTTTCAAAATTAGGGTATTTTTTAAAGTTGTCCTTAGAAAGCCTAGGAAACATTAAAAAGATCTGCAAAAACAAATTAGGGACTTCAGAGAAGCTTCACAAAGCATAATTAATGTTAGTTTTAGACAAGTACATATACAAAACCTTTGGATTCTCAGAATGAATGCCCTCTTACTACCCAGCCCTTGAGGACGTACAAAACAGTCAATACACAGCTCGTGGGCATGTGGATAACAACCAAAGGCTGCATGACATTCAGCTTCTTCAGTACTGTCTGACCCACACCACTTACAGAATCTTCACCCAAGCAAGCTTAAGAGCATTACAATGGCACAACACCATAAGTCTGGGAAAAGATAGTGCCATCTTTTTTGGGCAGTGCTTATAGATGCCTCCATTAAGTTTGTCTACATTCTATGAGACTGTACTAAACAGTAGCTATAAAGCATACAGGAACATCAAAAACAAAACTGTCATACACTCCTGAGGTGTTGCCTGGTGTTTACAGTGTTTCCTGTTCTCCTCATTATCTGGTGTGACGGCTACACCAAAGTGCCAGCCTTACATGGGGCCATAATGTGAACCTGGGGCTGCACCTGAACAGCTTCGTGACCCCACCAAATCACAGAACCAATTAGGCTGGAAAAGACCTCTGAAATCATCGAGTCCAACCTATGACCTAATATCACTATGTCAACTAGACCATGGCAGTAAGTGACACATCCAGTCTTTCCTTAAATACCTCCAGGGATGGTGGCACCACCACCTCCTTGGTAGCCCATCCCAATGTCTAATCACCCTTTCCATGAAGAAATTCCTCCTAATGTCCAAATTAAACCTCCCCTGGCATAGCTTAAGGCTATGTCCTCTCCTCCTTTTGTTTGTTGCCTGGGTATAAGAATTGATAAGTAGACCCGTAAACCCAGATCACAGAATTACAGAATTAGTAAGGTTGGAAAAGACCATAGAGACCAATGGGGTGCAACCTATCACCTATCACCTGTTACCTAACCTAACCTGTTACCTAACCTGTTGTCATCCTGCTACCAACACACCATCCTACCAATAACACACTATCCTAGTACCTAGGTCATGCTGCTAAGTACAGCATCCAACCTTTTCTTAAACACCTCAAGGGATGGTGACTCCACCACCTCCTTGGGCAGCCTATTCTACTGAGAGATCACCCTCTCTGTGAAAAAGTTCCTCCTAATGCCCAGCCTAAATCTCCCCGACACAGTTTAAGACTGTGTCCTCTTGTTTTATCACTGGTAG
Source organism: Pitta sordida (assembly GCA_013390025.1). NCBI lineage: Eukaryota > Metazoa > Chordata > Aves > Passeriformes > Pittidae > Pitta > Pitta sordida. The sequence continues at coordinate 5,835 of WEKX01009938.1, read as the reverse complement.
CC
>WEKX01009937.1:0-22722 GCA_013390025.1 Pitta sordida | reverse complement strand
GTGGCATGTGGCTGCGAGCTGGGAGTGCAGAGTGGGTGCAGCAGCAGACGCGTGCTCTTTTGTGCAGAAAGTGCTGTAGACATGGGTTTCCCCACAGACTGTCCTCTGCTTGGGAGGGTGAGGGAGCACGAACATCGGCTTCGCGCAGCTCATCTCCAGCTCCAAGAGCAGCGTGGGTGTGGTGTGCCTTGGTTTACAAACTAATCTGCCTTTTTTGTTTTTTGTTTTTGAGCAGAGATGGAGCGCTGGGAGGGAAGGGAGAATTCTGGCCCCTTGTCTGTTCCTGTGGAAACAGCCTCCACTAAAACACACACACCCCTGCAGCCAAGTGTGCAATCTCCTTAGGCAAATGTGGCTTGTTCCTACGTACACCCCTTATCCTGTCTCTGCCACTGTGGGGNGTTTTTTCCTTCTCTTTTTTTCTGGTGATGTAAACCTCAGCCAAGCACAGCCTGCCGAGCTTCTCTGACACTCTGGATGAGCAGGCGAGGAGTGGTCCCAGCCTCTGCCCTGCCAGCCCATTCCACGCAGGGCAGCTGTGCCCTCTCCTTTTCACCTGGGCTTCTGGAGAAAGGGAGAGCCTGGCCCAGGGGCTCCTGCAGCCTGCAGTCTCCGCTGGGGCACCCAGGCCCTGGCCTGCACCCTGACCAGGGGTTTGGGCTCATCTGATGTGGATGCACTGGGGGATGGGGGTACAGTGGAGGGGAGTACACACTGGGAGGTGAGTGCAGTGTGGGAGCACTAGAGGAGGGGGAACACTGGAGCACTGCATCGGAGTGGGGGCGGCCATGGGGCAACCAGGTCCCACATTCCTACATTGCCAGTCCTGATTTCCAGGCCAATGTGCCAGGCTGCTACTAGTGTCAGCTGTGCCACTCTGGGAACCCATGAGGCACCCTTGGTCTGGGGACAAGGCAGAATTCACTACTAGGGCTGTGCAGGGGCTCCAAGGTCTGCAGCAGCTCGGCCACTGCACCCAGCCCAACCCCGTGGGGCCCAGCGTGTGCGTCCCAGCCTGTGCGTCCCGGCTCCCAACAGGTTTCAAAGCTCAGAAAAAGAGCACTGTGGGAAAACAAGGGATTCTGCAGCTGGGAATGGGCAGAACGCATGTCGCCCCATGCTTTCAGAACTACCCTCTAGAGCTCATTAGTGGAGGCAGTGTGGCTATGGGCAGGGCCTAATTGAATATTCATGGCTTTGGTGTCTTAATGGATTTCATGACTTGCATGGTCTGCCCAGAACTGTCCCGCTGAAAGTTCTGGGGGTTCACTGTATTCCAGAGACTGTAGAGTACCATTACCAGGACTGGATAAGTAAGAGTGGTTTCACAGCTGTACGGTTCAACTATGTGCCTTCTACAACTTTGGCCCAAGAGACATGCTTGTATGTGTGGCAAAAGTACATAATTTAAGCAGGGCTGGAAAGGGAAACTTCTGCTAGCTGGAGTGTGTGTGTGTCTTTTGTTAGTAGCTGCAGCAGGTGCTGAGTTACTTGCAGTAAGGGAAACTGGCATTCGCTACCTTTCTTTGGGATTCAGTTAAGCAGGTGGTATTTGGCAATTTAGCAAATGTTTTCTTGACTACTCCTGAATATAGATCTTACTAAAACATAAGGAAGGAAATACAGACTAACATATTGAGAGATTTTACTAATGTATGCTGTAAGAATAGCACTTGAGAAATTTGTCTGTCAGACAAGTTGGTGGATCTAGCTCTCATTACACCTGCCTCTTTTCCTGAGTAGTTTCTCCTTGCTCTTCTGCGACATTAATCCTGCACTGCCATAAAGTTGCCTTCATTGGTGATTTGTGCTAATATTCTGTGCTCTTAAAATAAGCTCCTGATGTGTAAAGAACTTTTGCTTCAAGGTGGCCTTCTCCAGCAAAGGGAGTGGACAGCTGTATTTAGTAATTTCTAAAACTGCAGAAATGAGGTTGTCAAGGCCCTTGCACAAGTAAAACTAGCCTCATAGTGAGATTATTTTGTTGCCTTAATAATTTAAACCTTTCAGCCCCTGCCCACTGCCAAACAAATTTTCTCTGTTTCAAATAAACCGGCAAATGTCATGTCACAGAAGTGATTAGGTCACAGCAAAGAATCCAGTCTTAAGTGCTGAAGCCTCTGATGGTGGTGTTGTACACTGGGTTTTTCTGTCTAGGGTCCTAGTCCCTTAAACCAGTGTCAAGTTGCAATATTAGGACACTGACACGTAAGATAGTGATGTTGTAATGATATTGCTCTCCTTTTTGATCAGAGTGGGCAGAAGTACCTGTTAATAATGACTTTGGTGCAAAGTTTATAGTGATTAAATGATATTCCATGTGTGCTATGGGGTTTTCTTGAACTGTGACACGTTATTAGATTATACAGTGAAAAAAAATCTTGACATTTAAAGTTTGGAAATCTTCTCATTCTGCAACATTGACAATGAAACATAGAAACAAAACCACAAACAAACTGATAACCAGGAACAAAACAGAAAAAACCCTCAAATCAAAACTGAGCAAAACAGAAAAAGGTTTGATAATTGCAAATATTTTTTCTGTGAACTGTAATTTTATCATGGAAGATAATGCATGTTTTTGTTTGCTAGACATTTAACTTCTTCCCTCCATTCCTACATGTGTGCAGAACGCTAAACATAATGATGATAAGGAAATGAAAATAAATGGAATATGAGGACTTTGAAGGTACAATTTTTCCAGAAGTTTTCAAACATTGTTATCCTGCTGAGATATTGTGAACCATTTAGAACTGGAAAGTTGGAGCAATCTTCAGTCATTGACTGAAGTCATTCAGACTTGAAAGTGTAGTACATAGTTATTTTGCATGACCACACATTGCAACTTAAGGAAACTTCAGAAATGCCAGGCTCATGTCTCTGTCATAATTTCATTAAGACTGCCACAAGAATGAGAGGAATGTTTCAGCTTGAAATGGGATTGATCCCAAACACAAACATATTAAAACAAAGTCAGAACATACGAAATGTGAGAGACATGGATGTGGAAACCTAGTTACAAGTATCTTCTCTGTTCTGGTAGAAGACACTTTCAAACCTCTATGCTGTCTGTTGATTCTAATGGATAAAACACTTAATTCCAATGAGACCATTCCAATGAGAGATCACTCTCTCTGGGAAAAACCTCTTCCTAACATCCAGCCTAAACTTCCCCTGGTGCAGCTTAAGGCCATGTCCTCTTGTTCTGGTGCTGGCAACCTGGGAGCACCGGGTGCTGCAGTGTTACAAAGTTAAGGTATCCCAGGCTCCAAGAGCGCTGACCAAAGCCTGGGGAAACGCCTTCCCTGCCACAGCCCTGGAGCTTCTCTCACACAGAGGCAGTGCAGGCATACGTGGTGGCAGCAGCCCAGCAGCAGCCGTGGAAGAAGCAGTGTGGCCGAAGAGAAGCCCAGGGATTCTCCGGAGAGTCTTCCCAGGAAGAGAGGGCTCAGAAACAGTTCCCTTTGCTCCCCTATGCTGTGAGAGCCTGTGGGGAGGAGCGGAAAAGCCTCCCCTGTGCTCCTGATTGGCTGGGGGTGGAGCGATGAGCATGGCCTGTATGCATATTAATGACCTGCATGTGTCTGCAAATTAGATGTTTTGCGAGACCCTGACAAGACCCCTTCCTCATGAAGGGTGAGGTATTACTGTATTTAATACTAGTAAATAAATAATCCAAACTATCAGGTTTGTTTTCATGTTTGCAGAGGTGATGAATGTGTCTTGGGTAAGAAAGCTGCAGCAGCAAGAGCTCAAAGGAGATTGAGAAATGTTACATCTTTCCTGCAATTTGTATCTGAAAGAGCTGAATGTTAGACCTAGGGGAGGAGTGTCAACAGAGTGCATCTTAAAGCCTTCCTGGGGTTTTAGGAACAAAAGAACGATTTTGCAAGGCTCCTTATAATTTGATTTGTGTTCTATATGGANTCTCTCTCTCTCTCTGGTCCATAGGATTTCACCATGGTCGGTCCAATTCACAACCAGCAGCGGGATGCCTGGAAGAACATCTCTACCCCTTCTCTCGTGGGCCTGGGGGCCTTCAAATCTCTCAGCCTCCCGACGCAGGTTCTGAGCCGGCACGCTACATCTTACTACTGAACTTTTTTTTTCTTCTCTCCCAAGTATGTTATTCACAGAGACGCCTTTATCTCTATAACCTTGAAGGCCCTGGCAGCACAGAGAGCTCAGGCAAGAACTGAGCTGTTAACCCTCTCGCTGCCAGAACAGCAGAAAACCCCCTAAACCATAACACTAACTTTATGTAAGTTACTGTCTATATATACATTTGAATCCAAAGAGCATACAGAATACCTGCTAACCATTTGCAAGCTATGGGGCAATTCTGGCAACATTTGCTCATCTTCTGTTGTAGAAGCACAGAGTGAATTTTTTGACAGATCAATGGAATTGAAAGCTTTGGTCACTGAATTTTTTACCTAAAGGCATGGATATGTAGTTTTTCAGGTCCTTTCAAGTCTTTAAGTTTTGTTTTGATGGATTAACCACCAGGTGCTGTTACCTTGACTTAAACTACACGGGTATGTTAAAAAGGGATTGCTGGTAAAATGTACGTTCACCTGAATTGTAGCATGGATTTGGGAGAGGTAGGTCTTGCCTGACCAACCTGATCTCCTTTTATGATCTGGTGACTTGCCTGGTTACAGAATCACAGAATCACAGAATCAGTAAGGTTGGAAAAGATCTTAGAGATCATCAAGTCCAACCTATCACCTATTACCTAACCTAGCCAAACCTGTTACCCAGGACTGGATAGAAGCATTTTATATTGGGTTAGGAATTGGTTGGATGGACGAGCTCAGAGTGTGCTGGTGAATGGTGCCACATCCAGCTGGCAGCCGGTCACTAGTGGAGTCCCACGGGGATCAGTGCGTGGCCTGCCACTGTTCAATATCTTTATTGATATGGAAGAGGGGATTGAGTCCACCATTAGCAAGTTTGCAGATGATACCAAGTTGGGGGCAAATGTTGAACTGCCAGAAGGTAGAAGAGCCCTTCAGAGGGACCTTGATAGTCTAGAAAAATGGGCAGGTTCCAATAATATGAGATTTAAGAAGTCTTAAGTGCCGGGTTCTTCACTTTGGGCATAACAATCCCATGCATCGCTATTGGCTGGGGGATGAGTGGCTGGAGAGTNGTGGCTGGAGAGTGGTGAAATGGAGAAGGATTTAGGAGTAATGGTTGACAGGAAACTTAATGTGAGCCAGCAGTGTGCACAGGTATCTAAGAGGACCAATGGCATCCTGGCCTGTATCAGGAACAGTGTGGCCAGTGAGACTAGGGAAGTTATTCTTCTGCTGTACTCGGCGCCAGTCAGACCACATCTTGAGTACTGTGTCCAGTTCTGGGCTCCCCAGTTTAAGAAGGATGTTGAACTACTTGAAACGGTCCAGAGAAGGGTGACAAGGATGGTGAAAGGACTGGAAAACAAGCCCTATGGGGAGCGACTGCGGGAACTGGGGTTGTTCAGCCTGGAGAAGAGAAGGCTCAGAGGTGACCTCATTGCTGTTTACAGCTACCTGAATGGAGGTTGCAGTCTGGTGGGTGCGAATCTCTTCTCCCAGGTTACCAGCACCAGAACAAGAGGACATGGCCTTAAGCTGCACCAGGGGAGGTTTAGGCTGGATGTTAGGAAGAGGTTTTTCCCAGAGAGAGTGATCTCTCATTGGAATGGTCTGCCTAGGGAGGTGGTGGAGTCACCATCCCTGGAGGCGTTTAAGAAAAGACTGGATGGGAAACTCAGGGACATGGTCTAGATAGTGGGAGGCTTGGATGGATGGAGCATGGTGCCCATGGTTCCTCGCTTGTGGGTTTGGTCCCTGAGTGGGTGTTCGGTTGGCAGTTGGACCAGATGATCCTATGGGTCCCTTCCGACTCAGAATAACCTGTGAAACTTCCTACTTCCTATCTGCTGGTAGCTTTTGTCTTCTCACTACAGATTTCTAGTTTGACAGCTGCTGTTTCACTGGTCTTCCAGTGTATCTGGACCATAACTGAACTCAGGTGACTAAACCTGAATTTTTAAAAGCCTTTTAATAAATACCAAGAGGAATTGTGTTACGACAATTATATTTTCATAGGATTTTTTTCTTGTTTTCAGAAACAGATAATAAGGTTATGATAGAGATCTGTAACGACTTCAGGTGAAAGGCATACAAATCCCTAATACTCAGGTTATCATACAGTTACTCACCAGGGATACACATTTTATTAATCTTTGTGGTTGCTCTAGGTGTTGCAGAATTACATTTAACATTTATGTAACTAGATGTTTTCATTGTAGGATTAGGATTTTTCAGCAATAGTTGAAACATATATATAGGGGAAGGAGGAAGGCAGAGATCACAAAAGCTTTTTAGGAGTTGATAGCACAGGTCTGCAAGGCCTCTTGCTTCTTCATGGTGAGCATTTCAAGCCCTGATTATCTTGCATGGGTGGTTATCTCTGCACTCAGTGCAAATGTAGACCATCAGTTCAAATGACAGCTGAAAGTCACATGGTGTTTTGAGTTGCTCATCTATTCTGCTCATCTGTCTTCGTGATGAAGACTACAGTCTCTTTCGCCTGTAATTAAGACCTGAAATTACTTTCTTTGAAGTGGATGGATATTAAACATTCAAAAAATTATGTTGGTTCAGGTGATAGAATCTCACTGAAGGTTTGCTTTTAAAGAACTTCTTCCTTCATGAGACTCAGTGCTGGCTCTGAATCTCACTTTTATTTAAATTGTGTAATTGTCTTTAAACCGAGGCATGGGAAGTCAAGGGTGTCTGATTTTGGTCCATGTGAAATGAAATGTCTTTTTAATGACTTGTAATTTACATGTCTAAATTCTCAACAAGCAGGATGTTGGAACATATTCTTCCAGTGTATGACAAATATGTCCATAACATTTTACTAATACTTAATCTGGGATAGCACTTAAGAGTAGTCTTTTCTTCACTAGCCTACTGCCTCTAGCAGTGATTTTGATTTCTGTTAATGAGTCAGATTTTATTTAAAGAAGGTCATAGTGGGGTGTTCATTAATGAAATGAAGCTCACTTCTGCAGTAATACTGGTTTTATAATAGTTTTTAAAACTTTAAGAGCTCTGACACTTTTAAAACCTCTTCCCAGTTTTATTAATGGTTGTAAATGCGTGTTGATTGGAAATGATCTTGTACCTCAGCATAATGTACAATATCAGAATATAAAAAATAATTTGAATGTAACTAAACTAGTGATTTTTTTCAGAAATGAAAAAAATGTTTAATAGGATAAAATCTGTCCAGTCAGACATTTTTATTCAAGCCATCTTGCAGAAAATTTTAACTTGTTGCACAGATACTATTCTGTACCCTAACACTTGTTAGTTTTTTCTGAGTCAGGAAAAACTGTATAAAGACCCTATCATAACCAACTCATTATCCGAACAACTAATTATGTTTTAATTGGAAAAGGTGTGTGGAATGCCCCCTACTTAGGAGTTGTAGAGGAAGTGATATCACAGGCTCTGGAGTCAAGCTAATGACATGTTGGTGCCAAACAAACTTCAGTTTTTACTGTGCAATGCATCCTCTTCCATTGAGCATTCTCAAGTTCTCCGTTAAGCTTGTCATGATTAAATGGATTTAGCAGTCCATCAGAAGACCATCCATAGATTTTTGAGTCATTCCCAAAGTATCCGTAAACCTTGAAACACCACTACCTGCCTGGGAGATGTTTTAATGAGTCTTTGTTAAGGCCTGCTTTTTCATAATAATGAAATTCTAAAGTTCTGCCAATCGAGAGAGCTAGATAGCAGTTAAGGAAACACATTTTCTAATGTAAAGTGTAACAGAATTTTTTTCTTACTTTCTTACTGACAATATGATCTATAAATCTTTTCTAAACAAAAGTTTCATTAACTAAATTGTACATATTTTGAATGTATGCCTTTCTAGTCTATATAGAATAACTTTGTGCACGTACAGGTGTTATACAATAAACCACATACAGTAATAAGTTAATTTCATTTAGAAAGATCCCTAAAAATAAAAATGAAGAATTAATTGTATTGCTATTTTAGAACTTTGAGACCATTAAGTCATCTTTTCTAGTTGGATTATATTACAAATGTGTGAAATTCCTTTCGGTTTTCTGTTATTAAATGAAACATCTGCTTTGAGGCAGTATGTTTCCTAATTTTCCTGTTACAGTTATTCTCTCCTTATGCTGCAGCTGCCTGAGCTTTACCAGCATGAAATTGAAATGGTTTACATTACCATAACATGATTTCAGATAAACATGTTGAATGCTTATTGTTAGTGAAAGTAACTGTGTGAAAATGGTTTTTGTGGAGGGCGAGGTATAGTAGAGTTTTACACCTGACAGTCAAATAAGTTTTTAAAAATCTGTCCTCGCTATCAACAGATGAGTGCAAAAGTTACAGAAGATAGTTCTTTGTCCTATGATTCTTCATATTCGATACCTTTTTCTCCCTGAGATGGTGCTCAGTCTATTGTGGGGTGTAAAAGAAGGGCATAAAATTCCTGGTAATAAAATGTCATCCTATTTCTAAATGGGCTTAATCTGTGTGTGATAACAGTGTAATAACTGTTAAGTACACATATAAGTTAATTTCAGTGTTACTGAGTACAAGCAGAGCAGCCAAAATCAATGCAAGACACCAGGTTTTGAAAGTGTTTTATTGTTTTCTGAACCTTTTTGTCTTGCTCTTTCCGTTCTCTCTGCTTTTCTGTTGCTGACTCATACTTTGCTCACTACAGTANATTGCGAGGACTGCTGTGGGCTCAGACAGACCCAATACAGAGTCACACTGTCCCCTATTACTCTAAGTGCAGCTGGGGACTGACCCTCCCTGGGCATGTTACTGTTTCCATGGCTACAGACGGGGAAGGGAAGTACCCCAGGAAAGTGGGGCTCACCACGGTGGCCAGTGGGACATGCTCCCTCTGCTGCCACAGCTGAACCCTCCCTGCACCATGCGGGGCCGGCACGCGACGTGGGGCCGATGCACGGTGGGGCTGGAGTGGGGCCTGGGCAAGGAGCAGTGGCACGGGGTTTGGGTTGCAAGCATGTGCAGTCAGCAGCCGCGGAAGTGGCAGCACAGCCAAAGAGAAATCTAGGGATTGTCGGAGTGGTCTTCCCAGGCAGAGAGGGCAGAGAAACGCTTCCCTTTCCTCCCCTGTGCTGTGAGAGACTGTGGGGATGCTCCCCAGCACTCCTGGGGGTGGAGTGAAGGGCGTGCACATTGATGACCTGCACGTGTTTGCGAGTTTGACATTTCGCGAGACCTTTGACATGACCTGTTTCTCGCAAATGCGGGGGTATAACTGTACTTGTCTCAGAGGTTAAAAGGAGTGAAGAATTGAGAAGGTTGGAGTTGAAGGTGAAAGAATCCCATTTTCTTTAGCAGCTGGCACTGTAGGTACAAGGAACTTAAAAGTTTTCCTACTGTTGCAGTAGGGCCACCTCATGTGCTCTCAGTCTGCAAGTCTCCTGATGCGCTGCTGCTCATTGCAGATCTTGTACCAGATGGCTTTCCTCCCAAGCTGCAGAACTTCAGTACACATAGTTCAAAAAATTGTGGTCGCAGTGATTAGAGTCTTGTGCTGATGCCATCCAATATTTTGCATGTGAAATCTGACTGGCTAGCTAGGTGCCTCCTGGTGCCTGATGTGGAAAAAGTTGATGTAGGAAGAGGATGTTTTATATGATAGAAATTCATAATATTAAACATACCTGTATGTTGTGGTAGTATGTCTACTGCTATTTTAAATGTTATTCAAGAAACCTAGAAAGTTTAATCACTTTTGTCCCTTTTTTTGAGGTTTACAGGTTAACTTTATGATCATAACATGTAAGACCAGTAATTATTTAGGACTGTAATATGCTGCTTTTGACATGGCTACTTAGAGAAAAAAGGCAAACCATCATAGAGACAAACAAAAAACTCCAAACACTAATACAATCCTCCCTCTATTATCGCGGGACCACAGGTCTTCCCCCTTCCCCACCCCCTGTGAAGCCCTCACTCCACAAAGATACATGTGTCATTTATATGGAAAGTAACGGCCCCCCTTCCCTCCCCCCTCAGCCCCGGCATGTTCTGGCGCTGTGTTGGCACAGCCCTACTGTGTGTCAGCGGCTCCTGGTGCCCTCTGCCAGGGACTCTGGCACAAGGACCTGCCTGCACCACTGTCCTAGCACCTCTCTTGGTGGATAGACCTGGTCTCACCATTCTTGGGATAGATGTGGTGTCGGATACCGGACACCACATCTACCCTGCGAAAGTCTTGGACAGCACCCTAAGAGTGTGTAAATCTTACATAACTATGTAAATCATACCCAAGGGACATGCAGGGGGACCTGCCTGCCTCCAGGACCCCACCAGTGCATTTTTAAACACAGATCACACTGCACTTGTCCGCTCCAGGCCTCCCTGCTGGCTGGGCCCCCATGCTCAGGCAGAAGAGAGGGTGAGTGGCTGGCTGCACCTGGCCAGGTCCTGTAACCGCCCATGACCATGGGAGCAGTGCTGGCACAGTCAGTGGCCAAGCAGGCACTCTGAGGGTCCCATCTGAAATTCCCTGAGAATGCTCAGGGGGGCTGTGGCCACTCCGTGGCTTTCAGCAGTGGCAGCAAAATGAGTTTAAACCTGGCAACCAGTACAAACCTGGCCCCTGCACGATGGCCACAGCTCCCAGACGTGGTGGACACAATGGGGTGAGGCCAACAGCCCTGGTGCCAGGGGAGACACCTAATGCCCGGCTCAACTGCCAGCAGGGAAGTCAAGTGTAATTTTCCAGCATGAAGCCAGCGCTGTGCTTGTGAATGGTCATCTCACCTTGTTTTGCTTGCTAGTGGGGAGGCATAGGGATGAGCTGCCGCAGTACCTGGAAAGCCACTGCCTGTTTCCATCTCTAGGGCACCAGCCCAGCTGTCCTGCCACTGGGACTTGGGGGGCAAGCCCCGCACTGCAGCCAGCGGGAGCAGGGGCCCGTGCCATAAACAGAAACACTTGTAATATCCATCCCTTACGTATGATCTATACCCTGTTAACATTCCTGGTGATGATGGGGGGGTACCCTGACCCCTCTGGGACCTCATGAATGCCGGCACTGCTGATAGCTGTGTTTAAACATGCTTGTGTGGTGGCGCTGTGCGTTCTACCACCTCAGAAGTTGGTGTCTGCCCAGGTACTGTCGCAGCTCATCCCCATGGTCATCCCTGTGCTGGGGAAGCCAGCTGCACCCCTGTGTCTCTGCTTGAGCGTTGCCAGTGGGACTGTCTCACCAGCCCCACTGTTTCTCAGCGACACCTGGGCAGGCTGTATGTGCCACTGCCGCCACTCACGGTGCAGATGACGGCGCCAGCATCTCCCAGTGGGAGTGAGGGGGAGAGCAGACACAGCCACTGATCGCCACTGTGCCAGGCTCTCCCAAGAGAAAAGAGGCAAGGTGACTTTGCTAGCACATTCCTACTGGGAAATGCAGTTTGGGTTCCCTGCTGGCTGTTGAGCACAGCCTCTGTGGGGGGAAATGTGGCTTATCCCTACACATTACTGATATCAGAGCAGTGCCCCAAGAACCTTCAACAACAACAGCACTGTTTCATGTGGGCTGGCAAAGCACTGCCTCTCTGCTCTGAGCGGCGCAAGGGGGATGGTGTGGGCAGGGTGCTGCCTATTTGCTCTGGGCAGTGTGGGTGGGCTGACAGAGCAGTGCACTGGTGGTCCATGTGGCGTGGTGGGTGGGGCTAATTTAAATATTCATGACTACTTATCTTTGCATATTCATGACTGTCAGTGCAGGTGCAGGCGCAATTGCACCGTGAAGCAGAGTGCTGGTTTTGCAGAGAAAACACCCCGTGAAGAAGTGAACCCGCAAGACCTGAACAGCAAAGTAGTGAGAGTTTACTGTATCTTAATAAATTTTAGTGCCGTATGTAATAGAAAAAAAATAGACTCTCTGAAAGTACTCTTAGAATTAGATCAATCTTGTGTTTTGTACATTTCTGACTTGTTACAGAAATACATGATTTTTATAATTTAGTTTTCTTTCTCTAGCATGAGTGTTTTTGCCAGTAGCTAGTTCTTTTATTTTTTTAAAAATCCTTTTTCTTTTGTAACATAACAGAGGTCTTTTGGATTGCTTTCATAACTTTTGAGTATTGATTTTAGGATAAGATACCATTTTACAATTAAATCTATATTGTAATTTATAATCTCAAGGTAGATTACTAACTGCACTTAAGGTAGTTTTTTCAGTTAATATTCCAATTGAAAGCAAACTTAGAGTACCTATAAAAATTCCTCATATAATGTATTCCTTTATGTGCATTATCAAGTTTTATTTCTGATAAGAGAAGCCTGCCATCTGTTGCCACTTGAAAGGCTTCCTATTGCTGAATTATGGGAATGTGATCGCTTCCTTAATTACACTTCCAGTATGTTTTGTGTGGATGTAATACATATTTATCTCTTATCTGACTGTAACAAATGTTGAGGCAGTGGAAAAACTGGAGGAGGAAGGATATGAGGAATAACAAACTGGAGCTGACACTTGTGGTGGTAGGTGGGAAGTAATCAAGTAAGTAGGCCAGGTTGCATTTAGTGTACGTTTCTTACTTTAAAAATATGCCATTCTCTTATTTTTCACTCTTTACTCTTTTTCCTGAACAGAACCTTTAAAAATGCCAGGTCTGCTTTAGTATTCGTGCTTTATGCGTATTAAGATAAGGCAATTTTTAATAAGCATTGCTTGATGTCAGGAAACCCTTAGTCTTGAGTTTCTTTGTACTATGTTTGCTTTCACCTTCTGAGCTGAAGGAAGCTAATGCCAAAATCTGTCTCCAGCTTGCTGTGTAGAAGCAGGGTAGCTAATTTCTGTGCTCTTTTGAATTCCCATTTATACATATTAAATGCAGTCTCATCTGCTTTCCTCATGACATAGCCCTGCAGCAAAACTGTTGTGGTCTTCTGTAACACAGATTTGGAGAGGTTACAAGTGTGGTTTAATAGGGATTGTGCTGCAATTGAGTTGAGGCTATGACATCACTTGCATTTTTTAATCAGCAGTTGGCAGAAGAAAAAACACATTTACTGTCATTTTGCAAGGTTGGCTGTGACCTTACTATGTCAGGGACTCCATCATATAGAAACTGTAAAAGCTGGAGACATTGTCTGGATCATTTAGTTATTGTTGTTTTTGTCTCCACCATCTCCCACTCTCTCTTAAGGAAGTAAACAAGATGACTGAGTACATTCTACGTTATCTGAAGTGTAAGGCTATTACAAATAATTGGAAGCATTTTTCTAAAGCCTTCCTAGACTTAATTCTTAGATAGTTTATGCATGGGTCTTCTTTACATTGTATGTTTTAAATTTACAGAACTCTCTATTTTCTCTTTAGAAGTAGCAGTTAAATAGCATTCTCAGACCAGGATGTGATAGCTGAATGTAGAAAAGACAGAGGACTTTTTTAATTCACAGTCTGAGGTCTTCCAATTGTAGTAAACCTTTCTCAGTGCAGGCTCATGATGTTCTTAATGTTTTAATCTAGAACTGAACATTTTTTCCGAAGGTGCTTTACTAGTGGCTTACAAAGTTGCGCTCACAGCAGACTTTGTCTGTTGAAATTGACCCATGATACATTCTGCATTAATCTCTATCTGATTATGACTGCAGTAAATATTGTTAATGTTTTAAGCTTGAGCTTTCACATATTTGAACGGAAGGTGCATGAGGGGTTTTATACTTCTAAATCATGTCAACTATGAGTTAAATATACAGCAAATCTAATGAAACTCAACATGTATCGAAAATGAAATTGGATTTCTCAATGTGGGGATGATGTGTGTCTTCTTTGCAGTGTTGTATTTCATGTTGGTAAAGATGTAGATGTGTTTTTAAGAAGAGTAGAATGGTGTGCATTACAACTCTGGTCTTTTGCCATTTTACTGACGAAGAGGTGTTTATTGTCATTATTTGATTTTATTAAAGAAATGACAATCATTTACTTAATTTTCAGTGTATCTTCCTTAATTTTGTGCTTTATAAGCATCTTGTCAGATGAAAAGTTAAAAAAGAAGCTAACTGATAATTTGGGTGGTTTTTTGTCGCTTTGACTGCAGACAGAGATAGATTGTGCAGCTATTTCTAGCTAAAATTAAGCAGATAGTTTGTTCAGGACTCTAATACAGTCAATTTTAATAGACTTTAAATCTAAGCAATGTATAAGAGAAAATATTTAAATAAAACCTTTTATTAAAACGTCTTTGTATCCAGTCCTGGTATTAAATACATGTCTAGTAACTGAGATTTTTTTATTTTAGTTAACAAACTGAGGTTGAATACCTCTTTTTTGTTGTTGGTAGTGGTTTTGTGGTTTTTTCTTTGGTTGGGTTTTTTCAATTTATTTCTAATATATTTATCATTTTAATGGTTCTTACATTTTGTGAATTTTAAAGAAAGTTAATTCTTGTAGGAGCTGGCAGAAGGTGGTGTTTGATGTTCTTAACTTCTCTCTGCAAAGTGAAAATGTTATCAAAATTTGTGTGAAGGGGGTTAGCACCCAATTTTGGATCACTCAGTTTACTTCAATTCCATTGCTATTTCTCCTGCCTTACTGAAATAATTCTTTTCCTCATTATGTCTTTTACTAATGACATGTAAGATAGAAATTTTGACTGTTTTAGAAGTTACTGCAGGGCATATTTCATTTTCTGTGGAAGCAGGTGTTCTACGGAAAAGTATCAGATAGATCAGTCTCATTGTACCATAAAAATTAAGTAAGTGCTGTGAATAAAGAGAAAATGAGTAGATTTAATGCTATGTCCTGATAGTTTCTTGCACTTTATCTCAAACATTTGTGTCAGGTTTTGTGTGTTGTTTAACAGTCCTGTCTTTTCCTTTATATTGAAACTAATTAGATCAGTGTAGAAATGAATGTGTTTTGCTTTGAGGTGAACATTTCTTAAGCCACCTTAGTGCAATTATTAGTAATAGTGTGACTACACCACAAGTGGTTTCTCTTTAACCTGTTACACAAGTCTCAAGGAGCAAAGTACTCCTGAGTGTAATTGATGAAAGAAATAAATACAGTGAATCCTGCCTATATCGCGACTTCCCCTTCACGANGAAAAGCCAACAGATTCTTGGGAGGGGGTCTCCCAAGTCAGAGGGGTCTCAGAAACTGTTCCCTTTGCTTCCCCGTGCTCAGCGAGTCCAAGGGGAGAACCAGAAAAGTGCCCGAAGCCCGGTGGAGTTCCGGGGGATGGATCAATGGGCGTGGCCTGCATGCATATTAACGGCCTGCCATTCTTTGCGAAATTAGTATTTTGCGAGGGCTGTCGCCTGTCCCTTTCCTCGCGATGGAGGAGGTATAACTGTACTACGATGTCATTTTCAGAGGATGTTTTAATGGAAATGGTGTGATACTGAAGACTCTCTTTTGATTTTTATTACCTGATAGCTGATGTTACCATTAATAATGATCCAAATTCCCTAAAATAACATGACATTTGTTTGCAAATAAGTTGGCTAAAAATTACATTCATTATTCATGCTTTGCTTGACATGTCTACTGTTTGTCTTTTGATCATGATTAAGTTGTTGAAAACGTAAGAGGATTGTGAAATGATAAGTGAATAGAAAGAATTCCTAAGTAAAAAATCTGTCAGTGTAAAGCTCATCGCTAAGACAATCTTTTGGGGAGCTATATTGAACATGGAGTTGTACTAACTATGTGTAAGAGGTTTTACTACGGAGGTATTCAGACAGGGCTTACTTAGTTCTCCAGGTGGTTACAGGCAGGGAGAGAAAAAACATCTCACTCTTGTCTATTGTGGAACCAAGAGTAGACATGGAAAAAAAAAAACAACAAACCCCCAACAAAATCAAACCAGCCATTTCAGTGACCAACTCACATTGTCACTTTAAAACTAGGATAACTAGGATCAAAGCTTCGAATTTTTTTAAAAAAATCACTAGTATTCTTGTGGGGTTGGTAATAATGGTATGAAATAAAATTTTTAAGGTGTTTGCTTTGAAGATGTGTTTACTTGATATCTACACAATAAGGGGTTTTTTTGGTCCTTGTTCCTTGTTTGATTTGCTGTTTTTTCAAAACGGTGCTTAAAACAAATAGACTTGGGAGATATTTCAAGGAGAAAAATGCAAGAGCAATCTAGAGCTTTAGGTAGTGACGCAGTTGTTCTTCTCTTTCCACCTGCTCTTTTGCTTGGTTTTGTGACTCAGATTTTGTGAATGTATTTTGTAGGCTTATTCTTGATACCAGAAGACAGTACCTCTGACATAAGCCTCCAATAATTCAAAATAGAACTTGGAAAAAATCAATAACTTGCGTGCATCTCATCAAGTTTTGCCTTCTAAGGAAACCCTTAGGTTCCCTTAGGGAACAGTGAAATATCCCAACATCCCCCCCCAGCTCCTCCACACGTTCAAAAAAAAAAAAAAAAAAAGAACAACCAAGTGCTGGGATGTGTAAAAACAAAATAGCTATTGATGTTAGCTTGCTCTAGTGAGGTATGGTGACTTTTCAGTCTCTTCATGAAAGATGAGTACATTCTGATAAATCTATTACATAGCCCTTGTAATGTTCTAGTTTTTAATCATGATTGACTGACTTGATCTCTTTTCTGACAAAGTGACACAGTTAGTGGATGAGGGAAAGGCTGGGGATGTTTATGTGGACTTTAGTAGAGCCTGTGACAGTTTCCAGAGTTTTTTCTGGAGAAACTGTCCTCCCGTGCCTTGGACCAGTGCACTCTTGGCTGGGTAAAAAGCTGACTGGATGGCCCAGCACAGAGAGTGGTGAAGAATAGAATGAAATCCAACTGGCTGTCAGTCATAGGTGCTGTTCCCTATGGCTCACTGTTAGGGCCAGTTCCATTTAACATCTTTTTCAATGGTTTGTACGAGAGGATCAAATACACCTTTCTGTCAGTTTGCAGATGATACTAAATTGGGAGGGAGTGTTGATCTGCTGGAAAGCAGGAAGGGTCTGCAGAGTGATTTCAACAGGCTGGATTGTTGGGTCAAGGCCAGCAGTATGAGAGTAAATAAGGTCAAGTACTGAGTCCTGCACTTGAGTCACAACAAACCGAGGCAGTGCTACAGGCTGGGGGAAGAGTGGCTGGAAAGCTGACAGGCAGAAAAGGACCTGGAGGTGCTCGTCAGCAGCAGCTGAACATGTCCCAACAGTGTGTCCAGATGCCCAAGAAGGCCAGTGGCATCATGGTCTGTGTCAGCACTAGTGTGGCCAGCAGGACCTGAGCAGGGATTGTCCTGCTGTGCTTGCTAGTGGTGGGGCTGCACCTTGAGTTCTGTGTCCAGTTCTGGGCCCTTCAATTCGAAAAGGACATTGAAGCGCAAGACTGATAATGGGTGGCTGAAGGAGCTGGGGTTGTTCAACCTGGAGACAAAGAGGCTCTGTGGGGATGTTATCACTCTTCACAACTATCTAAAAGGGGGTTTTAGCCACATGAGGGTTGGCCTCTGCTAAGTAGCAAGTGATAGAACAAGGGGAAACAACCTCAAACTGTTACAAGTGAGGTTTAGATTGGATATTAGGAAAAAATTATTCACTGAAAGAGTGGTCAGGCATTGGACTATGCATCTTGGGGCAGTGGTTGGGTCATGAACTTGGGTATTTAAAAGACGTGTCAGTGTGGCACTTAGGGGCATGGTTTTGTGATAGGATTGGCAGTGTTAGGGAAGGGGTTGGAATCAATGATCTTAAAGATCCTCTCCAACCCTAATGATTCTATGATTCATTGATCTTTAATGAAATTAACTTTAAATGGTGTTTTAAAATAACAATTAAGAAGGAACTTATATTGGTTAGAAATTCAGTGGAGAATGTTACATTGTTTGCAAGACTCAGACTGTTAATGCACGCTAGTTGTGACAGGAGGTGACTTGGGCAGGAATAAACATGGGTAAAGAGGAGCAAGGGGATTTAGAAGGTCATGCATGTGTAAGTACAGTGAATCCTCTCTGTATCGTGACCTCTCCATTATGACCTCGCGCATTTGTGATGTGAATTTATCGCACTTTTGATTCCACCATTTGCGAAATTTTGCAGCTCACGCATGCGTACTGACTCTGCTCCGCCGAGGGGCGGTGCNGTTCCCTTTTCTTCCCTGTGCTCAGAGAGTCCGAGGGGAGAAGCAAAAAAGTGCCCGGAGCCCTCCAGAGTTCTGGGGGGTGGGGCAATGGGCGTGGCCTGCATGCATATTAACGACCTGCAGTTCTTTGCAAGGCTAGGGTTTTGCGAGGGCTGTTGCCTGTCCCTTTCCTCATGATGGAGGAGGTATAACTGTAGTTGGCTGGTCGGTACATGTAACTGTCTGTGCCCACTGTCTGATCTGTGCAAGCTCTGTTACCTTCTTAAATTCTTTTCTACTTCTTCTAGGGTGGGGGGTGCTCTGTTCTGTGTCCAGGTATGTTTGGGACCAGGGGGACCTGAGAGGCAACAACTGCAGGTCAGGCCATGAGTCAGATGGCCCAGGGTGCCACACCTGGAGGGACAGGCTTGAGTGGCATGAGTGAACTACTAGCAACAGGAGTGGGACCTCAGGTCACTGAGCCCCATGTGTCCATGGTGCCAAGAACTGGAGCAAATAAGGCTTTGGGGTGTATGCAGCTGGAGTGGGGCTGGATGCTAGAGGGGGGCTGGATGCTGGAGGGACTTCTCTCTGGACATTGGAGATAGAACAAGAGGTCATGGTCTTAAACTCCAACAAAGGAGGTTTAGATGACATTAGGAAAAAATTTTTTACTGAAAGAGTGATCCATCATTGGCATGCGTTGCCCATGGAGGTGGTTGAATCGCCATCCCTGGAGGTGTTTAAGGGTAGACTGGATGAGGTGTTGAGTGCCATGATATCAATGTTATAGCTGTTAGATTTTAGTTGGATTATAGGTCGGACTAGATGATCTTTTAAGGTCTTTTCCAACCTTATCAACACTGTGATACTGTGATACTGTGACTATATTCCCAACAGCCAGTAACTGTAGAGACTAGAGTGAGCAAAACCAGGTGCCAGACAGCGGCAAAGGACTGAAGCTGGTGTATCCATAGTGGCAGCAATTACAGTAAATAAATGAGTGTTGCTGAAGAGGTAACCTTCATGGACAGGTGAAGTGGCCAAGTATATGTGCATCTATTAGGGGAGACCAGGGGAGGAGCTGGTTCTTGGGGTAATCAAGTGACTCTGGCTAGCTGCCAGGGACATAGGATCTGAGAGTCACTATGGGTGAGACTGCTGGTGAATGTGTGTTGTTCATCTCTCTTTTCTATTTTGAGTTAGTAGGATACCTATATGCTTAATTGAAGTTAGGATAGTAGTGCCATCTGGCGATGTTAATACCTTACCAGAAATGAGGAAAACAAGTTGTGAGATCATCACTGAGATGTGAGAAATTGCTGACAGGATACTAAAATGAGTACGCAGATATTTTCTGCCTTAACATGTAATTATGCTGTTGAATTAAGTCATAAAAGGCTGAATATTTACTCACAACTTGGTTTGCTAGCACAAATTTAATCTTTATTTGTTTCTGCTCAACTGAAAGGTTTATTCCTAGTAGTTTCTTTTATTAAACAGTGTTTTGCGAACACGACATAGAAGAGTTTTGTGGAAGTTTACAGCATTTTAAAACTCAATCTGAAAGTCTGATTATCTTCTGTTATTGTGTTTTCCTAAACCCAGCACAACTTTCTCACTGCTAATACATTTGAAATCTGTCCTCTATTTTTCCCCCTCTTAATTGGCTGATATGTTGTTTGAAGATAAAAATTCAATAACGTAAGCCTGACAACCGTTAAAATCTGTTTGGTATCTGAGGCCAAAACAGCCACAGTCTTGTTTTCTTTATCCTTCCATCTGCTGACAAGGCGTCCTGATGCTTGAATTGTTTGAGGTAATATCCTCATCCTTCTTTAGAATATTGTATTGGCTGTATTGACCTTGTAAGCAGTGAAAATAGGACTCTGAGGTGTTCTCCAGTTCTCTTGAAGTAAATTTCTGAGTCATAAATTTCTTTGTCCTATGATGGAAAAATTTACTAAAGTTGAAGGTACTTTATATTACACTGGTGAGGCTTTTTAATTCACTTCATTTAGCCATAACTCTTTTGATCTGTTGCAGTCAGAATGTGATTATAATAATTCACTGCTTAAAAAATTTCCTTATGGAACAGAGATGTGTTTGTTCAGTCATTACCAACTTCCATCTTTCTATTGCAATTTATTACAGTAGCAGGATATTTTTATATTTAATCCAGCTAGTTGAAGAAACACAAATTCTATGCTTTTATTTCTTCATAATCTTTCACTTCATGACCACAAGACACCACATTGTGATGGAAGTGAGAATTAGACTTGTATTTTAACACACAGAATCACACACACAGAATATTATGAGTTGGAAGGGACCCACAAGGATCATCTAGTCCAACTCACCATCTAACACCCGTACAGAGACCGAAAGCACATCCCAGAGCAGTTAGTTCTCTTACTGTATACTCAAAATATCAGGAGCCATTTTGAAATCCTGTCTCTATGGAATAAGGTATTTGCAGGCCTGTACAGCTAGTGTAGATTATAGAATGAACAGCTATCACAGAATCACAGAATATTATGAGTTGGAAGGGACCCACAAGGATCATCTAGTCCAACTCACCATCTAACACCTGTACGGAGACCGAAAGCACATCCCAGAGCGGTAACACAAACTTTGTTCCCTCACAGTCTAGCAGGCCACTCCGAGNACTCCTCCCCCAGCCGATAGCGTTGCATGGGGTTGTTATGGCCGAAGTGAAGAACCCGGCACTTAGTCTTGTTAAACCTCATACTGTTGGAGCCTGCCCATTTCTCTAGCCTGTCAAGGTCCCTCTGGAGGGCCTTCCTACCCTCTGGCAGATCAACATTTGCCCCCAGCTTGGTATCATCTGCAAACTTGCTGATGATGGATTCAATTCCCTCGTCCATATCATGAATAAAGATGTTGAACAGTTGCAGGCCTAACACTGACCCCTGTGGGACTCCACTGGTGACTGGCCACCAGTCAGATGTTGCGCCATTCACCAGCACCCTCTGAGCTTACCTTTCCAACCAGTTTGTAACCCAGCATAAAATGTTTCCATCCAGTCCATGCTTTACAAGTTTCTCCTGCGTCATCCTTCGATTATCGTGGGTCTGCGGGTCTCACCCCCCACCCCTCGAAGCCCTTGCTCCATGAAAATGGGCAGCTAATTAATATGCAAATTAGCCCTGCCCACTGAACCACCTCTGTCAGCCCCAGTGCACTCTGTTGGCTATGTTGGCACTGCCATGCTGTGTGTCAGTGTTTGTGTTGGCAGTTCCCCTTGCCCACGGTCACCTCGCGCTGGGAAAAACTCGTCTTTTCTACTCATGCAGGGACGCTGGCACTGGGAAGAGGCTACTTGAAGTGCCCACTTCTCTCCCCCTGTGAACCCCACCCTGGTGTGTGTTGATATTTGTGTTGGAGGTTCCTGGCACGTGCGGCCACCCCATGCTGGGAAAACCTCCTCTTCTCTTCTCAGGCAGAGATGCTGGTGCTGGGAGCTGCCTGCCCTGCTGTCCCAGCATCTCTCTGGGTGGGTGGAGAATGGTTTCACCATTCTCAGGGTAGACGTGATGTGTGGTTTTGGACACCACATCTATCCCAAGAAAGTCCCAGACAACTCTCTAAGTATGTGTAAATCTTACATAGCTGTGTAAATCATCCCCAGGGGGCGTTTGGGGGAATCTACGCACCTCTGGGATCCTGTGAGTGCATGTTTAAACACAGCTCATGCTGCACTTAACCCCCTCAGGCCTCCTGCTGGCTGGGCCCCCCTCTTGGGTGGAAGAGAGGGAGAGCAGCCAGCCACACCTGGCCAGGTCCTTGCAACAGCACATCACCATGGGAACAGCGCTGGCACAGTCAGTGGCCAACCAGGCACTCTGAAGGCCCCACTTAAAATTCCCTGAGAATGCCCGGGACAGCCATGGCCACTACACGGCTTTTGGCAGGGATGGCAAAATGGTTTTAAACCTGGCAACTAGTATGAGCCTGGTCCCTGCACGGTGACCACAGTTCCTAGTGGCATGGGGCCTACAGCCCTGGCAGAGACACCTAATCCGCAGCTCCACTGGTGTCAGGGGAGATGCCTAATGCCTGGCCCAACAGCCAGCAGGGAAGTCAAGTATAACTTTCCAGCATGACGGCAGCAATGTTCTTGTGAACGGTTGCCTCACCTCATTTCGCTTGTGAGTCGGGAGGCATAGGGATGAGCTGCGACATCCCACTCAGTGCTTGCCCACTGCCTGTTTCCATGGCCGCACCTGAGACACCAGCCCAGCTGTCCCATCGCTGGGACTTGGCGGTAAGCCCTGCACTGTGGCTAGCGGGGAGTGGGGGCCCTCGCCATGAAAAGAAACACTTGTGGTATCCACCCCTCGCCCCGCTGCCACCCCGCTCTCTGAGACGGGTGGTGGTGGTAGTGGCAAGTACAAACCACACATAGTAGATCATGCAGCACTGGAATTTTGGGAGCTGCTTTGGCTCTCAGCAGTTAAGACTATCAGTGTTGGCTCAAATGTAGGATTGTAAGACCTGTTGCAGTTCCTAATGAACCCTTTTTCTGGTTCCAGCAGCATCCCGATCCAGTGCTTCTCCAGATACTGATT